>OZ038481.1:5055915-5175915 GCA_964036315.1 Acanthosepion esculentum
GTCTAGCCACATTAATGATTTGCGAAAGAGTCTGTCTATCGATGACTATATATATATATATATATATATATATATATATATATATATATATATATACTGATCAGAAGTTTGGGACCACCCTGAATTGTTTCTCTAAGTTCATAAAAAAGGCTAATTTTGCATATTTAAATAAAGAAATTCACCTCTTGTTTATATCCTGTTGTGAGACCGATACTTTGCTACATCATGGACTCTCCCAGTACTATATTATTATGTGAATGGTAGTATCATGAGAGTAGCACCAGTAATGCGCAGCCGCGTACGATACCAATATCGGACACCACTGCATAGTAAGCTCTGCTTACTCTTACACTATTCTTTGTAACTTTTCTGTTTAATATATCTTTCTTACCTCTAACCCGTGTTCCGTGTTTTCCTTCCGTGGCCCCTACTTCGAGTCCACATCACATCCGCAAACCCTTATATAAGATTCAAATAAATTTTTACTACAAGCATTATAAATTTATTTGCATAAGCTTTGGAAATTTAGAGCAGAAATTTACAAATATTTCGACTTTAATGATTGGTAGAGATACAATTCAATCGAGTTTAATGTGTCATTGAAATTAATTTTCAGAAACTGTTAAAATGCCAAGAACTAAACAGATTAGCATTGAAAAAAGAGCCCAAGTGAAATTTCTTTCTATAAAAGAGTATTACGAACGTTAAATGGCTAGAAAATTGCAGAAATCAAAAAATTATTGCCTGTAGAGACGTGCAGAAACTGACACAAATGACATTCTAACGCTCTCTCCACTGCTAAATAGTGAAAGATTGATAGCGGGAAAATAATATTTAATAAACCATGCTTTCCTATTTATGAGTTATGCTCGCCAAAAAGCATACAACGCCAGCCGTATATATATGTAAAATCCGCACACAGAAATTCGCCATCCATAAATCAACATCCTTGATAATGGCTATAGAACTAACCGAAAGAGCTCGGAAAAATTATAACTATGGACAATTTCTATATTCTTTGACTCCTGAAAGACAAAAAAATGTTAGAATTCTAGAAAAACTCAAAAATGATTTTCCTTCAAGCAATTTGAATTCCAACTCTCTCCTACCATCATTCTGCTCGCCCCTATATCTAAACACGCGGCTGGCAGTTCTAAGGGGCTGCGTCAGAACTCTTTCTGATATACGGCTTGTAACCCGCCAATGGATGACCCGTAATAACTCCGAGTTTTAACGGTGACAATTTATGTAAGTCTATAAAATGAAATTTCTAATGTCCGGTCAAGTTCAACTCGTTCTCCAAAATATTTATTTTCATTTGTTATTTTATTAATTTTTCTCAAGTGTGTAACTGCAGTGAAGATCCCACATCATAGAATTTACCCTTGATTATAAAAAACACTTAATAGAATTATCCTCCTTAATCTACGCAACTAATCCTAATAACAGCGGATTACCATCGAATCACTATATATTTAACAAAATGTGATAAGCTGAAATTGTACATTTCCCTTGCGAATAAAAGTATCATTGAAAAGTTTAACAAAATCGGTTGGTTAATAGCAATTTTATTGCAAAGAACATTTTTATTTGTTTCATAAAATTTGACACAGTACGTCAAACTATCTGTCTAAATAGTTTGTTTATGTATACACCCTTGTGAAAATTAATTGAAACAAAACGAATAATTCCGTTATTATTTAATTTTTCGTATTTTTCCAATGTAATATGACCTAGTGCACATGCCAGTACTTCCTATGTCCATTCCACGAAATCGTTCCTTGCAGATTGACCACAGATTCTCGATTGGATTTAAATCAGGAGAGTTTCCAGACCAGTCTATAGTATTTTGATTTGCTCACTAGTAAGCTTGCCATTGTGTTCGTGCAGCGTTACAATCTTTGTACGCTTCCTTGGAGTAACGTCCATCGCACACAAGGGCAATAGGACAACTAATCGACAGTCGAAACAATAGTGTCTGAGCCTAATAAAAATCTGATGCAATCACGAAATATTTTTAAAGGCCTAACAATTTTTATCATACACCCTGAAAATAGATACATATTACTGGACAACACTGCAAATGACCTAATCAGAAAACATAGAAATCCATTACACTCTGTCACTCCAGTGGGTCTAAAACTGGGTGCATGGTGAAAGAAAGGAAATTAAAGCGGTTGTTTCAATTAATTTGCACAAAGGTATATCGCACGCAGTTTGAACATATATATATATATATATATATATATATATATATATATATATATATATATATATATGAATATGAGTAACTATACTCGTGTCGAAAAACCTTCGAATACTTGATTTGCCAATAATCAAATCAATCTCGGGAGAAAAAAAGGTTTTAAAAAAGAAAGAGCCAGGAACATGAAAGTCTGTCGAAAATAATCGCACAGATACAGGTTCAAAGCCCAAAGAAAAAAAAACGATACGAGTAAACAACTAACCAAAGAGCTCAATACAAACGTAGAGCAAACCTAGTCAAACCTAATGAGCCAGACAAACCTACCAAGGTTTCACTTGACCCTGACGATCTGCTTAAGTGAAACCTTGGTAGGTTTGTCTGACTCATTAGTTTTGACTATATATATATATATATATATATATATATATATATATATATATATATATATATATATATATTACACACGCTCTATCTCTGATATTGAGCACTTCACCCCATAAATATAGCACACTTTAAGACTATATTTCTGCATATATATATATATATATATACAAAGAAAGAGAGAGACGGCTAATGTTGGGTACTGATTTTAATGTCTGATTTTATATTTACATACGCTCTATCCTTGATATTGAACACTTTAATCCATAAATATAGTATAACTAAAAGTATAGTTCAATATATATATATATATATATATATATATATATATATATATATGTATCAGTCTGGTCATATCCGGTTATCACATGTACATATCTCGGATTCATTTCTACAAAAAATTAGGAACTATAATACCTGTATCCAGAAATCTTTCATAATTTTACTGTATTGAAATAATTATTAATATTATTATTATTCTTGTTGTTGTAACAGATTATGATGTTATTGTTTTTTGTTTTGTATCTGTAATCATTGTTACTGTTATTATTGTTGTCGTTATTATTATAATTGTTAGTATTGTTGTTATTATTACAATTATTGCTGTTTATATTTTTGAGATGAGGTATTATGTACATTATTTACATTATTCGGACTATTGTCCTCACTTTGTCGCCATATTTATTACAATGTTTCGGCCGTTGTACGCTCCGGCCTTCTTCAGATAGTTGAAATGTCGAACTGAACCCTTTATTTCGCTCACTTGGGTAGATTGTTCTAGTTTCACGTGCCATGTTTAATGGATGTCAGTTATCAGTTATCTCCTGTTAATTTTTCCCTCTGAAAGTTCTCCACTGCCTTAACTGGTTATTGAACTCACACTCTATTGGGTCCTGTCACTGGATCTAACTAACGCCTTTATCCACTGTGCCATGTGTCCTTGAGGACATCTGTGTATGAATTTTTGGGTATTATAAACCTAATGTCTTCAGCAACCACTTTTACCAGAGCTCTATTGCAACTTTGTTCTTATTATCGCTTTTCTTTGCATTCCTTATTTCCAGTTCCCATATTGTATTCATTTCTATGCTTGGTCGGCTCAGGAGATTTTTTGGCCTAGCATACGTGCTAGCACGTGGAACTAGAACAGTCTACCCCAGTGAGCGAAATAAAGGGTTCAGTTCGACATTCCAACCACCTGAAGAATAATGTAAATAATGTACAATTATTGCTGTTGCTTTTTTATTATTATTATTATTATTATTATTATTATTATTATTATTATGTTTCAGCATTTGAATGTTTGTTCACACAAGATATTTCGTCATGTTTGGGGACTGAGTCAGGGCAATTTCCTTAAATGTGTATCTGTATCCTCGCAGATTAGGACGGGATCTGTATATTTTCAACTATACCTCAGATTTTCAAGTCACAGTCCCAACTGAACTTACATATTATTAGTAGTAGTAATAGTAGTAGTCGTAGTAGTAGTACAAGAAAACACTATATTACACTCTTATATACCTATGGATCGTCATTTCTGCTGAAGAGTGATATATCTGCGCGTTCTACCTTGGATCAGAATGCAACATCAATTCCACTTTTTCTGATTTTTTTTCGGACAATGGTGCGATTTACAGCCTTTTGTTTCTGTCTTCAGGAAATCCACGGCCCAGCAGTGAGGCGTGTCTGGCTTCGAAGATCCCAACTCCACGACACTACGTTCCCCATTAGATATCTAACTGGAGTGTTGCCATATTTTGACGCTTGAGGGGCACTGATTACGGAGGCAAGGCAGTGTTTGTCCTTTGCCCACAATTATGTACTGACATTCACATACTTGGGAGACAAATAAATACCAGTATTGTCTTTTTGATATCTCTCCTAAGCCTTCTTCCACCATCCATTTATTCTAGCTTCTTCTACTTTATGAGCCGTGTCCCTTCAGGACGTAGGTGATCAGGACTCTCCACAATTTCCTATCCTTTGAAGCTCTTAATAAATTTTGTCTTTCTTTTATCTCTCCTAAGCCTTCTTCCACCATCTATTTATTCTAGCTTGTTCTACTTTATGATCTGTGTCCCTTCAGGACGGAGGTGATCATGACTTTCCACAATTTTCTATTCTTTGAAGCTCTTAATAAATTTTGTCTTTCTTTTATCTCTCCTAAGCCTTCTTCCACCATACATTTATTCTAGCTTGTCGTACTTTATGAGCCGTGTCCCTTCAGTACGTAGGTGATCATGACTCTTCACAATTTCCTATCCTTTGAAGCTCTTAATAAATTTTGTCTTTCTTTTATCTCCCCTAAGCCTTCTTCCACCATCCATTTATTCTAGCTTGTTCTACTTTATGATCTGTGTCCCTTCAGGAAGTAGGTGATCAAGACTCTCCACAATTTCGTATCCTTTGAAGCTCTTAATAAATTTTGTATTTTTGTTATCTCTCCTAAGCCTTCTTCCACCATCCATTTATTCTAGCTTGTTCTACTTTATGATCCGTGTCACTTCAGGACGTAGGTGATCATGACTCTCCACAATTTCCTATTCTTTGAAGCTCTTAATAAAATTTGTCTTTCTTTTATCTCTCCTAAGCATTCTTCCACCATCCACTTATTCTAGCTTGTTCTACTTTATGAGCCGTGTCCCTTCAGGACGTAGGTGATCATGACTCACCACAATTTCCTATCCTTTGAAGCTCTTAATAAATTTTGTCTTTTTGATATCTCTCCTAAGCATTCTTCCACCATCCACTTATTCTAGCTTGTTCTACTTTATGAGCCGTGTCCCTTCAGCACGTAGGTGATCATGACTCTCCACAATTTCCTATCGTTTGAAGCTCTTAATAAATTTTATCTTCCTTTTATCTCTCCTAAGCCTTCTTCCACCGTCTATTTATTCTAGCTTGTTCTACTTTATGATCTGTGTCCCTTCAGGACGTAGGTGATCATGACTCTCCACAATTTCCTATTCTTTGAAGCTCTTAATAAATTTTGTCTTTCTTTTATCCCTCCTAAGCCTTCTTCCACCATCCATTTATTCTAGCTTGTCGTACTTTATGAGCCGTGTCCCTTCAGTACGTAGGTGATCATGACTCTTCACAATTTCCTATCCTTTGAAGCTCTTAATAAATTTTGTCTTTTTGTTATCTCTCCTAAGCCTTCTTCCACCATCCATTTATTTTAGCTTGTTCTACTTTATGATCCGTGTCCCTTCAGGACGTAGGTGATCATGACTCTCCACAATTTCCTATTCTTTGAAGCTCTTAATAAAATTTGTCTTTCTTTTATCTCTCCTAAGCATTCTTCCACCATCCACTAATTCTAGCTTGTTCTACTTTATGAGCCGTGTCACTTCAGGACGTAGGTGATCATGACTCTCCACAATTTCCTATCCTTTGAAGCTCTTAATAAATTTTGTCTTTTTGATATCTCTCCTAAGCATTCTTACACCATCCATTTATTCTAGCTTGTTCTACTTTATGATCCGTGTCCCTTCAGGACGTAGGTGATCATGACGCTCCACAATTTCCTATTCTTTGAAGCTCTTAATAAAATTTGTCTTTCTTTTATCTCTCCTGAGCATTCTTCCACCATCCACTTATTCTAGCTTGTTCTACTTTATGAGCCGTGTCCCTTCAGGACGTAGGTGATCATGACTCTCCACAATTTCCTATCCTTTGAAGCTCTTAATAAATTTTGTCTTTTTGATATCTCTCCTAAGCCTTCTTCCACCATCCATTTATTCTAGCTTGTTCTACTTTGTGAGCCGTGTCCCTTCAGGACGTAGGTGATCAGGACTCTCCACAATTTCCTATTCTTTGAAGCTCTTAATAAATTTTGTCTTTTTGTTATCTCTCCTAAGCCTTCTTCCACCATCCATTTATTCTAGCTTGTTCTACTTTATGATCTGTGTCCCTTCAGGACGTAGGTGATCATGACTCTCCACAATTTCCTATCCTTTGAAGCTCTTAATAAATTTTGTCTTTCTTTTATCTCTCCTAAGCCTTCTTCCACCATACATTTATTCTAGCTTGTCGTACTTTATGAGCCGTGTCCCTTCAGTACGTAGGTGATCATGACTCTTCACAATTTCCTATCCTTTGACGCTCTTAATAAATTTTGTCTTTCTTTATCTCTCCTAAGCCTTCTTCCACCATCCATTTATTCTAGCTTGTTCTACTTTGTGAGCCATGTCCCTTCAGGACGTAGGTGATCATGACTCTCCACAATTTCCTATCCTTTGAAGCTCTTAATAAATTTTGTCTTTTTGTTATCTCTCCTAAGCCTTCTTCCACCATCCATTTATTCTAGCTTGTTCTACTTTGTGAGCCATGTCCCTTCAGGACGTAGGTGATCAGGACTCACCACAATTTCCTATCCTTTGAAGCTCTTAATAAATTTTGTCTTTTTGTTATCTCTCCTAAGCCTTCTTCCACCATCTATTTATTCTAGCTTGTTCTACTTTATGAGCCGTGTCCCTTCAGGACGTAGGTGATCATGACTCTCCACAATTTCCTATCGTTTGAAGCTCTTAATAAATTTTATCTTCCTTTTATCTCTCCTAAGCCTTCTTCCACCGTCTATTTATTCTAGCTTGTTCTACATTATGATCTGTGTCCCTTCAGGACGTAGGTGATCATGACTCTCCACAATTTCCTATTCTTTGAAGCTCTTAATAAATTTTGTCTTTCTTTTATCCCTCCTAAGCATTCTTCCACCATCCACTTATTCTAGCTTGTTCTACTTTATGAGCCGTGTCCCTTCAGGACGTAGGTGATCATGACTCTCCACAATTTCCTATCCTTTGAAGCTCTTAATAAATTTTGTCTTTTTGATATCTCTCCTAAGCATTCTTCCACCATCCATTTATTCTAGCTTGTTCTACTTTGTGAGCCGTGTCCCTTCAGGACGTAGGTGATCAGGACTCTCCACAATTTCCTATTCTTTGAAGCTCTTAATAAAATTTGTCTTTCTTTTATCTCTCCTAAGCATTCTTCCACCATCCATTATTCTAGCTTGTTCTACTTTATGAGCCGTGTCCCTTCAGGACGTAGGTGATCATGACTCTCCACAATTTCCTATCCTTTGAAGCTCTTAATAAATTTTGTCTTTTTGATATCTCTCCTAAGCCTTCTTCCACCATCCATTTATTCTAGCTTGTTCTACTTTGTGAGCCGTGACCCTTCAGGACGTAGGTGATCTTGACTCTCCACAATTTCCTATCCTTTGAGGCTCTTAATAAATTTTGTCTTTCTTTATCTCTCCTAAGCCTTCTTCCACCATCTATTTATTCTAGCTTGTTCTACTTTATGATCTGTGTCCCTTCAGGAAGTAGGTGATCAAGACTCTCCACAATTTCCTATCCTTTGAAGCTCTTAATAAATTTTGTCTTTTGTTATCTCTCCTAAGCCTTCTTCCACCATCCATTTATTCTAGCTTGTTCTACTTTGTGAGCCATGTCCCTTCAGGACGTAGGTGATCATGACTCTCCACAATTTCCTATCCTTTGAAGCTCTTAATAAATTTTGTCTTTTTGTTATCTCTCCTAAGCCTTCTTCCACCATCTATTTATTCTAGCTTGTTCTACTTTGTGAGCCATGTCCCTTCAGGACGTAGGTGATCAGGACTCACCACAATTTCCTATCCTTTGAAGCTCTTAATAAATTTTGTCTTTTTGTTATCTCTCCTAAGCCTTCTTCCACCATCTATTTATTCTAGCTTGTTCTACTTTATGAGCCGTGTCCCTTCAGGACGTAGGTGATCATGACTCTCCACAATTTCCTATCGTTTGAAGCTCTTAATAAATTTTATCTTCCTTTTATCTCTCCTAAGCCTTCTTCCACCGTCTATTTATTCTAGCTTGTTCTACTTTATGATCTGTGTCCCTTCAGGACGTAGGTGATCATGACTCTCCACAATTTCCTATTCTTTGAAGCTCTTAATAAATTTTGTCTTTCTTTTATCCCTCCTAAGCCTTCTTCCACCATCCATTTATTCTAGCTTGTCGTACTTTATGAGCCGTGTCCCTTCAGTACGTAGGTGATCATGACTCTTCACAATTTCCTATCCTTTGAAGCTCTTAATAAATTTTGTCTTTTTGTTATCTCTCCTAAGCCTTCTTCCACCATCCATTTATTCTAGCTTGTTCTACTTTATGATCCGTGTCCCTTCAGGACGTAGGTGATCATGACTCTCCACAATTTCCTATTCTTTGAAGCTCTTAATAAAATTTGTCTTTCTTTTATCTCTCCTAAGCATTCTTCCACCATCCACTTATTCTAGCTTGTTCTACTTTATGAGCCGTGTCACTTCAGGACGTAGGTGATCATGACTCTCCACAATTTCCTATCCTTTGAAGCTCTTAATAAATTTTGTCTTTTTGATATCTCTCCTAAGCATTCTTCCACCATCCATTTATTCTAGCTTGTTCTACTTTATGATCCGTGTCCCTTCAGGACGTAGGTGATCATGACTCTCCACAATTTCCTATTCTTTGAAGCTCTTAATAAATTTTGTCTTTCTTTTGTCTCTCCTAAGCCTTCTTCCACCATCCATTTATTCTAGCTTGTCGTACTTTATGCGCCGTGTCCCTTCAGTACGTAGGTGATCAGGACTCTCCACAATTTCTTATCCTTTGAAGCTCTTAATAAATTTTGTCTTTTTGTTATCTCTCCTAAGCCTTCTTCCACCATCCATTTATTCTAGCTTGTTCTACTTTGTGAGCCGTGTCCCTTCAGGATGTAGGTGATCAGGACTCTCCACAATTTCCTATTCTTTGAAGCTCTTAATAAAATTTGTCTTTCTTTTATCTCTCCTAAGCATTCTTCCACCATCCACTTATTCTAGCTTGTTCTACTTTATGAGCCGTGTCCCTTCAGGACGTAGGTGACCATGACTCTCCACAATTTCCTATCCTTTGAAGCTCTTAATAAATTTTGTCTTTCTTTTATCTCTCCTAAGCCTTCTTCCACCATCCATTTATTCTAGCTTGTTCTACTTTATGATCTGTGTCCCTTCAGGACGTAGGTGATCAAGATTCTCCACAATTTCCTATTCTTTGAAGCTCTTAATAAATTTTGTCTTTTTGTTATCTCTCCTAAGCCTTCTTCCACCACCCATTTATTCTAGCTTGTTCTACTTTGTGAACCGTGTCCCTTCAGGACGTAGGTGATCATGACTCTCCACAATTTCCTAACCTTTGAAGCTCTTAATAAATTTTGTCTTTCTTTTATCTCTCCTAAGCCTTCTTCCACCAACCATTTATTCTAGCTTGTTCTACTTTATGATCCGTGTCCCTTCAGGACGTATGTGATCATGACTCTCCACAATTTCGTATCCTTTGAAGCTCTTAATAAATTTTGTCTTTCTTTTATCTCTCCTAAGCATTCTTCCACCATCCATTTATTCTAGCTTGTTCTACTTTATGAGCCGTGTCCCTTCAGAACGTAGGTGTTCAAGAATCTCCACAATTTCCTATCCTTTGAAGCTCTTAATAAATTTTGCCTTTTTGTTATCTCTCCTAAGCCTTCTTCCACAATCTATTTATTCTAGCTTGTTCTACTTTATAATTCTGTGTCCCTTCAGGACGTAGGTGATCAGGACTCTCCACAATTTCCTATTCTTTGAAGCTCTTAATAAATTTTGTCTTTCTTTTATCCCTCCTAAGCCTTCTTCCACCATCCATTTATTCTAGCTTGTTCTACTTTATGAGCCGTGTCCGTTCAGGACGTAGGTGATCATGACTCTCCACAATTTCCTATCCTTTGAAGCTCTTAATAAATTTTGTCTTTCTTTTATCTCTCCTAAGCCTTCTTCCACCAACCATTTATTCTAGCTTGTTCTACTTTATGATCTGTGTCCCTTCAGGACGTAGGTGATCATGACTCTCCACAATTTCCTATCCTTTGAAGCTCTTAATAAATTTTGTCTTTCTTTTATCTCTCCTAAGCCTTCTTCCACCATCCATTTATTCTAGCTTGTTCTACTTTATGATCTGTGTCCCTTCAGGACGTAGGTGATCAAGACTCTCCACAATTTCCTATCCTTTGAAGCTCTTAATAAATTTTGTCTTTTTGTTATCTCTCCTAAGACTTCTTCCACCATCCATTTATTCTAGCTTGTTCTACTTTGTGAGCCGTGTCCCTTCAGGACGTAGGTGATCATGACTCTCCACAATTTCCTATCCTTTGAAGCTCTTAATAAATTTTGTCTTTCTTTTATCTCTCCTAAGCCTTCTTCCACCAACCATTTATTCTAGCTTGTTCTACTTTATGATCCGTGTCCCTTCAGGACGTATGTGATCATGACTCTTCACAATTTCGTATCCTTTGAAGCTCTTAATAAATTTTATCTTTCTTTTATCTCTCCTAAGCATTCTTCCACCATCCATTTATTCTAGCTTGTTCTACTTTATGAGCCGTGTCCCTTCAGAACGTAGGTGTTCAAGACTCTCCACAATTTCCTATCCTTTGAAGCTCTTAATAAATTTTGCCTTTTTGTTATCTCTCCTAGGCCTTCTTCCACAATCTATTTATTCTAGCTTGTTCTACTTTATGATCTGTGTCCCTTCAGGACGTAGGTGATCAGGACTCTCCACAATTTCCTATTCTTTGAAGCTCTTAATAAATTTTGTCTTTCTTTTATCCCTCCTAAGCCTTCTTCCACCATCCATTTATTCTAGCTTGTTCTACTTTATGATCTGTGTCCCTTCAGGACGTAGGTGATCATGACTCTCCACAATTTCCTATCCTTTGAAGCTCTTAATAAATTTTGTCTTTCTTTATCTCTCCTAAGCCTTCTTCCACCATCTATTTATTCTAGCTTGTTCTACTTTATGATCTGTGTCCCTTCAGGAAGTAGGTGATCAAGACTCTCCACAATTTCCTATCCTTTGAAGCTCTTAATAAATTTTGTCTTTTGTTATCTCTCCTAAGCCTTCTTCCACCATCCATTTATTCTAGCTTGTTCTACTTTGTGAGCCATGTCCCTTCAGGACGTAGGTGATCAGGACTCTCCACAATTTCCTATCCTTTGAAGCTCTTCATAAATTTTGTCTTTTTGTTATCTCTCCTAAGCCTTCTTCCACCATCTATTTATTCTAGCTTGTTCTACTTTATGAGCCGTGTCCCTTCAGGACGTAGGTGATCATGACTCTCCACAATTTTCTATCGTTTGAAGCTCTTAATAAATTTTGTCTTCCTTTTATCTCTCCTAAGCCTTCTTCCACCATCTATTTATTCTAGCTTGTTCTACTTTATGATCTGTGTCCCTTCAGGACGTAGGTGATCATGACTCTCCACAATTTCGTATTCTTTGAAGCTCTTAATAAATTTTGTCTTTCTTTTGTCTCTCCTAAGCCTTCTTCCATCATCCATTTATTCTAGCTTGTCGTACTTTATGAGCCGTGTCCCTTCAGTACGTAGGTGATCAGGACTCTCCACAATTTCCTATCCTTTGAAGCTCTTAATAAATTTTGTCTTTTTGTTATCTCTCCTAAGCCTTCTTCCACCATCCATTTATTCTAGCTTGTTCTACTTTGTGAGCCGTGTCCCTTCAGGACGTAGGTGATCAGGACTCTCCACAATTTCCTATTCTTTGAAGCTCTTAATAAAATTTGTCTTTCTTTTATCTCTCCTAAGCATTCTTCCACCATCCACTTATTCTAGCTTGTTCTACTTTATGAGCCGTGTCCCTTCAAGACGTAGGTGATCATGACTCTCCACAATTTCCTATCCTTTGAAGCTCTTAATAAATTTTGTCTTTCTTTTATCTCTCCTAAGCCTTCTTCCACCATCCATTTATTCTAGCTTGTTCTACTTTATGATCTGTGTCCCTTCAGGACGTAGGTGATCAAGACTCTCCACAATTTCCTATCCTTTGAAGCTCTTAATAAATTTTGTCTTTTTGTTATCTCTCCTAAGCATTCTTCCACCATCCATTTATTCTAGCTTGTTCTACTTTATGAGCCGTGTCCCTTCAGAACGTAGGTGTTCAAGACTCTCCACAATTTCCTATCCTTGGAAGCTCTTAATAAATTTTGCCTTTTTGTTATCTCTCCTAAGCCTTCTTCCACAATCTATTTATTCTAGCTTGTTCTACTTTATGATCTGTGTCCCTTCAGGACGTAGGTGATCAGGACTCTCCACAATTTCCTATTCTTTGAAGCTCTTAATAAAATTTGTCTTTCTTTTATCTCTCCTGAGCATTCTTCCACCATCCACTTATTCTAGCTTGTTCTACTTTATGAGCCGTGTCCCTTCAGGACGTAGGTGATCATGACTCTCCACAATTTCCTATCCTTTGAAGCTCTTAATAAATTTTGTCTTTTTGATATCTCTCCTAAGCCTTCTTCCACCATCCATTTATTCTAGCTTGTTCTACTTTGTGAGCCGTGTCCCTTCAGGACGTAGGTGATCAGGACTTTCCACAATTTCCTATTCTTTGAAGCTCTTAATTAAATTTTGTCTTTCTTTTATCTTTCCTAAGCATTTTTCCATCATCCCCTTATTCTAACTTGTTCTACTTTATGAGCCGTGTCCCTTCAGGACGTAGGTGATCATGACTCTCCACAATTTCCTATCGTTTGAAGCTCTTAATAAATTTTGTCTTCCTTTTATCTCTCCTAAGCCTTCTTCCACCATCTATTTATTCTAGCTTGTTCTACTTTATGATCTGTGTCCCTTCAGGACGTAGGTGATCATGACTCTCCACAATTTCCTATTCTTTGAAGCTCTTAATAAATTTTGTCTTTCTTTTATCTCTCCTAAGCCTTCTTCCACCAACCATTTATTCTAGCTTGTTCTACTTTATGATCTGTGTCCCTTCAGGACGTAGGTGATCATGACTCTCCACAATTTCCTATCCTTTGAAGCTCTTAATAAATTTTGTCTTTCTTTATGTCTCCTAAGCCTTCTTCCACCATCTATTTATTCTAGCTTGTTCTACTTTATGATCTGTGTCCCTTCAGGAAGTAGGTGATCAAGACTCTCCACAATTTCCTATCCTTTGAAGCTCTTAATAAATTTTGTCTTTTGTTATCTCTCCTAAGCCTTCTTCCACCATCCATTTATTCTAGCTTGTTCTACTTTGTGAGCCATGTCCCTTCAGGACGTAGGTGATCAGGACTCTCCACAATTTCCTATCCTTTGAAGCTCTTCATAAATTTTGTCTTTTTGTTATCTCTCCTAAGCCTTCTTCCACCATCTATTTATTCTAGCTTGTTCTACTTTATGAGCCGTGTCCCTTCAGGACGTAGGTGATCATGACTCTCCACAATTTCCTATCGTTTGAAGCTCTTAATAAATTTTGTCTTCCTTTTATCTCTCCTAAGCCTTCTTCCACCATCTATTTATTCTAGCTTGTTCTACTTTATGATCTGTGTCCCTTCAGGACGTAGGTGATCATGACTCTCCACAATTTCCTATTCTTTGAAGCTCTTAATAAATTTTGTCTTTCTTTTGTCTCTCCTAAGCCTTCTTCCACCATCCATTTATTCTAGCTTGTCGTACTTTATGAGCCGTGTCCCTTCAGTACGTAGGTGATCAGGACTCTCCACAATTTCCTATCCTTTGAAGCTCTTAATAAATGTTGTCTTTTTGTTATCTCTCCTAAGCCTTCTTCCACCATCCATTTATTCTAGCTTGTTCTACTTTGTGAGCCGTGTCCCTTCAGGACGTAGGTGATCAGGACTCTCCACAATTTCCTATTCTTTGAAGCTCTTAATAAAATTTGTCTTTCTTTTATCTCTCCTAAGCATTCTTCCACCATCCACTTATTCTAGCTTGTTCTACTTTGTGAGCCGTGTCCCTTCAGGACGTAGGTGATCAGGACTCTCCACAATTTCCTATTCTTTGAAGCTCTTAATTAAATTTTGTCTTTCTTTTATCTTTCCTAAGCATTTTTCCATCATCCACTTATTCTAACTTGTTCTACTTTATGAGCCGTGTCCCTTCAGGACGTAGGTGATCATGACTCTCCACAATTTCCTATCGTTTGAAGCTCTTAATAAATTTTGTCGTCCTTTTATCTCTCCTAAGCCTTCTTCCACCATCTATTTATTCTAGCTTGTTCTACTTTATGATCTGTGTCCCTTCAGGACGTAGGTGATCATTACTCTCCACAATTTCGTATTCTTTGAAGCTCTTAATAAATTTTGTCTTTCTTTTGTCTCTCCTAAGCCTTCTTCCATCATCCATTTATTCTAGCTTGTCGTACTTTATGAGCCGTGTCCCTTCAGTACGTAGGTGATCAGGACTCTCCACAATTTCCTATCCTTTGAAGCTCTTAATAAATTTTGTCTTTTTGTTATCTCTCCTAAGCCTTCTTCCACCATCCATTTATTCTAGCTTGTTCTACTTTGTGAGCCGTGTCCCTTCAGGACGTAGGTGATCAGGACTCTCCACAATTTCCTATTCTTTGAAGCTCTTAATAAAATTTGTCTTTCTTTTATCTCTCCTAAGCATTCTTCCACCATCCACTTATTCTAGCTTGTTCTACTTTATGAGCCGTGTCTCTTCAGGACGTAGGTGATCATGACTCTCCACAATTTCCTATCCTTTGAAGCTCTTAATAAATTTTGTCTTTCTTTTATCTCTCCTAAGCCTTCTTCCACCATCCATTTATTCTAGCTTGTTCTACTTTATGATCTGTGTCCCTTCAGGGCGTAGGTGATCAAGACTCTCCACAATTTCCTATCCTTTGAAGCTCTTAATAAATTTTGTCTTTTTGTTATCTCTCCTAAGCCTTCTTCCACCATCCATTTATTCCAGCTTGTTCTACTTTATGAGCCGTGTCCCTTCAGGACGTAGGTGATCATGACTCTTCACAATTTCCTATCCTTTGAAGCTCTTAATCAATTTTATCTTTTTGTTATCTCTCCTAAGCCTTCTTCCACCATCCATTTATTCTAGCTTGTTCTACTTTGTGAGCCGTGTCCCTTCAGGACGTAGGTGATCAGGACTCTCCACAATTTCCTATTCTTTGAAGCTCTTAATTAAATTTTGTCTTTCTTTTATCTTTCCTAAGCATTTTTCCATCATCCACTTATTCTAACTTGTTCTACTTTATGAGTCGTGTCCCTTCAGGACGTAGGTGATCATGACTCTCCACAATTTCCTATCCTTTGAAGCTCTTAATAAATTTTGTCTTTCTTTTATCTCTCCTAAGCCTTCTTCCACCATCCATTTATTCTAGCTTGTTCTACTTTATGATCCGTGTCCCTTCAGGACGTATGTGATCATGACTCTCCACAATTTCGTATCCTTTGAAGCTCTTAATAAATTTTGTCTTTCTTTTATCTCTCCTAAGCCTTCTTCCACCGTCTATTTATTCTAGCTTGTTCTACTTTATGAGCCGTGTCCCTTCAGGACGTAGGTGTTCAAGACTCTCCACAATTTCCTATCCTTTGAAGCTCTTAATAAATTTTGTCTTTTTGTTATCTCTCCTAAGCCTTCTTCCACAATCTATTTATTCTAGCTTGTTCTACTTTATGATCTGTGTCCCTTCAGGACGTAGGTGATCATGACTCTCCACAATTTCCTATCCTTTGAAGCTCTTAATAAATTTTGTCTTTCTTTTATCTCTCCTAAGCCTTCTTCCACCATCCATTTATTCTAGCTTGTTCTACTTTATGATCCGTGTCCCTTCAGGACGTAGATGATCATGACTCTCCACAATTTCCTATCCTTTGAAGCTCTTAATAAATTTTGTCTTACTTTTATCTCTCCTAAGCCTTCTTCCACCATCCATTTATTCTAGCTTGTTCTACTTTATGATCCGTGTCCCTTCAGGACGTAGGTGATCATGACTCTTCACAATTTCCTATCCTTTGAAGCTCTTAATAAATTTTGTCTTTCTTTTATCTCTCCTAAGCCTTCTTCCACCATCCATTTATTCTAGCTTGTTCTACTTTATGATCCGTGTCCCTTCAGGACGTAGATGATCATGACTCTCCACAATTTCCTATTCTTTTGAAGCTCTTAATAAATTTTGTCTTTTTGTTATCTCCCCTAATTGTCGTGTCCATTTGTATTCTCAGCATCCTTCTTTTGAAGCACATTTCTGTTGCTTGCAGTCTCTTCTTCATCTCTGACGATTATCAAGCATTCACTGCCATATCCGAGGACTGATATTACATAACAGTCCAGTAACCTTTTTCTTTAGCTTTTATAAAAATGATATCCTTTAGGGAGATTTTCGACTGCTAATTTTACCAAACCGCTTGAAATGCAACTCAAAATAGTTATGCAATTTTTTGTTTGAAGACGATCAGAAATAATTTCGAAATTGTAATCGGGACATAAAGAATTATATAAATGTAATGTTATCGTTGTTAATTCTAAGAGTTAATCTCTCACACGAGTTCGAATTCCAGTCGAGTCCGTTACCTTTACTTACGTTCAAATATCCATTGGAACAGCTTGCGGTTATATAGTAGAAATTCCATCTGGAAAAATAATTGTTATCCTCAAGAAAATTGTTAAAGCAATAGTAACTCGCAAAAAAAGAATTATTCTTACGATCCAAAATATGTTTCATCTTTAAACCAACTACAATGGGTTGGTAAACCATAAAAAACAGTTAATTATTTTTTACATCTGACCCTCTTTCGTTCGACCTTTTTCTCTCTCTTTTGCAACTGTCTTCTTTTTCTTCAATCAATTCAGTTTCTTCTTCCTAAACTTCAATTTACATCACTTGTTCTATTATTTTTTTTCTTCTCTGCCATTTTCCCAATCCTTCCCGGCTGCCTTCATTTCTCGTTCTTCCCATTTTCCGTTCTCATGCTCTATCAAAGACCCCACCCAATCCTGCCAATAGTTTCGCTTTTCACTTCACGAAATAAGAATCAGTTCCACAACTCTTCGCAAAACTTCAGTTGTCTTTCTAACACGTCGACCGCACCTGTTGTACACATATGCGGACCAAACAAGCCTGTTCTTCAAACACCACCATCAAGTGAGCGAATCATCTATTAAACTTATAACAAAACTTTCCATTATTGACGCTACTCTGTCTTCTCCAACCACACTCCTGGAATTTCAGGATGTCACGTTTTATTCCCTTTTGTTTAATTTAACTGCTTCCAACTTTTATTCTTCCATTACATTTCGTAAACATCTTATTCCGTACGGAACCAACATCACTTACGCTCCTGCTAATTTGTCAGACGGGATGGTGTACAATAAAGTGTCCAACTCTCAGTCAAGGTTTACAATAGGTGTAACAGAATTTCTTTTATTGTCGCTATTACCTGGGTAGGTAAATTACTTTTCGGGGAGTGGTTTTATGAAATGCTTACTCACCCAATCTCTTTTCAATCAACCGCTGTAGCTTGCGAAACATAATCTCCAAGATATCACGATGATATAAAGGAGTAGAGGAAGAAGTGGGTTCATGACTTTTCCGAGCGTTGTACAACAGAAGTTGCAGTCGAAATTTAGGATATTCCTAACTGGCACTATTGATCGATGTTCGAATACACGCGAATGAATGGCACGCGACATGATTTTCCAAGCGACATTTATTTGTATTTGGTTTCGTGCCATAATAAACTAAGGCGCCATGAAAATGTATAATGGTTGGACTACGGAGGGGGCCTGAAGTAGACATATATATTGAACGCATGCATTTCTCAAGGAAATTTGTACAAAGTGAAGACAAAATTATTTAATGTATATATAGATGAATAAATAAAAAAGAAAACCTTATCTTAGCCGACGCGTTTGGTTTTCTGAGGGACTTTATCAAGGCAAATGTCATTTGCCTTGAGAACCAAACATGCCAACTAAGATAAGTTTTCTTTTAGTCTTTATTCATATTCTCCATTTACATATATATTCTACCTGAAATGTTACACGCACACATCCATATACATATATACATATATATATATAATTTTTTTATCATATATATACATATATATATAATTTTTATCATATATATATATATATATATATATATATATATATATATATATATATCACAGCAATAAATGTATGAAGCTTGATATTACTAGACATATTAAAAACGGGCGAAGCAACCGGTTTCGCTCCCGCTCATCAGGCTTACAATGGGAGATTTAATTTAAATTACAAAACACAGAAAATGTACAATGAAAAGGAAATGTGGAGGAGGAGGGAAAAAATTATGATCAAAAGGAGCTAGAGGCAAATGACAGCGAGCCCCAACAAACACTCACGTTGTTTGCACAAGGAAGGCTTGCGGGACCCGATGTAAAGTGCCAACAGCACCTTAAGGTGAAATAACGAGCGTGACCGGGACAACACGGTGAACCGGTCAACACTAAAATTAGCTGCACAAAATCTGCTCTTTAATAGGTACTCGCATATGGCGGAACCGTAGGTGTTTGGGACGAGTACATTCAACGGCAAGGTGTGGTTCCTGATTTTGGTAGGAACGTGCTGTTTAATTCTCATGACCAGGCGTTGTGTCGCCCTTCCTATGTAATCATCCACGCAACTACAACCGTATTTATAAATTATAGAATTAATTTGATGAGGTAGGACGTCTTTACACGCTGGACGAATAAAGAGCCGGGTTTGAAAAACTATCCGGACCCCAGCAGAGAAAAAACAGCGTCGAACCCCTGATGAAATTTGTCTGTTAATTTAAATTAAATCTCCCGTTGTAAGCCTGATGAGCGGGAGCGAAACCGGTTGCTTCGCCCGTTTTTAATATGTCTAGTAATATCAAGCTTCATACGTTTATTGCTGCGATAAAATTTTGTACCTTCAAAAATATCTTTAAATATATATATATATATATATATATATATATATATATATATATATATATATATATATATATATATATAATTATTTATTCGAAAATTATAACATAAATATGTTATAAAATCACTACAAAAATAGCCATTTTGTTTCAACACCTCCGGTGTCTTATCAAGTGAGGTGTTGAATGCATAAACTCTTTGGAAGAACTTGAACTTAAATAAAATCTCATGCTGAAAGCTTTCCTCTGATATCTATTTCTTGTAAAATTATAGTTAGTAAATAGATTATAAGTATTATAAAATGGGGAATTATTTTGCAATCACCATGTAGTATTATATATATTTTGATAAAAATATATTTGTACAACGATTATATTTTGATAATAAGAAATACTTCTTATGATTTTCCTTCGTTGTCTCGATATCTATTGCTTATACTTTTAGCTAAAACGAAAAAGCAATACAAGATGAAACGAATATATGTATGGAACAGAAAATGATCCATTTTCAACCGAAATGTAACTAGTACCACTGTCTTGCAAAATTATTACCTTTACAAACATTTACTGTCCAACTGCACCAACTCTGTACGCTTTGCTAATTAAACTACTGACTATTACAAAAAACTAATGACTATTACAAAAAACATTACATATTGTTAGTAATAATTAAGAGTGGTCTCCCCTTGTTTTTTTTACTCTCCTCTTTGAGAGAGTTATTTCTGTTTACTGGGATTATAAAAGGACACTATACGCGAACCTTGTATTCTCAGTTGTATAAAGCTTTCTCAAAGCCTACACCTGCGTACTTTTATCATTAGAGTTATTGTTGTGGGGAAGACCCCTTTTACACAAGATGGACTCGTCCAAAGTTTACTTATACTGACAGAGAGACTACCTGCAGGTTGAGATACGTTGAGTCAGGGTGAGAGATAAGGAGACAATACACAGGGTGTTCACAGAGAGTTATACGAGAGTCCCAAGGGGGAGAGAGAAATAATTACGGCTTCACTTACAGAGACTTGTACATATACTTTCTACTAACCCGCATTCCTGGACTACTAATCTTCACTTCAAGTCTGTATTCTTACGTTTAATACACTTATTTTTCTATCTCAATTACTGACGTTGTTTATTTATTTGTGCAGGATTCCATTCCCGGAATCCATAACAGTTATGTTGACTGAAATGTTTAAAAATACCATTTAAAGATAATAAGTAACGTAAAAAATGTTTTTCGTTTGAAAAACTTTATTTTTCAAAGTTCTCAGCATTATTATTATTATTATTATTATTATTATTATTATTATTATTGAAAAACATGTTAATCATTTCCTTTCGCTATCTTCTGCCATCTTCAGGCAACTTCGCAGTTATATCCTCCAAGAAATTTTATTTTCCAACATAGAAATGCTCTAGGTTCATCCTGCAGTCTTTTAGGGGATTTTTTAAGCAAGAGTATTCTGTTTTCAATAAAGAACTTCTTCAAGTTTCTTTTGCAGTCACCCAGGGAATTGTATGTGTTGTAACTTCACATCAGATTTAATTTCTAATTTTTACTGGGAAAATAACTAGTAAAGATTCTTGATATTGAGAAATATATTCAATACGGAACAATACAAAAATACACTAACGGATTACAGTTAATTGGAAACTGTACCCAGTAAAACTATCAAGCGGTACGCAGATATAATTGTTACCCTGTCAAGAGAGTTATCAAGGGCGATAACTCTTAGCTGTTCTTTGTGTGACTTGGGAGACTAATTTCCCTCACAGTATATTATTTACATAGAGGATATACTGTAGACGGAAATTCTTGTTAATCCGATGCTCTAATATCAAGTGAATACAATAAACGAATGACAATTTCCCCGATAAGCACAACGAAATTGTTTTCACCAAACGATCGCGCATTCCTGTCTTGCGTTATCCTGATTGAATATTACAGTCTTTCGGTTAAGAAATTATGAATACTTTTCATCGATCGCTGCCTTCAATATTAATTTCAATCAAAAGCGGTTGGTTCTTGCAACGCTCTCGTATTAGAGAAAATTCTTCGAATCCCATTATATGCAAAGCATCACGTTTTTTGTTTTGTTTTTCGATATAGTGTACCGGTCTTTATTTAGCTGCGCTTCGTTAAATTTCCTCACCATCTCTTGCGTTTTATGCTATAATAAACGATAAACATATAAAAATATCTCGAGAAAGTGTGTTTATATTAGACTGCTTCTCTCCCTTGTTTTTCTGTCTTTTCTCTCAATAAACAAAAGATATGCCAATATTGACAAAAGTTGTATTTAAATACACGCTGATATGACAGCTGTCACGATAATATAAAAAAAAATAATTAAAACTAAATATCACTAATTAGATCTAAAGACAAAACAACATAATTCTTGGAATGCACAATAATTTTGTAGAGCTCTCTCGCAACCAAACAAGTTAACAAGTGAGAAATATTCCAATATTTCTACAGGACGATTATTTGACTTTAATTCCTGTCAAACCGTTAGTTAGTCCTAAACGGGTTCTCCTCCAGCTTGTTTATTACGAAAGATGGTGTTCACAAAAGCTCTATCTTGGGTTCCCGATCTTCATAAACGACCTTCCCGATGCCATCGGTTCCCAAGTAGGCATCTACCCGGACGACATTACTATTTACTCCTGCCACAATAATAAATCTGGTATCGTTGATAAAACTAACCTTGCCGCTGGTCTCGAAAAAGACTTCCAATCTGTGGTTGAATTTGACAGGAAATGGCTTGTGAACTTCAATGCCTCCAAAACGAAACTGTTCTCATTTACCGACCACAGTGAACCCTGCCTGCCTCCCCCCATCAGAATGGCTGATGCCCAACTCCACGTTGCGCCTGCTTGGTCTCACGCTGTCCGCTGATATGAGGTGGAACAAATACATAGACTCAGTAGCTTCATCTACCGCAAGGAAAGTTGGTTCTCTGTGTCGTGCCAAAAAGTTTTTCTCGTCTGAGTTGACCCTTCTTATCTATAAATCATCCATCTGTCCTTGCATGGAATATTGCTGTCATATATGGTCAGGTGCCCGCTCTGTACGTCTTGAGATCCTTGAAAAAATCCAGAGACGGATATGCAATGTGATAGGTCCTGATCTGGCATCTCGTCTACAGTCACTTTCTCACAGACGTGCCGTGGCTTCCCTCTGCCTCTTCTGTAAGTATTTTCACGGCAACTGTTCCAACGAGTAGCTTTCTCTGGTCCCCAGGCTACATGAATTTAAACGAGCTACTAGGCTGGCATCTCAGTCCCACCTTTTCACTGTCAAAACCGTTATATTTAACCGTTCTACTCAAACAGCTTCTTCTTTTGCACTTCACATCAGTGTAACTCACTTCCTCTTGCTTACTTCCCCGATAACTATAATCTTCAAATATTCAAGTGTAATGTCAATCGACATCTTCTGATACCTTGATCTTGTTCCCTATCCTTCTCTGTATCCTTTCCTCAAACACGCCTCTTTAGTCTTGCTCTCAGTCCTCTGTAACCCCTTGCGTTCTAGTGGCACTCCACCTTGCTTGGAGTGAAATGATTTTTTTTAAATGTCCGTTCAAGTGAATCGGTAAAAAAACTACAATATTGTCAAAGATCATTGTTTTCTGTCGGCTAATATAAAAACTTTGAGTATTTGTAATAAAAAAAATGACAGACGAATTTTAAAGCTTGTAATATGGCTCTATTTAATGTAATTTGATCTCTGCCCATCTTTGAGCTGCGACCATTATATTTATATTAATACTACAGTAATTCGAGTGGGAGTGTTAAAGAAAGATTAAGTATAAAAAAGGGCGAGACTAACAAAATATCTTGTGACAATGACTCGGCTAAGTTCGGGAATCAGCTATTATACTTTAATATGTGTTGGGCTGACAAGGCTTTTACAAATTGGGAGACATTTTTTAATTCTATGGAAAGTGTTCAGACGAAATACATTTCTTATTTACCCCAGTTCTAACCATCACGGCTAAGACACACCATGCCATGCACATGGCAGCGAAACAGCTTCATTTCCTTCGTATTCCATTGGTGAGCTCGTAAGGTCTACACGAGCAGATTTTTCACACGAACCATTGTTTTGTGGAACCGACTCCCAAGAGGATGCTTCTTCGATCCCAAGATTCTTAACCTGTTCAAGTCTAGAGTTAACCCTTATCTTCTCCACGTATCTCCATAATCGGTAACTCATACTCTGAGAGGCTCTCGGGCATTGTACAGAGTGAACATCATTGTAAAAAAATATATTCAAGATATAGGCGATTATGTATTTCTACAACATTCTTTTCTTTTTGAATATCTCTGAATAGTCTTCACCTCTCGAGAAAATAGTTTGATGGTTTCTCGTTGTCTTCTTCACTGTTGTGGATTCAAAGTAAACCTTCTAGAGTGGACACCACCGAATTTTAGAAAGCCCTGTCTCTCGGCTATTGATTCATGCCTTTTCTAGTGCCTTTAGTGTGAAGTGAATGCATCAGAACTTTAATCTGGTGCACCCATTTCACTTTGTATGCTAATAACCGTCGCACTACTTGTCCATTATGACTGGTCATGAAGTTGAAGTCCCTTTTTTTCTCTCGGCACATCGTGATGTCCACCTTTTACTAAATTCCATTAAAGAAACTGTTTTCTCTTTTTTTTTACTTTCAGCTGAAGTTTAATGCAAGTAACCAGCCTTTCAGAATAGAACCCTTGAAATTTGTGCCGTCTCCGCGTTTAGACAAACACCGCGGTTGATAAACACGGAGACATATTATATCTACCAGCTTTCAGAAAGCTATGGTATCCAAGGCGAATCACCGTCTGCGAATCATACAAATTATTTTTATTATGCTATTTCGATTTTACAGTGAAAAAAGTCTGGTTCCTTCTTCCATAAAACATCAATGAATATATTGCGATGATTCTAGCCGTGCCGCTGCGAAAGGCGCTTTTATGCTCTAAAGTGTATTCCGAATGGCAAGCTATTCGATTTATGTTTTGGTGTTATTAAATCTTTTCGAACGGCCTCATCACTAATAATTGATATAATGCTTTCTTTGACAAACCCTGTGTAGACGAATAGTCAATCATATCCAAGAAATAATTATTAAGACTTACTGTAAAAGAAGCACTCGTTTTCAGCTAACTCCTCAATTCTTTCTCTCAATCAACTGTATGGAGATCAAGCATTGAAAATCTCTTTTCATAATTTTTTCCAAAAGTTTACCATTACGATGTTGCAACAATAGTAAAAGAAATATAGTCTTTGAGTATTCCGATACGTCTCCAGTTTTAACA
Organism: Acanthosepion esculentum; assembly: GCA_964036315.1. Taxonomy (NCBI): domain Eukaryota; kingdom Metazoa; phylum Mollusca; class Cephalopoda; order Sepiida; family Sepiidae; genus Acanthosepion; species Acanthosepion esculentum. The sequence continues at coordinate 5,080,563 of OZ038481.1, forward strand.
TTCTTTGGTCGTCTTCTAAAGAATGGAGATAACATCGCCGGGCTAGAACTAGATCAGTTTGGATATCTCTCATTATTGCCTTCTTAGATTAGCTGAACAAGATAGACAGTGTATCTGTAGTCAGCAAGGGATCAAGATGTAAATATACGATCTTCTGTTGCATACTTTCTTTTTTAAGAAAGATTCTTTCAACGCTACAAAACAGCTGCTAAGATGAAATATGTTCCCGAACCAAACATGGGAAATTAGAGAACCAGGTTCGAATTCCAGTCGAGTTCATTATATTCACATAATCGCAAATACCCTTGGAAAAAGATATGAAGCTATCTCTTCCTCTTCCTCAGCTATGGATTAAATAATACAACTTTTGACTGGAAAAATCATTGTTATCTGCAAAAGATTCTTTTCGGTATTCACTTGCAAATAGATCATTATTCCTAGCATACAAAATATGTTTCATCTTAATAAGTTATAAAAAAAAAATAAATCAATCTATGCATCCCAAACCAATCGTTGAGTACCTTGTGCTGTCCAAGTTAAGGATTCTGAGAAGTGAAAACTCATTCACGCGCCCCACCACAATACAAACGATGTGTCATGGGTATTCTTAATCTCTGTTACGTTCTCATACTTTTGTTAGGCGTGGGGGCTGCTATCGCCTCGACGTCAATATTGCTTGTTGCTAGCAAGGGGATAGTGTCTGCATAAGCGATAAGCGTAGCCAAGTCGATTCACCCTTAATGGGTGGAATGGGTTCAACGCAAAAATATAAAGCAGGAACAAAACCAACAACCATGACAGATTCATTAAAATAGTTAAATATTTTAATATTTCTTCCTGTTTAACTCGAATAAGACTTCAGAAGTTGATTCCCGTTATCAAGTGACATCAAATGAGACCATCTTACCGAATTAATATAAACGGATCAACGCAGATTTTGATCTTCCTTATAAGATAATAGTACAACTTAAAGCATAAATTTGATCCAGCCTCACTTGACCTACAGCCTGCATCCGATTAAACAGAATTCTTGCAGAAATCTGTAACTTCTGACCTGCATCCGGAAGTTATTTATGTTGTCTCCCATAATGCCTATCTATTTGCAACAGCTTTAACATATATCGGGAAATTTTCTTAGGGTATATTTCACTGGGCCAACTAGCCTTTGAAAATCATTGCTAGAAGACAGACAAGAGTATGTCAGCGTCCCGGCACAATTAGTATGATAGATTATAAGTTCTGGAATAAATCAATTCTGAAAATAGTCTCTCGAAGCTAGCAGCTTTCTTTACTGTACATTGAGGGAAAATGATCTAAAAAACATAAAAATAACTTGAATTCTAGAACAGGCTCCTTGATTAAGAATTCGCGAAATTATTTAAACATTGACCTTTTGTAGTCATATTTTCTCTAGTAATAGTAGGTATATATTATAATGAGGAGTAAAATATAAGTGAACATATATACGAGGGTCATTCAATAATTAAGGTGAATTTTCGGTATAAAGACTTCTAATACAGATAGAAGCTTACTTTGTTTTTCAACGTAGTCTCCTAGCACTGTCACACACTTTTCCCATCTGTGCACAAGCTTCCGCATTCCCTCAGCGTAAAAATCTTTGGACTGATCTCTCAGCCAGTAGCTCACAACACTTTTGACTTCATCGTCACTTTTAAACTTCGTGCCTCTCGTGAACGCTTTCAAGGGGCCAAAGAGGTGAAATTCTGAAAGGGCAAGGTCTGAGCTGTAAGGGGGATGAGGGAGCAGTTCCCAGCACAGCTCGTTAGGCTGCTGTGTGAGGCCTTGCGTTTTCATGATGCAAGATGACTTCTTCTGACTGATGACCCCTGCGTTGGTCCCAACAGATAATCTCAAAGTCCTTGCAATGTCATCCACTGTCACCCTTCTGTCAGACTGAATGAGGTCATTGACTGATTCGATCACCTCAGGAGACCTCACTTCTGTAGGCCTCCCAGGCCTGTCTTCATCCTCAACACTGCTCCGTCCTTCTTTAAACAATTTAGCCCACTTGTAGACATTTGTTTGGCTGAAACATGTGGCACCATACACAGTTGACATTCTCCTATGAATTTCAACTGGTTTGCACCCTTCAGCAACCAAAAACTTGATAACTGACCGCTGTTCAATCCTGGAGCATGCTTCTTGGTTGGCCATCTTTGTTAATCGCCAAAACTCCCAAATTTTTTTTAATCTGCAAAAGAAATTTAATCCATGTGAAAAAGAAGTAAAACAAAAATAAATAAAAAATAGAGTAAGCTTCTATCTGTATTAGAAGTCATTATACCGAAAAATTCACCTTATTTATTGAATGACCCTCGTATTTTAATCGTTATTATTACTTGATATATCTTGATACTGCGCTCTGTAAGCTGTAAGATAACATTTAAAACATATTTATAACATCTAAAAAGACTGCTTCACTTAAAAATGTTATCTTACAGAATTACAATATCTTGAGATATACAATCATTGTTTTGTATATATATATATATATATATATATATATATATATATATATATATATATATATATATATATGCAAGGTGATTTTATTTAGTTTTTTATACAATTTCTTATGCGATCTAATAATTGTTTTCTTTTCGGATGATAAATTATATAAAAACTGTCCGAACGTTCTTTTTATCCGAGCGCTTTTTCGGCTATACGTTTAGCCATTATCAAAGATTAAATATTTTAACTGTTAAATAAGAAATAGTTTGTTGCATGTATGTTTTATAAAAATGTTTTCATTTTTCTAAACACGGTCAAGATACTGTGTCCATGTTCATTTCTTATTTAACATTTAAAATATTTAATCCTTGAAAATGGCTAATGTCAGAGATTTCTCAAACAAATTATTTACAAAGCATGAATGTTTGTATTGAGGATACATCAAGTGATCTAAAAGCCCGCCTCTCCGAACACAAGAGAGACTTGCGTTTGGAAAAACGATCTAACTCTCTCGTTTTGCATCGAAACGATGCTGGACATAACTTTGATTTCAATAATGTCACCCTAATTAAAAAAAGAGTATAATTCTTTAAGGAGAAAACACTTTGAAAACTTGATAATAATATTATTACCAACTATAAACACAGGTGTAAAACATTACATTACATCTTTTTTAATCCAATCTTTAAGAATCTACCTTACATCTATCTAATACAAAGGATACATGCATAAATTAGAACCCTGTAACACGCAGCTGCGTGGGCTGACCACACAAAGGTGTAGACATCCTAGCTCCCATAGACAGACACAAATACACAATTACGAATACACATTACCATCCGATGCCCACTTAGGCATATAAGAATCTTCATAAACTTACATGCAGAAAGAATTATCTAAGGTTTTAACGCACGTGACACGTGGTTTAGCAATGAGAACTGACTCAAACATAATTGAAAATAACCTGTGTTTCTGTCTTTGTCTGTTTTCACTCAATCTCTGACAAAGCTTTGATAAAGGTGAAACATGTTAGATTGATATACGTTTCCTATTTGTTCTTTAATTTATTATCCTGTCAGATTCAGATCCACACAATCTTTAAATATATATGTATAAGTGGGCGGCAGCCTGTTTCATGCTTGGAAGCAATGATTGTGGCCTGAAGATTGCATTTAAGCATGAAACAAAAAGTTGTCGCTGGTTATTGACGCCCCGCCAGAACCTACTTTTATATTTACATACGTTCTATCCTTAATATTGAGCACTTTAACACGTCTCGGGGGAAAAATGATCTAACGAGTATAAAAACGAATTCTAAACCTGATTTAATAATTGGCGAAATTATCGAGAATTTCTTCCTATAACATAATATAAAACTATATTTTTATCTTATATATAATATGGAGAAAACAACTGAAAAGTTGCAAATTAAAAAAAATTGAATGATTTTTTTTGTGAAAGTATTTATTTGTGTTTTTGCTTTATATATATATATTTGATATTTCAGATCTGCCCCGATCTTTCATCAGAAATAGCTGTATTCAGAAATTTGTTTACAAGTAGCGTCCGTCACGAGACGCGGACGTCACGTGATGTGGAATGCAACTGTGTTTGAATATTTCTAACGTAAATCTAACGATAATAATATTTTAGATGTTGTTTAACTATATCTAAAAAAAATTTTATCTTATATATATATATATATATATATATATATATATATATATATATATACGCACAGACCTTTCATCAATGGACCACCATTAACGGACTTCGGATACAACGGACAAAATCTGCAGGCAAAATCTTTTTAAATCTACAGGGAAAAAAACTTCCAAATCGTCAGCCATGTATTTCAAAACGTGGGTGCTTCGCGGAACGAGTCGTATTCGTTCTCAAAGTGACCGCTTGGTGGCGGTGGCGACCCTTGCAATTGCAAGCAAAGAAGGGTGTACGTCATGTAAAGTACGGTGCATCAGCGCGAGCGTGAGAAAGCAGATGTAAGAAATCTTCTATTTTTGTTATTTTGTTTATAGTATTTACATTATCATCATAACTCCTAACAGTTACTATAGTGGTTTTTTAACTCGAAAATAATCCCTTCCCATCTACGGACAATCGACTTTAACGGACCACCCATCCCCCTCTTAGTCCATTGATGAGAGGTTCGTCTGTATATATATATATATAAATATATATATATATATATACATCTATATATGTATATATATATATACATATACGTATGTATGTGTGTATATATGTATATATATATATATATACATCTACATATGTATAATATATATATATATATGTATGTATGTATATATATATATATATATATATATATATATATATATATATATATATAATATAATATAATATAATATAATATGATATAAAAGGCTCAAACAATAATATTCCATGGTTATAATTTATTATATTGGAATCGTAATCACGATCCAACTCATCAGACCTACAAATTCAAACTATATATATATATATATATATATATTATAAATTAATTGATTTAAAATATGGTTTTTTCGCTACACAGTGATACCATGGTATCACTGTGTAGCGAAAAAACCATATTTTAAATCAATTAATTTTTAATATTAATGCTCTGTAAATTTACATTGAGCACTATTGTGTAAAAATAAAAATATCTATAAGAACACCGGATTTTATATCTTACTGTTCTTTCTTTTTATATATATATATATATATATATATATATATATATATATATATATATATATATATATATATAAATTAATTTTATATATTATAATATTAATTGTTTCTAAATCATACCAGAGTATATGTATCGCGAAAGTTTATTTAAAATTTTAACATGGCCGCCGGCGAAAAAAATATGAAGACCTCAGTAACGCAACAGGCTGTGAAATCATATTATTCTGATTGCTACAATAGAGCCATGAATTTAACACAATTTGGCACAGGGCCACAATTATAAGATTCACAGGCATGAACTCATTAAAAATGATTTGTCACAGGAGTTTGCTAATTTGATTATACATCCCGTGTGTTTTTGTATGTGTGTTTCTATATGTGTATATGTGCGTCATTTCCGTTCCAATAACATAATTATTTTCTATAATTTTGAAAAGTCATAAAAATATTCAGCTTTTTATTTTACTTCCTGTTCTTACATTTTGACCTACATATTCGCCCATCTTTATTATGTGTGTTTCAATGGAAAAATCCTTTTCTCTCACAGAATGTATTAAATAGAGGGATAAATTGGGCTTAGGGCGGTAACCAGTCTAGATGTAAAACTTTAAATTTAAAACCTAGCCTGAAGATGGATGGGCTACGTCAAGACACGACCGATGTTTCTACGGATGCAGCACCTACGGTCGCCTACAACCCTAAGACTCGTAACGTTATGTCATTTGTTAATCTTAGCTGGAACAAGTCGTCTTAACCTATTCATTAGTATATACGCACTAATTTTATACACTTGATATTGTTGTAAATATAATCCCAACATATACTAGGCTGCATATGATTACTTTCGAAAGGACTACCACTGTGCTTGCAGAAATAGGTCTGTAGTAAAGCCCAGTCTGTTAATTGTGTGCAGGAGAGGAGGAATGTTCATTAATCAATTCTTGCTTGTTTTGAACCTTGGCGGCCTTCAAGAGATTAAATGCTGCCACTGAACACTGAAAGACGCTTACCTTATAGTAAAAGCAAGAATTTGGAATATGGGAATCTGCCAGTGAACGTCGTTTTTCCACCTTCAAAGCTGTTGTTTCTCTAACATCAGGACTTTCGAATATTTCGTGCTACCGAGATATTCAATCCTCGTCGAAACGTACGCGTACTGTTTTACACAACTGAGATGACCTAAATACCAAAAAGAATAACACTTGTATATGATTTGTCTTGATTGAATTACACGTCTGCTGTGCCCGGAGGGGGGTAGCAAGAAAATATGGGTAGCAATATAGGGTCCTGTAGCGGCTATCAGCAAAGTGAACCAAGTTCGAATTCCGACTGAAGCTTGTTAGATGACAATACCAAGGAAAAAAAATGTAAAACTCTTACCTCACTTTACCATCGTCACAAAGGTTCTCATCATTGGCATACCACGGTCACTGGTTTGACAAAAATGTTCTGTAAGCATATAGTCTACATAATTCGACCTCGTTATAATAATATTATCAGTATTATCATCAGTCCCGTAACTGGGTGTTTCGTAGCGTTGTAGCATACCTGAGCAGATGACCAATTATCTAGGTTGAAAGGTAGGGAGGTATTCAGTGATGTGTAGAAGAAAGGTAGACCTGGCGGAGTCCATCCATCTTCAGCTGAAAGTACAACTGATAAACACAAGCAGAGCGCATTAGATTTGTTCGTTTTCTTCAAAGAAAAAGTGATTTTTCTTAACTATGTTTTTTTTTATTTGGGTATTGCTCTGAAGAAACTTTTTTTTAGACTGCTAGCACCCCAAGAAAAGTAGTAAATGCAAGGGGTTGCAGGGTATGGAGGAATTTGGAAGAGAAACATTAGTAATGAGGAGAAAGAGAAAAGAGCAATCGGGAGAACAGTAAATAGCGATTGAGATTGCATTTAAACTTTTGCAGATTAAAGTTGGCTGAAAAGCATGGAGCTAGAAGGGTGTTCCACAAGGGAGAAGAGCGAGAAAAGTAACTATTAGCATAGAATTTAAGGTTACACCTGGCCAGCACAACTCTAAATTGGTGAGATCTCTCCGCCAAGTTAGTATTGCGCTTAAATTCATACAGTCTAGGTATCTTAACGAAGAGCACACCCGAACAATTACCATGAAAGTATTTATAGAAAAGGCACAGAGACGTAAATAAGATGGTGTAAAAGTGACTGAAGCTTAGCTGTCAGATCAAGACCAATAATATGGCTGATTCTTCTTTGAATCTTATCAAGGAGCTTTAAGAAAATAGCAAGGGTACTGGACCATATATGGCAACAGTATTCTAAGCATAGACGAATTCTAGACTTAAACATATGTAAGATAGATTCTGGAGAGAAAAATAGTCTCGACCGACTCAGGGAACTGACATTCTTAGCAGTTGATCTAACGATGGATTCAATATAGTCTTTTCACTTCATGTCAGTTGAGAACGTTAGCCCGAGAAGGCGCAATGAGCCTCTTTCCTGGAGGTTAGCATCAGTCATGCTGAGGGAAGGCAGAGAGGGGTCACTCAGATGATTAATGGAGAAAAAATTTATTTTGATGGCGTTAAAATTGACAAGCCATACTTTGCCCCAGTTTTGGACATCGGATGCCATTTTGATCTTGTCTGGTTGATCAGCCTTAGAATCGAGGCAGGAGTAAATGGTAGTGTCGTCAGCGAAGATGCCAAGTTGAGAGCTGATGCCATCGGGAAGGTCGTTAATAAAGATTAAAAACAGCGTAAGACCAAAGATGGATCCCTGTGGGACACTCGCATTAGTACGAAGGTGGCTGTTCGGGACAACTTTCATTTCACGATTTGATAGGAACGACTGGATCAGCTCAAAAATGTGCCCTGAGATACCGTGACTTTTCAGCTTGTGGAGAAAACCTAAATGCCAGACCCTGTCAAAGGTATTCGAGATGACCAATGCTTCACCGGTTTTGTCTAGTACATGATAGACTCTTTCCGCAATTATCGTTAGTACATCAGCAGTTGATCTGAAGAAACGAAAGCCGTATTGCTTGTTGAAGAAAAGGCCCTACGATGAAAGATGACTAACCATCATTCAGCATTCATTAGGGCCTCTAGGAGTTTCCTGAAAAGAGGTAGAAGCCTAATAGGCCTATAATCGAATGGACCAGACGGTTCACCAGAGTTCTTAAAAACTGTAAAAATGGACAATAACTTCTAGCAAGGAGGAAATCAGGATGCAGCGACGCATTTATTATACAATTTAATGAGAACAGGAGCCAGCTCGGGAGTAGACATCTTAATGACTATTACAGGGATACCATCGAGTCCGCAAGATTTTTGGGGATCAAGGTTAGAGATGATGGCAGAAACCATGGAAAGGGATATATGTATACCACTCAACAGTTCTAATTGGGAATTTAGGAAGAGATACTCCAGAATAGTCAAGAGTAAAGTTTGAGGAAAATTTACAGGAAAAGCATTTAGATTCCTCAGCAGAGGATGATAACACCTCAAATCGATTAAAGAGAGGGGGAATAGACTGCACTTATTTATTACCCTATTACAGAGACGCCAGTAATCCCTAGAACCAAAGTTCTTAGAGGTTATGCGGTACCCCATTCTCTCAGCAAACAGGGACTTAACCCCCTCGCGGACTTTCTTACATTATTTACTAGCAGGAACAAATGTTATGACGAGAGCTGTCACGCATGTATAGTCGGAAATAGTAGTTCCTGTTTGCTAGGGCGGCCGAGGGGGATTGCGGTTTCACCTGGTATTTCCGAGAAGGGATGAAAGCGTCCATGAAGAAACCTCAGTAGCACAATTTTCAATTGGGAGGTTGAAGATATCAGTCCAGGTGGGGGGGGGTCATGAAGTAAATCCCGAAGTGAGTTCCATTCAGCAAGCTGGTAACGGAAAGATGTCTTTTGAATAGGGAGTTCCTGTTTAATGGATGCTTGGAAGGAGATATCAATAGCTACCACAGAGTGATATAAGTTATCAAGACGGCGGTATTGCGAAGCTGGGCCTTAGCGAGCAGAGGAGGTGAGAAATAGATCCAGTAGCGAAGACTGTTGCTCAATTTGGCTAAGAAAATGAGTAGGGAAGTCTACAATTTGAGTGAGGGATTGGGTAATGTAAACATGTAATGTATACCGGCAACATCAGTACCTTTAGAATGTTTCAGTCACGTGTCGTGGTGAGCATTAAAGTCACTGAAGACAAAGATGTTCGCAGATGGATGGAGAGAAAATGCATGTTCTATACTGTCAACTGTTGCGTCTAATATACTGTAATTGAGAAGAGGAGGCAACAAAGAAAAAGATAGTTAGCAGTGAAAGACAGGAGGTACATAAAATAGTAGTCAGCGGCCTCGAGAGCCAATTCCATGACCATCGGAAGATGATCCTAGATGTAAACACCAAGACCTTGCATGTGAAGGATGGAATATTTTTGATAAAGGGAAAGATACCCTGGAAGTAATAATTCATTGTTAGCAGCAGAAGAATTCAAGTTGGTTTAACAAAGGGGAAAGATATCTGGTGACCGTTTTAGGAGAAAAGATTCTACGCTTCAGAAGTAGATATAAATAGCTACGACAGAGTGGTCTGAGTTACCAATAGGGCAATATTTCAAAGCTCATCAAGAGTGAGGAGAGGACGTAAGAAATAGATTCAGTAGAGAAACCCGTTGCTTGGTTTGGCTAGGGAAATGAATAGGGAAGTCCATGATTTTATTTGACGGATTGGGCAATGGGAAAATTTAATGTGAGTCTACTGGCAACATCATTACCTTTAGAATGTTTTAATCACGTATCGTGGTGAGCATTAAAATCACTGAAGACAAAGATGTTCACAGATGGATGGAGAAAAAATACTGTCAGATATTGTGTCTAATATACTGCAGTTTGGGAAGAGGAGGAGAGATAAAGGAAAAAGAAACAGCTGACAGAGTTTAGTAGTAAAAGACGAAAGTACATGAAAGAGTAGTTGGTGGCTTCGAGAGACAATTCTCTGGTCATCGGCAGATTGACCTGGATGTAAACACCAAGGCAATGCATGTGAATGCTGGAATCTTTTCGGAAAATGGGAAGATACCCTGGGACCAAGAATTCATTGGCAGCAATAGAAGAATTCCAGTTGGCTTCACAAAGGGCAAAGATATCTGGCAACCATTCTAGGAGGAAGGATTCTACGTTGCAGAAGATGGAACGGATATTGCTAATATTGGAGAAAGAAAGATTGAGGGAGTTTTTGTTCGCTGCTTTAGTTTTATATCTTTTTCTTGTGATTTTCATGAGATGTGCTTTGAAGAGAAACAGCATAATTGTCGTAATCTGTCGTCAATGTCAATACAAATTAGCCAGTGCGTGGCAGAGACCAAAGCATAAACAGGCCTCGGAGTTGTCCACCGGAAATGCATGAAGCTGCAACTACCCATGCGCGACATGGCACTGCAGATACCCCGATATTATGCGACTGTTGATCGGAGCAGCCTCTCTAAGCCGTTACCAAAGAGTTCAGGCTCCTAAAGACCAGTCGGAAGCAGCAACCAGAAAACTGCCAACCCGGTAGCCTCACAAAAAGATAGTCGCAGCCATTGGTTAGTCTCATAACCAAAACTTAGAGACAGTTAAATCATTGTGGCCCGGGTAGAAGAAAGAGAGACGACCGGTAAACCGTATCCTGATCAGGGAACAAGGGATGAACCTCTACTCAGTAGACATGGAATTATGCAGACCAGACTATTAGCCTATCTGCTCCTATTAATATGTGGAAAAACACGTGAAATACGAAAGAATTAAGTTATGACTTGTTATAAGTTCTGGTGTCTAATACTAACTAAAAAATGGGATGGCAAGACTTAATACACTCTTATCGCGCCAGTTTCCAGCATTGATAAGCAACATTCTAAATTAAACAAGTTTGGGGGAGGGGCTGAAGTAAGAAGTTTGATAATTACTAGCAATGGAGAGAATCAAATACACACGACAAAATGAAGGATAGGGGAAAACGTCACAGTCTAAAGCAACAAAAAACAACAATATTTTTTTTAAATGATATAAAATTCAAAGAATGACACAGACATTTAAACATCTATAACAAGATGGCACGAGGCAAGGTAATCTACATACGGCCTCTACAAATGCTTAATTCCAATCTTTATCTTGGACTTTTTTATGGACAGTACAGACATCATGTTTGAAGAAATGTTATGGCTGCTCTGGTTTCGACTTTAAAATAATATGTGAGAGGGGGGAGATCAAAATATTTTATGAAAACTTAAATTCCATTTTTCATTTTTACGTACGTGTATAGCAAAAGTTAAAGGAAACAAAAAACAAGATGTAGATCTTTCGAAACTAAATAATTTCATCGTTTTCCAGTCGCAGACATTTTGTATGTTTTCAGTGTCTGTGTTATAATTGCTTTTAAGAATCGTAAATACCAAGCGCTCCAAAGATATAAGTCTATAAGTCTACCATTCGCCCTTGCATGGAGTATTGCTGCCATTTATGGTCTGGGGCCCCTACGTGTTGCCTCAGGGTTCTTGATAAGATCCAGAGACGGATATGCAATGTGATTGGCCCTGATCTGTCATCTCGTCTGCAGTCGCTCTCTCACAGACGCGATGTTGCATCGCTCTGCCTTTTCTACAAGTACTTCCACGGTAATTGCTCCGAGGAGCTGCTTTCGCTTGTCCCTAGGCCTCATGAATTTAAACGTCCTACGAGGCTGGCATCCCGCTCCCACCCCTACACCGTTGAAACTGTTAGATGTAGACGTCTCTTCTACTCCAATAGCTTCATGTCTCGCACATCTCGCCTATGGAACTCCCTTCCCTATTACTGTTTTCCTGACAAATACAATCTCCAACGGTTTAAGTGTAGCGTCAATCGTCATCTCCAGTTGCCTTGATCTATCCACTTCCCTTCTCCACTTCCTTTCATCTTTCATTCCTATCTGCTCTCGCTCTAAATCTTCTGTAACCCCCTTGCCTTGATCGACCCTCCGTCCTTCTCTTTCTCCACATCCCTTCCTTTACCACTCCTATCTGCTCTTCCTCCACCCCTTCTGTAACCCCATGCGTGATAGTGGCCACCAGCCTTGCTTGTGGTGATACGCTTAAAAAAAAAAATCTTTTTTTTAACCATAACTAATTTAAACAGTTTAAGATGATAACAAGATAACAGTATAATTAGTTTTTTTTTAAAATCATGAGTGAAAAACAAAAACATTGTAGCAATTATTATCGTTTGTTAACCTCATTCATATAACTGCATATTTGTTATTGACGACGATGGTGACTGTTGTTCGAGCACAGATATAAAACCAGGATTTGAAAAAAAATGTAGACTGGAAACATGGTTCAGTACAATATCCTTGGTCACATTTGATCTTGAACGGAGTCAAGCTAATTCGAGATAAATACTAGTTGAGAATTAAGATTGTAGCGAATAGGACGCGAAAACAAGTTAACGCTTCCGTAGCTAAAACAAAAATGAACAAAAACGCGTATGTGCGCATGTGGCTCACATAACGTCCGGCTGAGAAATAAAATATAATAAGAAAACATGTCAGCCAATAAAACTTCTCACGCCTAAAGGAAAAAAAAAACATATATAAGATTTCGTCAAGAATCTTTTAAATCTACTATGCAGGTCACATCTGCTTTCTCTTCGAATGTTGAAGATCTATTCTAATACCATAGAGGATTCTACGTCACCTACTTCGATAATTCTTCAATTCATAATTAACACATTAAGTTATCTCGTGGTTGGCGGTTTTTAAGTTGATGCTGTCTACGAATTATCTCGTGGTTGGCGGTTTTTAAGACTACGCTGTTTACGAGTTATCTCGTGGTTGGCAGTTATTAAGATGACGCTGTCTACGAGTTATCTCGTGGTTGGCATTTTCTGAGACATTTTCATGTGCGGGCGCCAGCAAAGAGTTCACTGGCAGTGATATTTTTAATGTGAAAACAATGTTTAATCTTCAGTTGAAACTATAAATCATCTCATGAAAGCTTTTTTTATTACGTTATTTGGCTATTATAAAGTTGGCAGGGAAGCACAATCAGATTTTTTTTCAATGTGATGTTCACTCTGTAAAAGGCCCGAAGGCCACTCGAAGTAGATGGTTACAGAGTAAGGGGCACAGTGTTTCCGGATATGTGTGGAAGATAACGATTAACCTTACACTTGAACAGGTTAAGATTTTAGTGATCGGGAAAGCATACTCTTGAGAGTCGTTTATGGAGTACTTTAGATCGTTCAACCACAGATAGCGTTAAAGTTTATAGAGGTTCAAATATCCTTTACAGACACGTATATTTACTCGTTCAGATCGACTCGAAAGTTCATATCTGCTGACTCTTTTTATTTTCGTTCTTAAAACATATCTAAGAAACTAATAGATTTTATTTTTTGATCCGAAATTAATTCTTATGATTCTAAACTTATTTTTGTGAATACACTTTTTTTTAACATGATGAACCAGCAAAGATGAGGGTAGATTCAAATCTCACCGGGGAGCGCATTTTTCTCTCGAATGTACACGCCGGCAAACGTAATTTAGACTGCTTGAAATAAATAATAAAACCAGGTCGTCTACTCAAACACATTCATCCATAAAAATAATACTTAGAGTAATAATATAAATATGTAGATGTTCCATCAGTGAGTAAAATGTGTCATACGTGTTACACTTTTGTGCGATCATTTCACTTTCGATTCATCACTGACTAGGCAGAAAATTGCCAATTCTTTCTGCAGTAGACTAGGTGCCAACCAAGGCTTTAGGAACTAGGCTTTCGTGCTATTCAACCTATAGCTGGGGGAAGAAGAAATGGCTTCATATCTTTCGCGCAGTTATTTGTGCATACGTGAATGTAACGAACCCGATTGGAATTCGAACTCAGCTCTTCAAATTCTCATTCCAATCCGATATTCATTTCACCAGAGCGCACTTGATGCACATGTAAAAATAAATCATTTCAGTCATTATTTCAATGGTTCTCAAATTTATCGAATCTCTTTATAAGCATACATCTTTATAGAAAAAATACCAGCAAAACATTTTGCGAGAAAAATACCAGCAATACATTTTTGTAAGTAAAATTACTTAATGCTCTCAAGAAAACAAAATTTCGGCATTAAATGACCCATAAGGCAATGTGACGCTAAACTAACAAACCCCTCTCTTTTTATGAGCAAAATTTCGGCATTTACCTCCTCCCCCATGGTTGAATGTCTTACACTGTATCTCTACTTAGAACGACCCTTCTACGATTAACTCTTGAACCCAGACATGCCTGTATATTGAAAATCTCCACATGACAGTACCATGAGTGAAGCAGTAACATTCCACTTAAAGCACCCGAGTTATGCTTTATTTAGCGGTTGAGATAGTTGTGTACTTACCACTGACATTAACGGTCGGTATTTAAGCCCAGGTAAGAAGCCTGAATATCGTTTTCGGATTTTCAAAGCAATTACTCTTTCTTTCTTTTTTTTATATACTTTTATCCTCAGCATTTATTTTTCGTTGTGGTCTGCCGAGTTTAATAGAAAAAAGGGGGTGGCGGCGGCGGCGTCTTTTCTGGCTTCTGTTGGAACACCGGTGTCAGTTTCTCTACATCCAGATCTGCTTCCCAATCCAAAACAGATTTTTAAAAAGATCAGCAAAAAACAGTTTGTATTTACTTTGCAAATGGGAAAATCTCCAAATTGAAGAATTCCTTTCTCAGATTTGAGCCATAGGGATAAATCTCAAATATACTAAAAGCTGCATTCCTATGTCTGACAAAAGATCATATTTCTCGGGCGCTTACTGATGATGAAACTCTCAATGAAAAGCCTGTAAGCACTCTTGTTAACTATCGCTCTAGAGCAGGTGACCCAAGATATTTATTCTAGCATAAAATTTCGACAGCATACAATTGAGGAGGAAATGAAAAGTAATGATTTGAGAAATTTGCTTGCACTACTGCAGGCGCTCGAAAACGATATTGATGTTGATTAAACTGAGGCAAGACTAGAATAGTGATGCATACAACTCGAGACGAAATTAAGTACCAGGGGTGGGGGTTAAAAGGAGTTCGATAAATATCTTGGTATAAATAAATCATGACGGTCTACTATTACTGCTCTTCAAATACCATCTTTTAAATGAGGATACCAACCACTTCATTAAAAAGAAATATCAATTTATCTTTAATTTCTTTATTATGACCTATATTATTTATAAGCACGGCAGCCTGGGCAAGACCGGCATGCAAGGCACCGCTGAAGGTGGACGTAGGAGAGGACGCCAACATAAAAACTGGTTGTACAATGTCAAACTATGCACTAGTATATGGCTTATGGGATGATGATGATGATGATGAAGAGGAGGAGGAGGAGGATATTATTTATGAAAATTTCTTCTTCTTCTCATTATTATTATTATTATTATTATTATTATTATTATTATTATTATTATTTCCTTGAGTTTCTGTTGCATACACATTTCCTTGCAGCTTCCAACCAGAAGCATAAAGTCAAAAATGGCTTCATGACATTTTCCACAGTTCATTTTTGTAAAACAAAAAAAATAAGAACATACCCATTTGACAGATAAAGCTCTTCGTAATGTGTGAAGTGTACATACTTTTGTATGACTTTAAGGTATGGGCTACCAGGAATCCCTTCAATGAGTCTATCGGAACCTTTTTTACAATCAATCTCAGTCTCCAACTACAACTGGAATTATTGGTGTCCCCATGCGCCATATTTCTTAGATTTCCACTCTATTATTATTATTATTATTATTATTATTATTATTATTATTATTATTATTACTACTACTACTACTACTACTACTTTTACGTTTTCAAACGGAGATCTTGTATTATGGATGTTCTCCTTGAAATCGTGCAACACCAAATAGAGAGCACCTCTCTCAGAATATTTGCAAAGCCGAGTAACGTAGACTTCTGAAGCGATGACATACTAGGCTTTATTCCGATATTTTTCGTGTAGATGTTTACGTTCGTCGGTATAGACATCAACGCTCCAATGGCAATTAAAGCAAAAGTGGTGTGAACACTCCACATTCTGGTAACCTTAATCTGGTCAGTGTACTTTTTAAGCTTTTCAATTTCTATGGGCTTGATATTATGTTCACCAAGGTCAGTCACATCGATGACTGCTGTTTTGTTTTTGTTTTCGTTTTTGTTTTTTTCAGCAATTGTGATGTCTGGTTTGATGTTCTGTTTGGAAGTTAAAATCCCAGAAGATCATGACTTGCTCGTTCTCGATCGACTTCTCCGATTTGTGGTAGTGCCATTTCAGTTTGACTTCAATGCAGATGAAAGGCGGTGCTTGTATTCTTTCTGTGGAAGCATTCCACAAGCGTTAATCCTGCAGGTTACATTGTCCATCTGCTTTGCCACACAACCTGCACTTGTTCGCATCGATTATTTCATAGACGTTCTTGCGGAGAGAAATTTTGTTCAGGGCTTGGTTTTAGGTAGTTACCAATAGGCTTCCAGTTTTGCGTTTCAATTCGCCTTTCGTCAACCAATCCCAAGTATCCTTTATCTTAATGATCGTGGTGTCCTTTTCAATCTATCGATTAAGCATCATCAACTCTCCTGCTTTTAGCTTCCCTTTCGGTATCCTCGTCATATATTCTTTCTTTCATCTCGATGCTTTCTTTTAAAAGGTTTTTGGATTTCGCCAAGCACTTTATGAGTGTCTCTTCACTGTTTACCAAATACCTGTCTAAGAACCTACGCTCCCTCGCTATACACTCTTCATTACCAATAAGTCATGTATCTCTTTCTTGTAAGTGCATTATCTTTTCACATTTGTCGATTTGTGCAGAGCACCAGTCGCAAAAAGCAGTTTTCAGATTTTCTTATCCAGAGTTTTTGACTCCTCATTTGTCCAATAAACAGTTTTCCCACTATACCTTATCATAGATACAGCCCAGATATTAACGGTACTTATGAGATTGCAGGCATTCAACTAGCATTTCAGAAGAAAGTTTTATTATTATTATTATTATTACTATTTTTGATATCTGGCGTTTACACATTTCTTTCCGGGTCCCGCCCAGGGACCTAAGGTTAGAAATGGTATCATGACACTATCCATTGCAAAAAAAAAATATTACATAGATAAAGCCCTTCGTAAAGTGTGGGCTGTACTTGTCAGAATATTTTTTTGTATCTCTTTGAGGTATGGACTTCCAGGGATCCCTTCAATTAGTCTACTGGAATCTTTCCCAACCAACCTAAGGCTACAACTACAACATTGTCGATGTTCCCATGTGCCACATTTTTGAGATTTCTATTTCAAGGTCCTTGTATTTTGACAGCTTTTCGAATATCTTCAAAGATACATTGCAATCTGCAGGGACTGCCATATCAATAAGGAGGCATTTTTTTTTGTTTGTGGTCTTTAATAACAATGTCTGGGCGGTTGGCTTTGATTGTTCTGCCAGTGTGAATTGTGTAGTCCCATAGAATTGTAACAGGTCCTATCTCCGTAACCGGGTCTGGGTGGTGTTCATACCAATTTCTTTCAGTTTCCTTCCCGTAGAAGTTGCATATTTTCCAGTGCAGATATTGGCCCACTCTGTCATGCCGGGTTTTATATTCAGTGGGTGCCAATATTGTGCAACCTGATACAAGATGATTAATTGTTTCTGGATATTTATCACAGATTATTATTATTATTATTATTATTATTATTATTATTATAAATAGATTCTAGTGTATTCGATACTCACGAATGCGATGGAACGATAGGTCTTTTCCCAGACTAATTTTTGCATGAGAAATAAAATTCTTAGTTGACTTTTTGTTGAGTAATTTTTCGCATGCGGGTTTTTTAAGCTATTGCTTTTAATATTGCTCCTAAATGGTGCTCTACATTTGTGGCATTGTGCCAGACACAACTAAAAAAAACTAAAGAAGGCCATGATCTCCATTTTCTGAAATTACAGGTCTCATCATCTTCTCCCCCAAATCTAGTTAAGTCTTATGAGCTTTCAGTCTACAAACATATATCGAGGAATTTACTATAAATAGCAAGATTGTTTCTATCCCCGGCTTGCTAGGTTTGTCCCGTGGATTTCATCGCCTAGTATCCACCAGCGGTCATACATCTGAGTACTGCTCAAGTTCAACGTTGCTTAATTTCAGTGATCGAAAGATGACACATGTTACAGCGTGTCATATTAATGTAACAAAAGTGACGCGTAACACAAAAACGTTAAGAAAATAGTCTAGATCAGGGATTGGCAACCTTTTGCTAACTATGTGCTGACTTCAGGTTTTAAAATCATTCAGTGTGCCAACAGCATACGTATTTTTATACACGTCAAGGTCAATATACCTGTTCTACAATATATTTTATATAGTAATATATAGCATATATACTTTAGTATATATTAAAATTGAAACAGCTAAATATCTTCTTTGATAGCGCCGACCATTTTTCCAGCAATCTTAGCAATGTATCGTATATCTGAGTTAAGGTCAGGGGTCAAATAGAGTCCCAACAGTCTAAATCAGGGATTGGCAACCTTTTGCTAACTATGTACTGAGTTAGGGTTTTAAAAAATTACTTTTGTTAATAAAATATTATTTTATTTTCAGGTTATAAAAATGCGTGTTGATAAAAAATTAAAAATGTTATTGTTGAATTCTTATGTTTCTTCTTTCATATGAAATATTGTTTAAAAAACGCCTGATAATTATGCACCAACCCAATAATATAATCACCTTACTTTCAATCACCCTATATTAGACAAATATTTTACTTGACCTCCGGACTCAACATTAAAATAGATTTCATGCGAAAGCACTCGGGGGTGGGGAATTAAAATGAACTTCGGTAAATCTACTGGTTATATAAAACAACGAATTCGAACATTTGAAAATCTTAATAATCATTGTCAATATACAGAGCCCGCCAAAAATGTATACATACTTCTGGAAAGGAAAAACTTGTATAGATATTGTACAACTAAATTCATTCACACACCACGAGATTAATACAAGTTAGCATTGGACTCTATAATCGTAGCTTTCTGACATTTATTAGTGCGGCGAACTCCTGCTTGGGCAACGTTGGCCAAAGTGTCCAGTAATTCTGCTGCACATGCATTTTCAATTTCTTGTTTGAGAGCCACCAATATAATCGGCTTTATTTGTATTAATATTATAAGAGAATATAATAAAAACGTGTTGAAATCGCTACACAAAAGCTTTCAAGTTTCAATACTTTGATTGTACTTCTTCAGGCGATAGTAAGCAACTGGTGATTAAATGATTTTTAAGGAAATTTAAAAACAAAGTGTTACCTCTTTTCCGAAATTTTAAAGAAAACGCTACGAACAGTGGAATTTTATTCCATCTGTTCTTTCTCCAATTTGTATACATATATATATATATATATATATATATATATATATATATATATATATATATATATACCGAATGAGACATGTGTTTTTGAGTGCGTATGTCGCTATAAAATGTGTCCTAGTGGTAATCTAATCTTCACTGCGATATTTGCTTTAAATTTCGTAATTATTTATTTTTTCCTTGACATTGGTGTGAAACAAAATAGGTGTGCTGAATAGAGTTTTAATAAAAAAGAAAGAACCCTCATTTTGTTTTTACATAACTACTTAGTGGACACAGCGGCAACTATTTTCTTGAGTCTATCCTTTTTGCTTCAAGGCTAGCCATTTGTACTTAGCGTAAACAGCATTTTTCTTGAACGTTGAATTTACTTTCATCAGCACAAAATCCACTTATCAAAACTTGAGTCGGGGGATACCCACTACTAATTAATCCAGTGTTCCGTAGACGTTCAATGTGTAACAAATAAATAAATCAAACTCTATTCCAAAATATAACTTCAACAAAACTACAACATAAAACACACATATCACCGCCTCTGGTAATAAATGTCCACACAAACATGTATATGCACAAAAGCTGTGTATTAAATATATTCCGTTTTGAAAGCAGAATAACATATATCATATTTTTATTACTTCTAAGCTCACAGGAAAATGAAATTTCGGTATTAAATGACCCATAAGGGATTGATGTGCCGTTAAACAAACCAATCAATCATGATCCTAAACACAAACGTTGCCATTCTCCTTAAAACTTGCTCGTTTCTTACATGGCCCGTCAGTGTTATTCTCAGCATAATTCTATATACACCCTTATGCAAAGTAATCGAAACAACCGCTTCATTTTCCTTTCTTTCGTCATACGGTCAGTTTTAGACGAACTGAAGTGAAGGGTGTAATCGATTTCTATTTTTCCCTAAGATTAGGTCATTTGCAGTGTTGTACAGTAATAGGAATCTATTTTCGGGATGTAAGATGAAATTTGTTTGGCCTTGAAAAATATTGCGTCATCTGTGATTGCATAGATTGTCATCACACGCAGACACAATTGTCTCGACTGTCGATTGGTTGTCCTACGGTCATTATCTCCAAGGAAGCGTACGAAAATTGTAACGCTGCATGAGCACAATGACAAGCCTTACCAGTGAACATATCAAAGTACTATAGACTGGCCCGGAAATTCTCCTGATTTAAATCCAATCGAGAATCTGAGGTCAATCTGCAAGGAGCAACTTCATGGAATAGACATACGAAGTACTAACATGTTCACTGGGTCATGTTTCAATGGAAAATACGAAAAAGTAAATAATAACGGAATTATTCGTTTTGTTTCAAGTAATTTTCACAAGGGTGTATGTGACAAGGATGTTAGACAATGTCTTCGAAGATGAAGAAGGGATTTTAAATAACAGAGATGTGTTGCTGTCGAAGAATGCTGAGGTTATCATGCATTGAATATGTGATTTGCATAACGGGGTAAGTTACCGACAATTTATAAAACTAAAACAATGAAACTTAAATTAGTCTTTAAGAATATGTATCCCCGTCATTAGGAAGCAAAAACAAACGTGTGTCACCTAAGTATTGTGTTTTCTCCGGGTCTTTCAAAGTGTAAATACATTGAAAAATAAATTAAAATACGTCGATATATATGAAAAATTTATTCATATAAAATTGTCTTTGTTTACATTAGGATAGGAAAGTGAGCAGTTATGTATATTTGGAGAATCACGAAAAATCTTCGGGCTTTGTTTGACCAGGAGGTCCTACGTGACTAAGAGGTCCAGGCACGTCAGATCTAATGACGGTTTCCCCAAGCGGAAGCAAGTTCGGAATGCGCACATATTTCGAACACGATTTCTCGAATATTCAAACCGAGAGATGGAAATATATAAATATACTGTTTAATAAATAAATGAAAAAACAGAGCATCTATTCAAATATGGGTATCCATTAAAAATATCGTTTAAATTATATATATATATATATATATATATATATATATATATATATATATATATATATATATATATATATATATATATTCAAAATTATAGCATATACATGTTATAACTGTCGGTGTGTAGCTGACTATGTGGGTAAAACTATCCAGCGCCTGGACGTGCGGAAGGTGCAGTACGTGCCTGGCTTCATACGTAGATATGATCCATTAGCATCCCGGTACTCACAGGAGATTGAGTCTGCTATCGGGGAGCATTTAATGAGTTTTGTCACTTGTGGGTCCAATTAATCAGCGGATTTCTTCTCTGTACTGCACAGGCCTCGAACGAAACACCTTCTTAATATCTTGAAGGCGGTTTTTATCAACACGTCTCGTCCGACTTTGTGCAGACAGAAGGGGCTGAAACATAATCAGGCACTCTTCGACGAATCTTTGTCTTGTTATGGGCAACTTTTTCCCTCTAGATCCCCTTGTCTCTCCTAATTCTGTTGCAAGGAGTTTTGTTTCCTTTTTAACGTACCTTCAAATTTCTATTTTTAATCTAGATGATTCGTTTGTATCGGATTTTTTTTTAATAAAATGATCCCTGTTTTAACGATGCCACTTGGATGTGACACTAAAATCTGTTCTCATTCATATATATATATATATATATATATATATATATATATATATATATATATATTGTGGGGGGCGTGGCGCTGTTTGCGGTGCAAAGATTTACTGATCTGAGTTATAGTGTCCAGGAAGCAAAGTTTTGATGCCAGGTAGCTTTCTTTAATCATTTCACTCCAGTCAAGGCAATAAAGCCACTAAGACAGAAGGGGGTTACTGAGTGTTAGGGAATATGAGAAAAAAGAACAAGAATTAAGAATCTGTCTATATTTCTGAGATGAGGTATTATGTACAGTATTTACATTAGTCGGACTATTGTCCTCATCTTTGTCGCCATATTTGTCACAACGTTTCGGCCGTTGTACGCTCCGGCCTTCTTCAGGTGGTTGGAATTTCGAACCGAACCCTTTATTTCTGTCACTGGATCTAGGATCCTCAAGGACACATGGCACAGTGGATAAAGGCGTTGGTTAGATCCAGTGACAGACCCAAAGAGTGTGAGTTCAATACCCGGTTCAGGTAGTGGAGAACTTTCAGAGGGAAAATTCGCAGGAGATAACTGATAACTGACATCCATCAAACATGGCTCGTGGAACTAGAACAGTCTACCCCAGTGATCGAAATAAAGGGTTCGGTTCGAAATTCCAACCACCTGAAGAAGGCCGGAGCGTACAACGGCCGAAACGTTGTGACAAATATGGCGACAAAGAAGAGGACAATAGTCCGACTAATGTAAATACCGAAGAATTAAGAAAACGGTAGATAACGATTATCATTGCATTTAAAATTTTGGAGATCAAAGTCGATGGAGAAGCAAGAAGCCGGAAAAGAGTTTTACAAGCGAGAATTGCGATAGAACAAAATGTTAGCATAGAACCAACTATCCTAGCAGCAGATATCGCAATTGATTCAATATAATCTTTCATGTCAGACGCAATGTGTCACTCTACTGGTGGTTAGCATCAGCCATGATGATGAAGGTAGAAAGGATTCTCTCAGGCAATTAAAAGAAAGCAGGAGGCGTTAAAAGTAACAAGCGCTCTCAACTTGCCTCAGTTAACAACAGAAAGTAGACCGTTTTCGGGATCAGCTGCCAAATTTGACCTTATCGAATCAGATTTATTATCAAGACAGGAATAAATGATTGTCATCAGCGTAGATACCGAATTAGAACTGATGCTATGAAGAAGGTCGTTGATGAAAATTTTCAACAACGTGGGTCCACCTTAATGCAAAAACATCTCGAAGAATAGCCAAATGCTTTGATACCCGGTAGAAGTACACAGTCATACATACATAACCTGTCATATCTGATAAAAGTTATTTATGTAAATTTATACGTCATGAATTACAGGAATCAATTTTATCTTTTTTTCTTATTTAAAAAATGTTTCAAAGCAGAATCATTCTCATCCACGCAGATCTTGCATTTCTATTTAGATGTCTTTATTTTCAAACAAAATTAGGTTTTTGCGCCGTCAAAACACGTAAACCTTATCTATCGCTGACAACGGTCCAACTATGATAGGTATCCTAATAAATTATAAAAAGAAGACATGTCAGGTATTTCTAAATAATCTGTGTACAAATAATTTTTAGAATGCTTTCTTATTCAAATCTAGCCTAAAAATACTGAAACGAAAGCTAAAAGGGAACTGCTACTAAAAAATATACTTTTGCAGATAAAGTTTAGGATCTGAGAGAAAAATACATATCTTTCTTTATTCTTTGGAGAACTTGCTTTAAATTCTTTCAAAATCAAAGTTTGGTAATTTCTAAAGGGTTCTTTTGTAAGTACCTCGAAGCTGTGGTAAAAATGAATATGTATTAATTTTGCATTATTTACATTATTCGGACTGTTATCCTCATCTTCAGTGCTACATTCACAACGTTTCAGCCGCTGTACGTTCCGACTTTTATCAGGTGATTGGAATTTCGAATCGAACCCCTGAAAGTTGATTGAAGGTGGAAAAAAAGTTGAAGAAAATGCCGATAACGTGAATTTGTTTAAAGTTACCTCAACTTGCCAGGAAGTGACCCACACACTTGATTTCATGACATTCCTCTGCGGCACATATGGAGTGAGACATGCAGAATCGAGTTATGAAACTGAAAACAGAATCCCGCCGATTCTGTTATAATTTTAAGTGGCGCCTACTGTAGCATGTCCGTCATGCGTAGCCCTCTTCATTAGCTGGTTCATCCGTTGAGATCTGTTGTAATCATCATCCACTTCTTTCACCGTTGGGGTCTTTGGGGTTGGTCGCTCTTAGTCTGGTTCCACATCTTGGGTCTTGCTGCCAAGCGTGGCCCTAACAGGAGTTTAGAACTCCCGGCGGCATCGTTCTCAAAATCATTTGATCACACAAGCCTCTCCACCACGACAAGGAGAGAAGTACGCACGTAGAAATACTCACACATATAGACACCTGGTCGAAATCTTAAGACCAGATACAAAAGGGTTTAAAAAATATAAGATACTGTTACTTTAATCAAAATATATTTGCGAAACATTTACATTTAATTAGAAAATATGGTTTATCAACAAACAAGTGAAATTTTAAGCTTTTAATTGATTAATTTCAACAAATATTGAAAAATGAATTTTTTTGGATTTTTTAAAATTTTGATCCGGAGTGTATATTTTAGACTGAATGTCGGAGTATAATGATTGAAATATTATTAATAGTGAAACCACAATTAATTGTATCACTAGAATTTCTTTAATATTAATTTTAATTGCTTTTCATCACAAGTATTCCGATCGTCGATCTATGGCTAGTAGTAGTATAATTAATTTAGTTCTTTATAAAAATGAAGTCTTTTAAAACCATTATCATTTTTTTACTTGTATTCCATCTATTATGAAACAAGTCATTTTTAAATAAAGAGTCAACATTTTCACTCTTTAGAAAAAAATGTTTATATGCAAGTCGGTAAATTTCCCCACAGATGAATAGCAGACTTGAGGTACACTATGTACTTTATCCACTGTGCCATGTTTCCTCGAGGACACATGGCACAGTGGATAAAGGCGTTAGTTAGATCCAGTGATAGGACCCAAAAAGTGTGAGTTCAATACCTGGTTATGGCAGCGGAGAACTTAGAGAGGGGAATTAACAGGGGATAACTGACATCCTTTAGACATGGCATGTGGAACTAGAACAGTCTACTCCAGTGAGCGAAATAAAGCGTTCAGTTCGACATTCCAACCACCTGAAGAAGACCGGAGCGTACAACGGCCGAAACGTTGTAATAAATATGGCGACAAAGATGAGGACAATAGTCCGAATAATGTAAATAGTGTACAAAATACCTCATCTCAGAAATATAGACGGATACTGAAAGGCCGAAACGTTGCGATAAATATGGCGACAAAGATGAGGACAATAGTCCGAATAATGTAAATAGTGTACATAATACTTCATCTCAGAAATATAGAGAGATACTGAAAGGCCAAAACTTTGTGATAAATATGGCGACAAAGATGAAGACAATAGTCCGAATAATGTAAACAGTGTACATAACACCTCATCTCAGAAATATAGACAGATACTGACTTGAGGTGTTAGAATGTGATTCTATATAGAAGGATACTGAGAATATCATGAACAGAGTATGTGAGGACGTTTTAAAGAAAATGGAATCAAAATAAATTCTGCACTTAGAAGTCGTTAAAATGTCTGCGAGAAATAATGAGGAAATAGGGCTTGAAGAATTTGACACTCACAGGACATATATTGAAGGCAAGACGGACAGATAAAAACATCAAAAATAACATAACTAACAAGTCTGGGTAAATGGCTGGCAGAACAGGGACTGGAAGAAATAACGGACCCAAAATAGCGACCCAAGGGATAAGTATGTCATACAGGGATTTTCTTGATAATAAGCATTCGTTTGAACAGGGCAATGTTCAGTAACTGCGTAAAAATTTGTAGAACGTTTGGGTTTTTTTTGTTTTGTTTTGTTTTGTTTTGCTTTTTAACGGAAGTTAATTATACCTGGAATGACATTAGTCGGTGATTTGTCTACGTGAGAAATGGTCGAAGAATAAATGAAGTTTAAAAATCTTAGAAAAAATATCAACGTTATCTCTTTACTTGTGTTAAGATGTCCTAGAATGTCTGTCTTGTTCCCATGCCAAAACTAGATGCTTGTATAAACAAATAAAAACACTTTAGCAACAGATCTAACTTGAATTACAATTACTTCTGTGACTCACCTAGAGGGTTACCAATCTTGGAATAATGATGTTACCCTGTGGCAGAAACTAAAAATCTGTAGATTTGAATTTCTGTTAAAGAGCCTCTAACATTACAACACCTGTCACATACGGATTTTGAGACAGAAAGTTTAAATTTGTTTGTATTAAGACTTTTTCACTTCCAAACTTTTTTAATCAAACTTCAATTAGTACTATGTCTATGGTCTAACATCAAGAGAGTTGCTTCTAAAAGAAATATATCAAATTATATGGTTGCATTTTCAAAGATTTTATTGATTTATAATATCGATTTTATTTCAATCAATTTTAGACTGAAATCTTTAGCTTCACATCTTACAAATGACGATATTCTTGAAGCCTCTATAGTGAATTTAATTTAAATTCCTTAAATTTGAATAAAGCTTTTTTCAATTTTGGATTCCATACAAGTGAACGAGGAAAGTTCTCCCTCCCAACCAAAAAACACTTTAAAAAATATGACGTTTGGCCAGATTTGTGGAATTGGATTAGACCAAGAATTTGTTCGATAGTCGTTCAAAGAAGGGAATAAGGATTAAACTTACATCAACTGGGAGAGAATAAATGTTGAACTAACACCCAATAGATTCGTATCTCGTACAGAAAAATGAATATTGAATTCATGCAAAAGAATAAAGGTTGAAATATTGCCTCATCAGTTAAAATCGCAGGATTTGGTTTCTCATCCTATAAAAGAATGTAAAAGTTGAACTCGGATCCCAACCACAAGAATAAATCTTTTATTTGCTGCCAGTACAAGCGAATGAGAATTGAACGTTTATCATATTCAACTCCGTGAAATTATACTAAAAAATATCATGCAATGTGGCGGGAAAATTATTTTGACCTAACAAAAAATGGTGTTCAGGAAAGGGAATAATTTGTCTTCACTGATCTTGAGCTAGTTTGTATGCGACAAAGAATATTCCATATAAAATAATAGGACTCAGTGTCTCCCAGTAGAATGTTACTCAAATATCACACGGCCATGACTAGTTTTTTATACAGTTATTCTTGGGATCATCATCTCACCAAAATAATGGAAGACACATAATTATCTGCCAATTTTCTTCAGAGGAAACCGTAACTCATCGAACTATATGATCCACTTCTATCGGTATCAATGCCCAGTTCCAATACATATGTGGAAAACGATTTCAGCGATGTTTATTGGTTATGAAAAATACTGTAAATGGCCCCGATGAATTCTCAAAGAATGATGTCCGTTTTCATGCATCTTTCCTTCCCTTTGATTACTGCTAACTGCAATTTGTGCCACATTAGTATATCTGTTGGCTCGTACTTGTCAGGAAAAAAAAAACTTCTAGCATCAGTAATGTCACCCATCAGCAACAATGCCTTACCGGTAGTCGGTCACTTTTTCCTCTAACCCTTACCCTCAGCGCAGCTGAATGTGTGCACCTTACACGTCACGTCATGCTCAGATCAAATGTCAGTTTACTTAAACCGTTCTTTCTTATAACTGTAACATTCAAAATATCAAAATATAATATTTGTCCGGTTTACGTGTTTATATACCTGAACTGCAACTGTTACGAGACAGTAGTTGTCATTCTTGCCACAAGGTTCTGGCCATTATTTTATTCTCATTATTGTATATATTTCTATATAAGTTCGATCCAATGCCTCAGAAGGTTAAATGATCGCTGAATTGTTATATACAGGAGAAGTTTTCAAAAATATGATGGGGAGGAAATTCTTGATAAACATTCAACTTGATTCAAGATCCGTTGTTTGGAAACCTCTGAAGATTCAAATAACTTGAATCGTAATGGTCGTCGGGATTAAATTATAACCTCTAACTTTGTGGCGAGACAGCCTCAATCAAGCATGAATTCTTCTGGCTCAAGCTCAAAATGATGAGGCATTTGTAAGACTGGGGACTCGTTGCATTTGCAAAGTCTTCGCGAGACAAATTTCTTAAGCATTGCAACATGGCAGGTGCACTATTGCATTCACGTATCATCTTCCCGTATACACAGATAGATAGATAGATAGATAGATAGATAGATAGATAGATAGATAGATAGATAGATAGAAGGACAGAGATGAACAAATTGAGATATATAGATAGAAAATGCAGAAAGTGAGGTATGTATTTTTTGTTACAATTATGAACAATTTTCAAACGCATTTGCTCCCAAGTGAAACTGGAAAGGGAATAATGCTGTGATCTGGTCCTTATAAACATAAAGGGTGGCAGGAAGTGTCAGATACTTACTACGGCGGTATAGAGAACGAAACATTATAGATAGATAGATAGATAGATAGATAGATAGATAGATAGATAGATAGATAGATAGACACGAAGAGACTGAAATAGATAGATAGATAGATAGATAGATAGATAGATAGATAGATAGATAGATAGATAGATAGATAGATAGATAATGTTGTTATTATTTGCATAAGCCATTACAGGATCTATACGCAAGAATTATTCACACGATTTTCTCATGCTTAACTTGTGAATACATGCATGATGTTTTGGTTAAGCACTTTGGTCGAAACATAATCTTGCTTAAGGTATCTCTATCGAAGGTTTCAGTCTGAATTCCAGATGCTAGGCAGTGCTTTTCGAGAACTTTTACTCCTCAAAATGTTCACTACATTAGTCTGGCTTCTCTCCTTCGACATGTTTGTGCTTAGATCACGCTACCAAGAACTAACCCCCACTCGCCACTTACATAGCTCCCTGCGTCAACGAAGCACACTAGTTAGTCCACCGCGACAAGGTTTAATGTCGAAATAAATAGATAGATTTCGATATATGATTTTTACAAAATGTGCACACATAGTAAAATTGTTAAATTGTTTAATTTAAAATACAGAGCTTTGGATATAATAGTAGATATTTTTGCTTTCCCTGACTGTCAGTTTCTTGCTTAGACGCAGTCTTCCTTCTTTCACCGCCCGGCGATTGTCCCCTGCATGTAACTGGCAGCCGCAGAGAGGTAAGAGATCAGAAACTTTTACTGTCATAGAAAGAATATTATTTACACGATTTACATTCGGTCTATTGTCTTCATCTTTGTTGTCGTTATCACAACGTTTCGGCCATTGCGCCCTTCAGCTTTCATCAGTGGTATAGCGACCCGGGTAACCTACAGGGAATTCCGAATTCCTGTTGATAGACTGTTCTCATTCCGCTGCCTACGCCTGGGGATATCTCGTCTAGTTCTTATTTTAAATACTGCTTAATTATTGCTCGCCCTGTTGCCACTGAGACCAAGTACACACTGCTCTCCCAGGGATTGAACTCACAATGATTATATCACCAAATAAACAAACCAACTCTTTCAACCACTAGGCTATTGTCTTGTCTTAATGTGATACAACAAAGATATTGTATAATGTTCAATGATGCGAATACAAATAGTGTAAATAATGATAACTACTCATCTCAGAAATTCTGACAGAAAGAATATTAATTAAGATTAACGCCCCAAACTGCTACCAAAAACGTTATCACATGTCTGCTTGTTTTTTTTTTTCGTTTAGGCAACAGTTCTTTGGCTTCCATGCAAACTCGCTTGAATCTGTAGGAAATTAGAGATTACATAATCCAATGACCAGATTGCTGAATTAAATAGATGTATACTCACCTCACAATATAATTGTCCGTGTTTCGATCGTAGCTAAAAGTAGAAATACGGACGTAGATCTTCAAGGGAAGTGTCGTTTTCTCACTTGGAAAAAGGCGACGCAATACATAATCCACTTAATCTGTTCTAATTAGGCATTTCGCCAAAACAAGTTTAGTAAATAACATAACAAATTGACACAATTTCAACTTAAAAACATTTTTAAAAATCATATTAATGACGCGACTTCCGAAGCAACAGTATCAGTTAGTCTTGTTCATGTTAGCTATCACACCCATGATGGCGGCGTGAACGACCCCGTAGTTTGTTTGCTTGGGTGCCATGTCGATAAGCCCTATACGTACTGGTCTGGTTGATGTAAATTTAGGAACTCACATGTTAAGGCGACATAATCGTGAAATTTCTCTGGGTCATTTGAGCCATGCGAAAGAGAGCGAACAATCACCCCGCTCCCGATCCAGGTTATAACCACAGTTTTCAATACATCAATGTAGGTTGTGGCATTGACCTTGAGTTCTTTAGGTAACTGAGGTGACATGACAAGGGGAATTTTTGATCACGGTCTCAAGAAAAATCATAAAGAATGTTACCATATATAAACTGAGTGAGTTTCGATAGCAGAACAGAAACTGGGAGTGATGATAGAATGACAAAAGCAGATTCTTAAAATCCATCGTAACATCAACCATATTGAGAGCATTCATCAGACCAAGAACCAGAATCGTAGCATAGATCATCAAACCATATATGTCATATACATTCATCCCCATATCCGTGAAATTCAATCTATTTTTTGTGATATTTATATATTTATAACATTCACCATGGTATCCGGTACATTCATAAACATTCACATTAACATTCATTAGATTCATAAACATTCATCATAACATAGATTCATAAACATTCACATTAACGTTCATTAGATTCATAAACATTCATCATAACATAGATTCATAAACATTCACATTAACATACATTACATTCATAAACATTCATCATAACATAGATTCATAAACATTCACATTAACATTCATTAGATTCATAAACATTCATCATAACATAGATTCATAAACATTCACATTAACATACATTAGATTCATAAACATTCATCATAACATAGATTCATAAACATTCACATTAACATTCATTAGATTCATAAACATTCATCATAACATAGATTCATAAACATTCACATTAACATTCATTAGATTCATAAACATTCATCATAACATAGATTCATAAACATTCACATTAACATTCATTAAATTCATAAACATTCATCATAACATAGATTCATAAACATTCACATTAACATATATTAGATTCATAAACATTCATCATAACATAGATTCATAAACATTCACATTAACATTCATTAGATTCATAAACATTCATCATAACATAGATTCATAAACATTCACATTAACATTCATTAGATTCATAAACATTCATCATAACATAGATTCATAAACATTCACGTTAACATTCATTAGATTCATAAACATTCATCATAACATAGATTCATAAACATTCACATTAACATTCATTAGATTCATAAACATTCATCATAACATAGATTCATAAACATTCACATTAACATTCATTAAATTCATAAACATTCATCATAACATAGATTCATAAACATTCACATTAACATACATTAGATTCATAAACATTCATCATAACATAGATTCATAAACATTCACATTAACATTCATTAGATTCATAAACATTCATCATAACATAGATTCATAAACATTCACATTAACATTCATTAAATTCATAAACATTCATCATAACATAGATTCATAAACATTCACATTAACATACATTAGATTCATAAACATTCATCATAACATAGATTCATAAACATTCACATTAACATTCATTAGATTCATAAACATTCATCATAACATAGATTCATAAACATTCACATTAACATTCATTAGATTCATAAACATTCATCATAACATAGATTCATAAACATTCACATTAACATACATTAGATTCATAAACATTCATCATAACATAGATTCATAAACATTCACATTAACATTCATTAGATTCATAAACATTCATCATAACATAGATTCATAAACATTCACATTAACATACATTAGATTCATAAACATTCATCATAACATAGATTCATAAACATTCACATTAACATTCATTAGATTCATAAACATTCATCATAACATAGATTCATAAACATTCACATTAACGTTCATTAGATTCATAAACATTCATCATAACATAGATTCATAAACATTCACATTAACATACATTACATTCATAAACATTCATCATAACATAGATTCATAAACATTCACATTAACATTCATTAGATTCATAAACATTCATCATAACATAGATTCATAAACATTCACATTAACATACATTAGATTCATAAACATTCATCATAACATAGATTCATAAACATTCACATTAACATTCATTAGATTCATAAACATTCATCATAACATAGATTCATAAACATTCACATTAACATTCATTAAATTCATAAACATTCATCATAACATAGATTCATAAACATTCACATTAACATATATTAGATTCATAAACATTCATCATAACATAGATTCATAAACATTCACATTAACATATATTAGATTCATAAACATTCATCATAACATAGATTCATAAACATTCACATTAACATTCATTAGATTCATAAACATTCATCATAACATAGATTCATAAACATTCACGTTAACATTCATTAGATTCATAAACATTCATCATAACATAGATTCATAAACATTCACATTAACATTCATTAGATTCATAAACATTCATCATAACATAGATTCATAAACATTCACATTAACATTCATTAAATTCATAAACATTCATCATAACATAGATTCATAAACATTCACATTAACATACATTAGATTCATAAACATTCATCATAACATAGATTCATAAACATTCACATTAACATTCATTAGATTCATAAACATTCATCATAACATAGATTCATAAACATTCACATAAACATTCATTAGATTCATAAACATTCATCATAACATAGATTCATAAACATTCACATTAACATACATTAGATTCATAAACATTCATCATAACATAGATTCATAAACATTCACATTAACATTCATTAGATTCATAAACATTCATCATAACATAGATTCATAAACATTCACATTAACATTCATTAGATTCATAAACATTCATCATAACATAGATTCATAAACAATCACATTAACATTCATTAAATACATAAACATTCATCATAACATAGATTCATAAACATTCACATTAACATACATTAGATTCATAAACATTCATCATAACATAGATTAATAAACATTCACATTAACATTCATTAGATTCATAAACATTCATCATAACATAGATTCATAAACATTCACATTAACATTCATTAGATTCATAAACATTCATCATAACATAGATTCATAAACATTCACATTAACATACATTAGATTCATAAACATTCATCATAACATAGATTCATAAACATTCACATTAACATTCATTAGATTCATAAACATTCATCATAACATAGATTCATAAACATTCACATTAACATACATTAGATTCATAAACATTCATCATAACATAGATTCATAAACATTCACATTAACATTCATTAGATTCATAAACATTCAACATAACATAGATTCATAAACATTCACATTAACATTCATTAGATTCATAAACATTCATCATAACATAGATTCATAAACATTCACATTAACATTCATTAGATTCATAAACATTCATCATAACATAGATTCATAAACATTCACATTAACATTCATTAGATTCATAAACATTCATCATAACATAGATTCATAAACATTCACATTAACATTCATTAGATTCATAAACATTCATCATAACATAGATTCATAAACATTCAAATTAACATTCATTAGATTCATAAACATTCATCATAACATAGATTTATAAACATTCACATTAACATACATTAGATTCATAAACATTCATCATAACATAGATTCATAAACATTCACATTAACATACATTAGATTCATAAACATTCATCATAACATAGATTCATAAACATTCACATTAACATACATTAGATTCATAAACATTCATCATAACATAGATTCATAAACATTCACATTAACATACATTAGATTCATAAACATTCATCATAACATAGATTCATAAACATTCACATTAACATTCATTAGATTCATAAACATTCATCATAACATAGATTCATAAACATTCACATTAACATTCATTAGATTCATAAACATTCATCATAACATAGATTCATAAACATTCACATTAACATTCATTAGATTCATAAACATTCATCATAACATAGATTCATAAAAATTCACATTAACATTCATTAGATTCATAAACATTCATCATAACATAAATTCATAAACATTCACATTAACATTCATTAGATTCATAAACCTTCATCATAACATAGATTCATAAACATTCACATTAACATTCATTAGATTCATAAACATTCATCATAACATAGATTCATAAACATTCACATTAACATTCATTAGATTCATAAACATTCATCATAACATAGATTCATAAACATTCACATTAACATTCATTAGATTCATAAACATTCATCATAACATAGATTCATAAACATTCACATTAACATTCATTAGATTCATAAACATTCATCATAACATAGATTCATAAACATTCACATTAACATACATTAGATTCATAAACATTCATCATAACATAGATTCACAAACATTCACATTAACATACATTAGATTCATAAACATTCATCATAACATAGATTCACAAACATTCACATTAACATTCATTAGATTCATAAACATTCATCATAACATAGATTCATAAACATTCACATTAACATTCATTAGATTCATAAACATTCATCATAACATAGATTCATAAACATTCACATTAACATTCATTAGATACATAAACATTCATCATAACATAGATTCATAAACATTCACATTAACATACATTAGATTCATAAACATTCATCATAACATAGATTCATAAACATTCACATTAACATTCATTAGATTCATAAACATTCATCATAACATAGATTCATAAACATTCACATTAACATTCATTAGATTCATAAACATTCATCATAACATAGATTCATAAACATTCACATTAACATTCATTAGATTCATAAACATTCATCATAACATAGATTCATAAACATTCACATTAACATTCATTAGATTCATAAACATTCATCATAACATAGATTCATAAACATTCACATTAACATACATTAGATTCATAAACATTCATCATAACATAGATTCATAAACATTCACATTAACATTCATTAGATTCATAAACATTCATCATAACATAGATTCATAAACATTCACATTAACATTCATTAGATTCATAAACATTCATCATAACATAGATTCATAAACATTCACATTAACATACATTAGATTCATAAACATTCATCATAACATAGATTCATAAACATTCACATTAACATTCATTAGATTCATAAACATTCATCATAACATAGATTCATAAACATTCACATTAACATTCATTAGATTCATAAACATTCATCATAACATAGATTCATAAACATTCACATTAACATTCATTAGATTCATAAACATTCATCATAACATAGATTCATAAACATTCACATTAACATTCATTAGATTCATAAACATTCATCATAACATAGATTCATAAACATTCACATTAACATTCATTAGATTCATAAACATTCATCATAACATAGATTCATAAGCATTCACATTAACATTTATTAGATTCATAAACATTATTCGTAACATTCATTAGATTAAAAACATTCATAATGACATTCATTAGATTCAGAAACATTCATCATGACTTTCATTAGATTCGGAAACATTCATCATGACTTTCATTAGATTTAAACATTCACATTAACATTCATTAGATTCATAAACATTCATCATAACATTCATTACGTTCATAAACATTCACATTAACATTCATTAGATTCATAAACATTGATCATAACATTCGTTAGATTCATAAACATTCATCATAACATTCATTAGTTTCATAAAGATTCATCATAACATTCGGCAGGTTTATAAACATTCATCATAACATTCATTAGGTTGATAAACATTGATCATAACATTCGTTAGATTCATAAACATTCATAATAATATTCATTTCATTCATAAACATTCATCATAACGTTCGGCAGGTTTATAAACATTCATCATAACATTCATTAGATTCATAAACATTGATCATAACATTCATTAGATTCATAAACATTCAAAATGACATTCATTAGATTCTTAAACATCCAACATGACATTCATCAGATTCATAAACATTCATCATAACATTCATCAGATCCATAAACATTCATCATAACATTCATTAGATTCATAAACATACATCATAACTTTCATTAGATTCATAGACATTCATAATGATATTCATTACAGTCATAAACATTCATCATAACATTCATCGGATTCATAAAATTTATTCATAACATTCATTAGATTCATAAACATTCATAATTACATTCATTAGATTCATAAACATTCATCATAACATTCATTAGATTCATAAACATTCATCATAACACCCATTAGATTCATAAACATTCATAATGACATTCATTAGAGTCATAAACATTCGTCATACCATTCTTCATATTCATAAAAATTCAGCGTAACATTCATTAGATTCATAAACATCCATCATAACATTCAATAGATTCATAAACATTCATTAGATTCATAAACATTCATCATAAAATTCATCAGATTCATAAACATTCATCATAACATTAATTAGATTCATAAACATTCATAATGACATTAATTAGATTCATAAACATTCATCATAACATTCATCAGATTTATAAACATTCATCATGACTTTCATTAGTTTCATAATCATTCCTCATAACTTTTATCAGATTCATAAACATTCATAATTACATTCATCAGATTCATAAACATTCATCATAACATTCATTAGATTCATAAAAATTCATAATAACATTCATTAGATTCATAAACATTCATCATAACGTTCGTCAGGTTTATAAACATTCATCATAACATTCATCAGATTCATAATCATACATCAAAACTTTCATTAGATTCATAAACATTCATAATGACATTCATTAGATTCATAAACATTCATCATAACATTCATTAGTTTCATAAACATTCATCATAACATTCATTAGATTCATAAACATTCATAATGACATTCATTAGATTAATAAACATTCATCATAACATTCATTAGATTCGTAAACATTCATCATAACATTCATCAGATTCATAACCATTCATCATAACATTCATTAGATTAATAAACATTCATCATAACATTCATTAGATTCGTAAACATTCATCATAACATTCATCAGATTCATAACCATTCATCATAACATTCATCAGATTCTTAAAAATTCATCATAACATTCGTCAGATTCATAAACATTCATCGTAACATTCATTAGATTCATAAACATTCATCATAACATTCCTCAGATTCATAAACATTCATAATGACATTCATTAAATTCATAAACATTCATCATAACATTCATCAGATTCATAAACATTCATCGTAACATTCATTAGATTCATAAACACTCACACATAACATTCCTCAGATTCATAAACATTCATAATGACATTCATTAAATTCATAAACATTCATCATAATATCCATTAGATTCATAAACATTCATCATAACATTCATTAGATTCATAAACATTCGTCATAATATCCATTAGATTCATAAACATTCATCATAACATTCATTAGATTCATAAACATTCGTCCTAATATCCATTAGATTCATAAACCTTCCTCATAATATCCATTAGATTCCGAAACATTCATCGTAATATCCATTAGATTCATAGCATTAATATTCATCATGACACAATGATATTCATAATAGTGGCCATAACATTCCTCAATTTATTAGTAGATTATGCGGCCATTGTTAAATATACCTAAGTTTCAAAACTATCCAATAAACAGAATTCACAATTTTTGCAATAAATGGTCAAATTTACATCACTGTTTTGGATAGAATATTAAACACTGAAAACAGGATATATAGGTTACATTTTTCGGTTTGTATTTGGTAAGTTCCTATAAGTTTCACGTGATAATTGTATTGATTTTATCGTAAAAAGATCTGTCGAATTAAATACAAGGTGGGTTTTATCTTTTCTTTTTCGCTTTAACTTTGATCTAAAAACAGGAATCACAATGACAACCGTTCGAAGTGTATGGAATATTGAACTTGCGAAACTAAAGATTTCAGAAATCGAGATCTTCAAACGACTGTGAAATGCAGGCTGGTGCACAGATCGTAAGAGATGAGTAGAATGGTAAAGAATTCATATCATGTCGGCCGGGCGGGGTGCCCAGTACAAAACGATACATTCAGAAAGACGAGGGACAACCACTGAAAACTGATGTCGATTGATGTAAGTGAAAGAATAATTTCTGCACATTTCGTGAATCTTCTTTGAAAAGTACGATAACTTCAAGCTCAAAATCCTGTGAGTTGTTTAGCTGTACAAGAAGAGCCGAACGAAAGTTGTCTGCAAGTAACGTTTAAATGACGAGTCCCAAGACCGAACAGCAATGAATCAATAATAAAGGAACCAATCAGAGTTAAGTAATTAAGCGAGAGTCAAATGATTATTCAAGGTCGAGAAATTTAGTCAAGGTTATTCAAGGTCAGTTATTCCTGAAAAATAAAACAGTCATAATAAATTTGCCGCTTTTTTACTGTGCATCCTGTAATATCCGAATAAAGTACCATAGTAACCCTGTCCTTGACTCGGTATGTGAGAACTTGAATTCTGTCGACAAATGTCGAAACCCAAAAGAGATGTCATCATTACGTGCAGCCGAAAATTATTTGTTAATGCTATCGGCATTTTAAGCGGTGCGAAACTTTGCTGAAGACAAGAAGGACGAGAAGCAGGCAGTTCGTATTTTCTTATAAACTCATTAAACAAAACCTACAAGGCGTTGTGGGGAAAAATAGGGAATTTCAATTGACTTGAGTTTAATTCAATGTAATGTTTGGAGTTTTAATTTTATTTTTTTCTTTCTTTGGAAAGAAAGGCGCTAGCGGGTGAATAAAAACATTGTTTTTCGATATACATTAATCGAATCAACATAACATTTTTCGGTTTTCTATTTTGTAATTCAGATTTTTATATCTTTCCTCCTTCTTCTTTCTTATCTTTTCTTCTTATTTTATTACTTTCTCTGTCATTTCCTTTGTTCTTACCTATTTATTGTTTACTGAACTTTTGTTTCGTAATTTTGAGTCTTTTTCCTTCTACATCAATCGACATTACGAATCTATCCTCAAATATTCTTACTTTAAATTTTAAAATCTCTTAAAAGTTCATATCGTAATATATATATATATATATATATATATATATATATATATATATTTATATATATATATATATATATATATATATATATATATATAAGACATCGTAAATTGAGTGGTGGAGTTAATAAAATATTACTCGATGTAATATAACATTTTAAATTTAAATTATGTAACGGTCAGTCTCTACTCAGCACCTGAAGAGTGCCTTGCGAATAAAACTACGAGTCGTTCTACCGGAATAATATATATATATATATATATATATATATATATATATATATATATATATATATATATATAGGGTGCCCCCCAAAAACGGGAATTTTTGAAGTGCGTATTGCCAGACATGAGCAAGTGGCAACACTGCGAGACAGTGACATAAGTAAACATTTCGCCATTTTAGTAACGAGAATGAAATTCACAGTATCCCAGCTGAGATGTTGCAGCAGTCAATGAGGAATCTCAACAGCAGATTTCAAGAATTCATTCGTACAGGAGGACGCCATCTACAGGACGTAATTTTAAAAAAATGAAAATTCCATCATAGTTTCTTAAATGGCATGTTTTAAGGTTTCAATTACTATGAATTAAATATTTTTCTTGGTTTTATTGGATTGTTAAAAAGTTCCCGTTTTTTGGAGTCACCCTATATATATATATATATATATATATATATATATATATATATATGTGTGTGTGTGTGTGTGTGTGTGTGTGTGTGTATGTATGTATGTACATGTGTGTGTATGTGTGTGTGTAGGAAACGTAAATAAATATTGAAACCGACGATTGCGTTTAGCATGAAACAGTCGCTTGCCTCTAAGTGTTCACTTCAGTGTTCACTTTTATATTTAAATACGCTACACCTCTGATATTGAGCACTTTATCCCATAAATATAGCATACCTTAAAACTATATGTCTTCATATATATATATATATATATATATATATATATTAAAAAGAAGAGAGAAACCGCAAACGTAATGTGGATTTAAATATATTATTCTTTATTATTCCATAATTTTGCTACACGTATTTCCGGTCATGCGACCTTCATCAGGCAAAGAGTGGAGATTTCCACATATTATTAAAAATAATTATTTTTTCTCATGTTTTTCGATGTTAAATATTCTTGATATCAGACATTCTCTATTTTTGCGTGTTAGTAACCCAAATGTCTTTCTTGAACTGGCAGTGAAAAGTTCTGCGTGAAGGGTTACAAAACAATTAAGACTTGTCCGAGAAATGGTGTAGGAGTTATTAGCATTCATATCTTTTAATGACCCCTGTGTCTTCTGAAATCTATTTACATTTTCTTGTGATTTTGTCAGCATGCATGTATATATGTACATTCCTACACACACACACATATATATATATATATATATATATATATATATATATATATATATATATATATATATGCACACACACTCAATGGCCACTTAATTAAATATATGAGAAGAAAGGTTATGGCTGCCTTCTGAATTTCATTTTATGCATTAGTATGGCAAAATCAGATGATTAGAGTCAAACGTGTAGGTTTAAATATTTCAAAAAGGTGCTGACCTACTAGGACTTTTCCGTACACCCACATCTCCAATGTTCAGAAAATGAATTATGTAGGCGCATATCCCTTATTGATGTGAGAGATCAAAGGAGAATGAATAGACTTGTTCAAGCCGATTGAAAAGCAACATCAGCCCAAATAACTTAAAATCCGTTTAAATTCCACAGCCTATCTGGTATTGTGGATGACCATGTATACACATACCACTGCTGGTAACTTTGTTGGAAGGTAGGAAGATTCTAATCCTGAATGGTTAGTCAAGCAAACTAGAAGAATTGAGGAATGGCATAACAGCATAAAATTGATCTTCCAGAACATCGTCGAATGAATGCCAGATTAATTAAGAGGCTTCTAAAACCCAGCAGGGTTTCAACACGGTTCGACATATATCTACCTAATAAAATATCTCGTGAATATTAGAATATATATATATATATATATATATATATATATATATATATATATATATATATATATATATATATTCGTTTGGAGGAAATGGAACTAATGTCTTTAATTTAATAACAAAATTAAATTCGAAGCTTTTAGCTTCCATTTTTGAAACATGGTTATTACTGTGTAGCGAAAAAAACGTATTTTAAATAAGTTAATTTATAATATTAATGCTCTGTAAATTTACATTGAGCACTATTGTGTAAAAATAAAAATATTTATAAGAACACCGGATTATATATCTTACTGTTCTTTCTTTTTATTTATATATACATACATATATATATATATATATATATATATATATATATAT
The DNA here is from genome assembly GCA_964036315.1 of Acanthosepion esculentum. Classification (NCBI taxonomy): domain Eukaryota; kingdom Metazoa; phylum Mollusca; class Cephalopoda; order Sepiida; family Sepiidae; genus Acanthosepion; species Acanthosepion esculentum. Next base: position 5,122,377 of record OZ038481.1, read on the forward strand.
ATATATATATATATATATATATGTATGTATGTATGTATGTGTGTATGTATGTATGTGTATATATATATATATATATATATATATGTATGTATGTATGTGTGTATGTATGTATGTATATATATATATATATATATATATATATATGTATGTATGTATGTATGTATGTATGTGTGTATGTATGTATGTATGTATATATATATATATATATATATATATATATATATATATATATACTACAAAAGTATATATGTATGTATATATATATATATATATATATATATATATATATATATATATATATACTACAAAAGTTTTGGGACCACCCTGCATTTATTAAACAAAAATAGTAGAAACCATCTATTGGACCTGGGAAATCTACATGTATTCTCGACCACGGTCGATCTGTCTCCGGCCATGGCTTCTGGATGATCGGCGGTGCTTTGGCTGCTAAGGAACAACCCTTGCATTTTTCCACCGTATGTGTGATATCTTGATCCATGTTTGGCCAATATACATAACTTCGCATTAAAGAGTTCATTCTGTTCTTTCCTGGATGGCCCATATGAAAATCCTCGAGGATTCGCCCTTGTAGTGTTTTCGGGATTCCTTTCAATATATAGTAGAACATTATCACATAACGAAAAACTGTCTGATATATTCTTATTTTTTCCTGCAATTTCTGCTTTCGTTGCCTTAATAAATTCATCATTCACTGCTTCATTTCTTATTTCCTGTAATGTTACGGGGAGGTTTCGAATTGTACTACATAATGATGTTCTAATGTCTTCCTCATGTCGTAGAGCTGCAATTACGGAATCTTCTAATGGCTCCGTTTTCTTTGGTATTAGCCTCGAAAGACTATCTGCATGCCCGATTTTGTTTGATGGAAGATACTCCAATTTAAAGTTATAATTCAATAAAATAGTACGCCATCGTAGCAATCTATTAGCAGTGTAGACAGGTAGACCTTTCTTTGATCCAAATATTGTCAATAACGGCTTGTGGTCCGTCTGTAAGGTGAAAAATCTACCGTAAATATACCTGTGGAATCTCGTAACCGCAAAAATAATCGCCAGCACGTCTTTTTCGATTTGCGAGTAATTTTGTTCGGTTGGTAGCAGCGTCCTTGACGCATGCGCGATGGGTTTTAGTGTCCCATCCGGCATTTTATGAAGTATACAGGCCCCAACACCATAGACACTCTTGTCACTCGCGACTATTATTTCCAATTTTAGGTCATAATGCGGTAAAAATAAATCTGCTGTTAGCGCCTTAATGATTTTGTCGAACGTTTTCTGACATTCATCTGTCCACTCCCAAACGTTTCCCTTCTTCAACATTTCGTTTAGGGGTGCGCGTAATTTGTGCATGCTAGGAATAAATTCTTGGTAATAATTTACTAAGCCCAAGAAACTTTGTAATTCTGATAAATTTTTTGGAATCGGCATTTTTTTTATTGCCGTAGCCCTTTCTCGGTCTGGTTGTCTTCCTTCTTCGTCAATAATATGGCCCAGATATTTTATTTCCTTCATAAAGAAGTCACATTTATTTTCTTATTACCTTAAACCCATAGTTTTGTATTCGCTTGAAAACCTCTTGAACGTGTTCCCAGTGTTGATCAATATTTTAGCTATTTATCAGTATGTCATCAAGGTATGCAATCGTGAAATCCAGTCCGCCTAGCTGATATTTGCTGAAATATTGCCGGCGCGACCTTTATCCCGAATAGTAATCTTTTGAACTTATATAACCCTTTATGTGTGTTTAGGCACAACAACTTCGAGCTTTCCTCATCTACTGGTACTTGTAGGTATGCTTCGCTCATGTCTAACTTTGAGAAACATTTTCCTCCGTTCAATTTTGTGAAAACTTCCTCTGGACTAGGGAGAGGATAGTGATAATCCTTAATCGCTGCATTTAATCCGGTCGAGAAATCAGCACATACTCGTATCTCACCCGATTTCTTTTTCACGTAAACCGTAAGTGCAGCCCATTGACTATATTCCACCTTTGTCAATATACCGGTTTTTATGAGTCTATCCAACTCTTGGTCTATTTTTTCTAGTGCTGCAAAAGGTACATGTGTTGCACATTTTCTTTCAGTTCTATTTTGGCTGCCATTTTTTTACACCTTCCGAGGCCGGCTGAAAATACTTCGGGGAAACTCTCCTTTAATTTCTCCTTTAATTTATCTGCCTTGGTTGATAAACTTTTCACTTTTTGGCAGAATGCACTTATCGGTAAATCCCAGAGGTCAAATTTCTGCATCCAGTCAGTTCCAATAAATTTTCCGTATTTTTCATGACATACATTTTTAATTTTTTTGGTCATTCCGTTGAATGTCACATTTGTAATAACTTCTCCCTCAAATTTTATTTTTCTTCCAGTTACAGACCTGGTTATTTTAGTGGTTCTCAACATGGTCGGTTTTTTTAATTTCTTCCACGTCTGTAAGTTAATAATGGTTAAATCTGATCCGGAATCCAATTGATCCAAAAAATCTGACTTTTTTGTTTAACATTTCTGCTTGCACGTATTTTCGTATATTTTTCTCGTCCGCTTGGTCAGTTCTAGTGACTCTTACTCGGCTTCTGCTTTCTTTCCTAGTCCAACAATGCGAACTTTTATGTCCCACTTTTTTGCACGACAGACAAGTCTTAAAGCTGTATGGACAATCTTTGTACCAATGCAAAGTAACACAGCGATAGCATGGACTGGGTGGTAGGTTTTTCTGATATTTCATTTGATTTTTTGAATTAGAATAATTTGTTTGTCTTGTTTTTGAAGTAGAATAATTGGTTTGGTTTGTTTTTGAGGAGGGACAAAAACGTGTTTGTCTTTGTACTTTTCGTATGTGAGCGACGCCAGACTCTTCTATACCTTTCGAGTCATTTTTTACGCTTATACATCTCTGACAGTCCTCAGCCAATTTTTGTAGCGTCAATTCTGATTCACTTTCAAGTTTTGTTAGAATTCTCCGCCTGATCTCCGCATCTTTAGTCGAAACCAGGCCATGGACGAATATCAAACATTTAAAATTGTCCGGGCTGAGTTCAGATAACTTAGTCATCACAGTGTTTGTTTACTATGGAAGCGAATGTTATATAGTCTTCGCTATCGTTTTTCGTTAAATTTAAACATTTCCATCTTTTGTGGAATAGTGAAGTGTTCGGACTAAATAATCCTGTTAAAAGTTTTACGGCTTCCTTGAAAGTCAATTCATTTGTTTTCCATCGGTAGGATGTAGTCTACGAATTTAGTGTATTCGCTTGAACCTAGTTTCCTCAGTAGTAGACGTACTTTTTCGCGTTTGACCAATTCCCGCAAACTCATATAAATCTTCATATCTTCTGAAGTAATCCGCGAAGGTTTTGTCTTCGTCCGGTGCATAAGTGAAATCTTTGATAGAGCTCTATATAGCATTTTGCGAGAATGCCGTCTCATTTTTAGAATTTTGCCCTCTATTTGTTACTGCCCGTAGTAGTAATTCTTGTAGTTCAAGATGCTTCTGTCCGTTTTTCTGTTGCTGCTCAAATTGCATTTTCATAAGTTCCAATATGGTTGATTAAAGTCTTCCATGTTTACACGTAATTTTGTGTAAATATTTTCCTTAGTGTAGACTTCAGGTCTTTGTAGCCTGTTGTTCTGAAACCTTAGTACGGAAAAAAATTTTCCTGCGTAGAATTCGTGTCTTTGTTACCACTGTAACGTTGGTATCCAAAAAGAAGATTTTTCTTTTTTTTTTCTTTTCGCGTAGAACTTGTTTTTTTGGTTTTTTTCTCGCTACCTACGTCACCTCTGTTATGGGCGACCGATAGCAAAAAGGTTTTTTTTTCTCCGCGTAGAACTTTTTTTTCAATATTCGCGTAAAACTTGTTTTTTCAGCATACTATTTTAGATTTCTCCGCGTAGAGTTTGTTTCTTCAGTCCTCGTCGCCACTGTTATGGTCCAATATCTTCGTACCACTGTTATGGGTCCAGGGTTAGGACCAAGGAAGAACAACACGAACACAAGAGTAGGAATAACAAAGATATATTAAACAGAATAATAATAATACAAGAAGTTGAAGGTATTAGTATGACTGTCAGTCTGGTTTAGAGTGAACTATTATTGTCACGACTCATTCCGTCTCGACTCGTTCCACTTCTTCTATCCGTCTCTCTTGAGAGGCGCAGTCTTTATAGTGTCAGGAAGAGTTCATTATGTCGCTACAGGTAAGATCCCATAATACTTATTTAACAGTTAAAATATTGAATCCTTGAAAATGGCTAAATGTATAGCCGAAAGCGCTCTGATAAAAATAACATTCGGACAGTTTTTATATAATTTAACATCCAATAAGAAAAAAATTATTAGATCACATGAGAAATTATATAAAAAACTAAATAAAAGCACCTTGATATATATATATATATATATATATATATATATATATATATATATATATATATATATATATATATATATATATATATATGTATATATATATATATATATATATATAGTTATACCCGTTTGAAAAAACCTTAGGTATTTTGGCTTGTAATTGAACAAACCAATGTCCAAAGAAAAATAAGGGATAAAAAAAGAAAGAACTAAGAACATGTAATTCAGGTGAAAATAATCGTCCAGAATCCAAGCTCAGAGTCCACAGAAAAAACCCTCCAATATGAGTAAAGCAAAAGTAGCAAATCTAACTATGAACCTAAAGAGCCAGGCAAACCTACCTAGGATTCACCAACGCGGATCGTCAGGGTACGCTGACGATCCGTATAGGTGAAACCTAGCTAGGTTTACCTGGCTCTTTAGGTTCATAGTTATATATATATATATATATATATATATATATATATATATATATATATATATATATATATATATATATATATATACGTTTTTCTGTAAGGTACAGAGTGTTCTAATAACAGTAGAGGTCTACCAGTGTAATTTCATACATAAATACATTCAAGTTGAGAAAAGTTTAATGGTTTAGCCTATAAGACTATTAGAATGTTTCTCTGTTCTTCAGGCTTGTGATTTTGTTGGCTTAAGAAATACTCACTCGCCGTCCTGGGTGTGACGATAAACTACATCCGCCAGAAAGGACTCTGATCAGGAGGTTTTGAGGAGCGTGAACCACCTCTTATTTGCTGGTGTTCCCAGGTTGACCCTGACCCGGGGTGGTAGCACATGTTAGGGTCCCAACTATGGGCAAATAGTTAACCCCTAAACTGGTGTCTAGACACTGTGTAAGTGTAAAATTAGGTTTTAGGTTTTGAACAAAAATATTACCAGCAATAAAAATCTTGTCGGCATTAAATAACCCATTGAGGTTGATATGCCGTAAAACAAAACAAACCAAACCAAAAATATTACCAGCAATAAAAATCTTGTCGGCATTAAATAACCCATTGAGGTTGATATGCCGTAAAACAAAACAAACCAAATCAAAAATATTACCAGCAATAAAAATCTTGTCGGCATTAAATAACCCATTGAGGTGTTGACATGCCATAAAACAAAACAAAGCAAACTAAACAAAATACTCATTTGCGTATTTGTAGCATTGTCTGCAATTAAGTAGTTTATTTATTTTAACTTTATGTCGAAGCACGTAAGAATTCATAAACGTGGAATTTTCAGAAGCATTTTGTAGTACGCCATGTCCGTTCAAGGCGTAGGCGGTCATGGGTTTCTACGGTTACATTTTTTAATTATCAGAATTGCATTTTTTTATGAAAGATAGTGTAGCTTTTCCCATAATTTTGCATTCAGAGTCAGCTTTTCCCGCGACTATTTGCCATTCAAATGTACAGAACCCAATCTTAATTACGGTTTAACCCGTATCTAGTAGAAGATGGATTCATGCTGTTCACATGGTTATTGATGTGAAGGTGAATGCAGAAAAAACTAACCCGAAATTTGAACCTGGTTTGCCGATTTCAATTTCTGCCTTCGGTAACCTTTACACGACCTTCCATTTTTCGAGAATAATGTATCTACTAATAACTTAAAACAGTGAATATACCAACACAGTGACTGAAGTTCATCCATTTCAACTACTTATTTTTTTTTTTTTTTCGTTTTAATTATAAGCATTTACTGTATTTGGTTTCTTCCGGTCATGTTCATTGGTATGTCTCCAGATCACTTTTTCACCATAAATTGGTAGGTACGCTATTTACATTATTCGGACTATTGTCCTCATCCTTGCCGCTATATTTATTACAACGTTTCGGCCGTTGTACGCTCCGGCCTTCTTCAGATGGTTGGAATGTCGAACTGAACCCTTTATTTCGTTCACTGGAGTAGACTGTTCTAGTTCCACGTGCCATGTTTAATGGATGTCAGTTATCAGTTATATCCTGTTAATTTCCCTCTGATAGTTCTCCACAAGGACACATGGCACAGTGGTCAAAGGCGTTAGCTAGTTCCAGTGACAGGATCCAAAGAGTGTGAGTTCAATACCCGGCTAAGGCAGTGGAGTTTTACCCCTTCATGTCCTAACTTTGATTGAATAAATACAGACTACTTGTGTTATATCAGTAACTGCATTAATTCATTTTCTTAATAAAAGTACTTTAAAGTAATTGAAGAAGATAGGCTCCGTTACATCTAAACATGATGCTGTTTTTGCTCCATTCTAATTGAACGCTTTTTCTGATCGACCAGCTGGGTATGGCTGCTAGTTTTAAAATAGTATTCAGAGAAAAGAACAGTAAATAAACACGAGGGCCGGCTGAAAATTTTATCGGCTGTCTCTGAAGAAGTGATGCTAAAGTTGTGAAATTTTGCATGCATTAATTTCAACTCTTGTTTTAATAAATGCATTTAATTCTCAGATAAACTGAGATCTTTTACTTCTTCAAAGAAGATTTCAAAATTACCTAGTAGCGAAATGGACAAAATTTAGCATCGTGCTGTTAACATGTACTGAAAAAGGGTTCAGCCCCCCAACGACATTCATGCAGACATGGTTGCAACATTAGGAGAAGCTGCTCCAACTTTATCAACATTGCAAAAATGGGTCACTGAATTTAGAAGAGGAAGAGATATTCTTGAAGATGACCCAAGGTTTGGGCCTCCTGCGACTTCCATCACCGAATGTGTTCACTACATGGTGATGGATGACAGGCGATTGACTATAAACTAAATAATCATTGCTATTCGCATATCCCATGAGAGCATTAAGAATATTTTGCAAGAGAAATTGGCATGAGGAAAGTTTCTGCTCAGTGGGTGCCACAACTTCCGACACCTGATCAAAAGCTCATAGGCTGAACATAACGGGGAAATATGACATTGTTTGAGGCAGATCCAGCTGATTTTATTGAATGTTTCCTAACCCAGGATGAGTGCTGGGTTTATCACAATTAGGAAAATGATACCCCATGAGGTGGAAAAACTCCTCCTCACCTGCTTCAAAGAAGGGTTTGGCCGTTTCATCAGCAAGGAAGCTGATTGCATTCGTGCACTGAATTTTTGTGCAACATTTGGTCTGGTGTTTCTGCCATCTACTTGAAGATACTTGACAAAATCTAAAGAAGTATAGGCAATATTAGAGACCATCACCTGGCATCTCAACTCTAGTCACTTTCCTATAACCTATTTTTATTGTATCTTTTCTATATATGCTAATTGTTTTGATGATAAATATTCTTACAGACTTTCCGTTGTGGTAACTTGACTTCATGAATTTAAGTGTAGTACTAGATTGGCAGGTAGGTCCCATCATTTTACAGTTGAAATTGCAAAATGTAATTGTAATTTCTATTCTAATAATTTATTCTCTCCCGCTTCGCAACTGTGAAATTCTCTTCAATTTTTTTGGTTTCCTGTCAATTACAACTTTCAAAAATTTAAATATAATGTACATCATTTCTTTCACTGTCAGGATCCACTTGTGTCTTAGTGGCTTTATCGCCTTGCTTAAAGAAAATTTTATTTTATTGAGCTATCTGACGCTTGGAAAACCCATGGGAAGTCAATCCATTACTTTTCATTTACTCAAAATGAAAATGAGAAGCCCCCGTTAATATTTGAACACGTTTCCTCTCATAATATTTGTTACACATCCTTAAACTCCCATATATATATATATATATATATATATATATATATATATATATATATATACATATATATATATATATATATATATAGTTTACGAAAAACTAGGTAATCCGTATCGGTAGACCCAAGAAGGATAAAATCCAGAGAGCTCAATTTACATCAGAGCTAATAATTTAAATAAAAACAGACCACTTTAGTTTCCATGTAATAAATTATTTAACCACAGCCCTTTTAAAGGACCGCGGATCATCAGACTTTATTTCCAAAGGTTGAAACGAAAAATGAAAAGAAATTTACACATTTTTGACGGGCAGTACTAAGCATATGTAAATTAACGAAGTGAGGAAGTGAGGGGGAGAAAGACATGATTGAGTTAGATGTAACATTTCTATTCTTTCAAATTTAAATTTCCTCAAACAATTTAAATTTGAAAGAATAGAAATGTTACATCTAACTCAATCATGTCTTTCTCCCCCTCACTTCCTCACTTCGTTAATTTACATATGCTTAGTACTGCCCGTCAAAAATGTGTAAATTTCTTTTCATTTTTCGTTTCAACCTTTGGAAATAAAGTCTGATGATCCGCGGTCCTTTAAAAGGGCTGTGGTGAAATAATTTATTATATGGAACCTTAAAGTGGTCTGTTTTTATTTAAATATATATATATATATATATAGAGAGAGAGAGAGAGAGAGGGGGGAGAGGGAGAGAGAGAGTGGGAGAGAGAGAGAGAGATGGGAATAAAGTGTCGCTGCCCACATTGGAGTTTGAACACAGATCACCACAGAACAAACACAGGCAATCCAATTTTAAATAAGTAGATTATTTGATGGTAAAGGAAATGTATATGGGAATTAGTGTGGCATCCAACTAATTGCTATCCAGATTACTTCGGAAGTGTGCTGGTTAAACTCTCTGCCTCCGGGGAGAGATGATCCCCAGACGAGGCTATGTGGAAGGCCAGTCTCGTCTCAGGAGACAGCTACCCGACCCCGTTTTATACGAGGTCTACGGGGAATTTTTGGAGAGTCTACGGGCTCGGATACCCCACAATAAACTCGGCCTTATGCCACATATGACCGTGTGGGTCGGTTAGTGAATATCTCACTATTCAGATTACTTTGTAAGTGTGCTGTTCAAACTCTCTGCCTTCGGGCGGAGAGAAAGTCAGTCTCGACTGGGGTGGTAGACAGCTACCCGACCCTGTTTTTACGGGACATACAGGGAATTTTTATCCGAGCCTACGCACTCGGATACCCCACAATAAACTCGGCCTTGTGGCACATATGGCCGCGTAGGGTGGTCAGTGAATATCTCACTATAAGGATTACTATTCGGGGGTTACTATTCGAGCAAGTATTATCGAGCAAGTACTATTAATGCGAGTGATATTCGAAGGCATCGGACACCAGTATTGTCCAACGGCGTTACTGTAGTTGTATCTGCGATTACAAGGTCTCTACTACGACGAGCATTACAAAAATGATAACGACTATAAGTTGACATTACAAAAGTGGCAACGAGTGTTCATTGACATCACAAACATATATATATATATATATATATATATATATATATATATATATATATATATATATATATATATATATATATAGTCTTAAGATGTGCTATATTTATGGGATTAAGTGCTCAATATCAGAGATAGAGCGTGTGTAAATATAAAAGTGAACATAGAAGTCAACACTTAGAGGCGACAGTCTGTTTCAGGCTAGATGCAATCGTCAGGCCACGAGTGCTGTTATTTTCCCCGGCTATTTATATATACGGGTCAGTGGTGCATTGTGGGTAGTCTATTTTAGCGGTTACTTTACCGGAAGTCGTTTATTTGTTTATTTATTTATTTATTTGGGTTAAATTATTTTGCTTGTTTTTTTTTTATCAACCGCCAAAATAGACTACCCACAATGCATCACTGACCCGTATATATAAATAACCAAGAAAAATAACAGCACCCGTGGCCTTACGATTGCATCTAGCATGAAACAGACTGTCGCCTCTAAGTGTTGACTTCTTTGTTCACTTTTATATATATATATATATATATATATATATATATATATATATGCATTTATGTATTTCTATGATATCAGTTGTATTTTTTCCTGTCAAATGACTCATTGGTTTTGATTGATGCAATCGAAGAGCTTCTTTTTTTTCTCCCGAGTTGAATAAACAAGCTGCAAGTTGTTTATTCGTATATTGTTTTCTTTTCTCTCCTCAATCAACCCAAGTTGATTTCCTTGCGCTTTCTTTAGCTTTCATGTCAACGTCAAAAATTGGCCTTAATTAGAGCATCGGTGCAATTCCTTTGCTGAAAACAACTGCTCGCCAACGCGCAGAAAGTGAAAACGGAAAGAAAAAAAAAGAAATCCTTCTCATTGCAATCTGAAAAGACTCGCTTTCGTATCTTTACTGATTGCTTACGTACCGTCTCCTTTCCACGCTAGGATGATTAAAGCATCGGCTGAATATTCATGGTCTTCTGCCAAATGAAAAATCATAACGTTTAGAATTTGAGCTCCTTTATACAAAATAATCATGCTAGCAAATACAATCTTCTACAATCAGTAGGAAAATGGCGCTACACAGTTTTATCTTTCCGTGCTGGATTTAACCAGCAGTCGAACAGGCAAAAAATAAGACACAACAATCTGATTGATTGATTTCTTATTTTACGGTTTATCACCACTTTTCCGGTTATTTAAAGACGAAACATTTTTTTAATTGTAAGAAAAATTATCTTTTGCGTGTGAATATTGCACTAACATTTTTGTGGAATAACTGTTGTAACCTCAGGAAGGTTACTGAATAGAATAATCAAACGAAGGTTGGTAATAAACAATAATACTTAGGACAAGAACAACACATATAAGATTCGACAGCGGCGCGTAGAAATGAGTCAAGTGAATTCCACAATGAATCTCCAACTCTACAATATCAACCCACCGATCCACGCGGTCAGATGTGGCACAAGGCCGAATTTAATGTGGGGTATCCAATCCCGTACGCTCGGCTAAAAATTCCCCGTAGAGCCCGTATAAATCGGGGTCGGGTAGCTGTTTCCCAAGACGAGACTCGGCCCTTTCGTCTGGGGATCCTCTCTGCCCGAAGGCAGAGAGTTTGACCAGCGCAGCTGGAGACGAATCTCCAAATGCAGACCAACATACAGTATTTACTATCATATTTATGTAAATAGGGACATACCCATTATCGTCCGTAGGTATGCTACAATAATAACAATGGTTTCTACAGCCACAATATCTACTATTTAATCCATAGTTGGGGAGATGGTTGACAGATACCTTTCCCAATGGGTATTTGCACGTAAGGGACAAAAGTTCGAAGGTGCATTGAACTAGCAAATGATGCCTTCCAAAAGCTAAGCAAAGTATAAAGAAATAGGAAAAAAATACTGTAGCTACGGCTATGCAATATCAATGCACATATATGCCAGTGAATGCTGGACAATTTCCTCATTGACCAAGAGGGGGACTGAGGTAACAGCCATGTGCTTATACAAACGGATGCTTAGAATACCATGGACGGAACATATGCGCAACGAGGAAGTTCTATGGAAAATAGGGAAAAAAGGACAGAAAAAGACGCAGTTAAAATTTCTGGAACACATGAGGAAGGGATGTGAAAATCACAGGACACTTTGAAAGCAAGCATTATTGAAAAATACCCTGCCTTGAGAGCTTGTCCATATGGATAGTGTTATGGGATCTTACCTATAACGATAATGAACTCATCCTGACACTATAAAGACTGTGTCTCTCAAGAGAGACGAGAGAACGGAAGTGTAACGAGTCGAGACAATAGTAGTTCACTCTAAATCAGACTCACAGTCATACTAACACCTTCAACTTCTTGTATTATATTTCTGTTGTAATATATCTTTGTTATTCATACTCTTGTGTTCGTGTTGTTCTTCCTTGGTTCCAACCTTGGACCATAATAGTGGCTACGAGGATATTGGACCATAACAGTGGCGACGAGGATATTGGACCGTAACAGTGGCGACGAGGATATTGGACCATAACAGTGGCGACGAGGATATTGGACCATAAGAGATAGCAGACTGGGAAGGAGGGGATATGGTAAGGGGAGAAATATCTTTAGAATTACAAAGGATGGAAATTTGTGGATAGCCATGGTCGCCCACTTCGAGCACATAAAAATGAATATAAATAACTTTCCGCGTTTATTAATTTTCCAAAATGTAAAACCTATGAAGAAATCAGGGAATATCTTCGACGAGTATCCTTGTATTTGTTGTTCTCGAAATCTCTATAATTAGCTGTTTCAAAGTTATCTAGCCATACAGGCTTTTCCCAGTATAGAGATTTCGAGAACAACAAATACAACGACACTCGTCGAAGATATTCCCTGACTTCTTCATAGGTTTTACATTTTGGAAAATTAATAAACGCGGAAAGTTATTTATATTCATTTTCAACGGAGAGACCCCCTAAACCAGGTTTCGGCAACCTTTTGCTAACTATGTACCGATTTAGGGTTTTAAAACCATTCAGCAAATGTATTTTCATACAAGTCAAGGTCAATATACCTTTTCTACAATATATTGTATATCGCAATATATAGTATACATTCTTTAGTATACATTAAAATTGAAACAGCTAAACATCTTCTTTGCGTTGTAGTAGTTATTGGTTCGGATTTCGTGATGCTATTTATGGCTGCGTGCCATTGGAAATTGCTTGGCGACCCCCTGCTCTATACAATAACTAAGTTCAAATTATAGTGTCAAGTGGCCACAATAGTATAACACTTGGGGAGATTCGGACTTAATATACTAACATAAGACAGTAAGACGAGCTTAATAGCCATTGCTCTACGAAATGAACCGTATATATAAAAACTAAACTGGGACACACGAAAAAATAATGGTTTGGTTTGTTTTACGGCATATCAACTTCAATGGGTTATTTAATGCCGACAACATTTTTAGGATAGATTCGTATGAATAGAAAATGTATTCTTTGGTTTAGATTGGTCTGGTTTATTTTGTTTTACGGCATATCAAGCTCAATGGGTTATTTAATGCCGACAACATTGTTAAGATAGATTGGTATGAATAGAATATGTATTCTTTGGTTTAGATTGGTTTGGTTTACTTTGTTTTACGGCATATCAACCTCAATTGGTTATTTAATGCCGACACCATTTGTAGGATAGATTCGTATGAATAGAATATGTATGCTTTGGTTTAGATTGGTTTGGTTTATTTTGTTTTACGGCATATCAACCTCAATGAGTTATTGAATGCCGACAACATTTTTAGGATAGATTTGTATGAATAGAATATGTATGCTTTGGTTTAGATTGGTTTGGTTTATATTGTTTTACGGCATATCAACCTCAATGTGTCATTTAATGCTGACAACATTTTTAGGATAGATTCGTATGAATTGAAAACGAATTCTTTGGTTTAGATTGGTTTGGTTTATTTTGTTTTACGGCATATCAACCTCAATGTGTTATTTAATGCCGACAAACCTTTTAGGATAGATTCGTATGAAAAGAAAATGTATTATTTGTTTTTTTTTTGTTTTTTTTTTTTGTTTTTTTAAGCGTATCACCCCAAGCAAGGCCGGTGGCCACTATCACGCATGGGGTTACAGAAGGGTTGGAGGAAGAGCAGATAGGAGTGGTAAAGGAAGGGATGTGGAGAAAGAGAAGGACGGAGGGTCGATCGAGGCAGGGGGGTTACGGGAGATATAGAGCGAGAGCAGATAGGAATGAAAGATGTCAGGAAGTGGATAGATCAAGGCAATTGGAGATGACGATTGACGCTACACTTAAACCGTTGGAGATTGTATTTGTCAGGGAAACAGTAATAGGGAAGGGAGTTCCATAGGCGAGATGTGCGAGACATGAAGCTATTGGAGTAGAAAAGATGTCTACATCTAACAGTTTCAACGGTGAAGGGGTGGGAATGGGATGCCAGCCTCGTAGGACGCTTAAATTCACGAGGCTTAGGGACAAGCGAAAGCAACTCCTCAGAGCAATTACCGTGGAAGTACTTGTAGAAAAGGCAGAGCGATGCAACATCGCGTCTGTGAGAGAGCGACTGCAGACGAGATGACAGATCAGGGCCAATCACATTGCATATCCGTCTCTGGATCTTATCAAGAACCCTGAGGCAATACGCAGGGGCCCCAGACCATAAATGGCAGCAATACTCCATGCAAGGTCGAATGGTAGACTTATAGACTTGGAGGATCGATTCCGGGGAGAAGAATTTCCTGGCTAGGCACAGGGAACCAACTTTTCTTGCGGTGGATGATGCAATTGACTCGATATATTTGTTCCATCTCAGATCAGCGGACAGCGTGAGACCGAGCAGCCGCAGAGAGGAACTCTCGAGAATTTGGTCCTCAGACATTCTGATGGGATGCAGGGATGGGTCCTTGTGGTGGTTAATGGAGAGCAGTTTTGTTTTAGAGGCATTAAAGTTGACCATCCATTTCTCTCCCCAGTCCACAACCGATTGGAGGTCCTTTTCAATTTGAGCTGCCAGGTTAATTTTGTCCGCCTCAGTAGATTTGTGCTTGAGGCAGAAGTAAATAGTAGTGTCGTCAGCGTAGATACCGACTTGGGAGTCTATGGCGTCTGGAAGGTCATTTATAAATATGAGGAACAGAGTAGGGCCAAGGATGGAGCCTTGAGGAACACCAGCGGTAGTGGGATAGGAGTTGGAGAAGAATCCACTGAGAACAACCTTCAAATCCCGGTTTGATAGGAACGATTGAATTAGGTCAAACAATCGACCTGTGATACCATAACCCCGGAGCTTGCGAAGGAGGTCGGTATGCCAAACCCTATCGAATGCTTTGGAGATGTCAAGGGCCACGGCACGGGCTTCGCCGTTACTATGGATAGCTTGGTAGACAAATTCAGTGATGGCCGTAAGCACATCGGCAGTAGACCGGGCAAAGCGGAAACCATACTGCTTGTCTGAGAGCAGATCGTGGGATATCAACTGAGTAATCACTTCGGTGTTGATAATGGCCTCGAAGATTTTGCCGAAGATGGGAAGGAGACTGATAGGACGGTAATTAGAAGGGTTGGAGGGGTCGCCAGAGTTCTTAAAGACAGGAACAATGGTAGAGGACTTCCAGCAGTCAGGAAAACAGGAGTCCTTGAGGCAGCGGTTGTACAATTTAGAGAGGGCAGGTGCAAGTTCAGGTGCGCGTTTCTTCAGGACAATGGCTGGTATTCCGTCACCGCCGGTAGCCTTGTGGAGATCTAAGTTAGAAATAATGCCCAGTACCGACGACGGGGTTATGTGCAAGCCGTCCAGTAGGGCCTCAGTTCTGGAAGGGAAGTCGGGCAAGGGTACCCCAGAGGAGTCAAGCATAGAATTGGAAGAAAACTTTCGAGCGAGGCATTCGGCCTTGTCGGCAGAGGTGGTCAGGACCTCAAACTGATTGAACAGTGGAGGAATGGAGGGTTTGTTACTATTCAGAACGCTCTTGCAGAGGCGCCAATAGTCCTTGGAGCCAAATTTGCGGGATGCAATACGTTCCTTCATCCGAGCTGCAAATAGTGCCTTGGCATTGTCGAGGGTACGCTTACACTCATTGCGTGCAGAGGTAAATAGACGTCTGTTGGAGTCGGACATGTCACTACGAAAACGGTGGAAGAAGTGGTTCCTATGGGCAATGGCGGCTGAGCAAGCAGCTGTGAACCAGGGGGAGGAGCGCGGATTGACCTTGAATTTCCTGGAGGGGATGAAAGCGTCGATACCGGCTTTGATCCAGGAGGAGAACTCAGAAGCACACTCATGAGTGGGGAGCTTAAATACGGCATCCCAGGGGACATCGCGGAGGAAGTCCCGAAACGAGTCCCAGTCAGCCCGTTGGTAGCAGAAAGTGGTTCTGGTGGTAGGAGGTTCTTTGCAGGGGGTGGGGCTGAAGGAGATACTAACAGACACGACAGCATGATCGGAGTTACCGATAGGACAGAGCTGCGTGGCACTACACGACTCAGGGATGGAGGTAAAACACAGGTCGAGGAGTGAGGGCTTACAGTCACGATTGTAGGAAAAACGCGTGGGGAAATCGATTATCTGGGTGAGGGATTGAGAGATTGAAAAGTTAAGAATATGAACGCCAGCGAGGTCAGTGGTAGCGTTCTGTAGCCACTGGTTGTGATGGGCGTTGATTGGTTTGGTTTATTTTGTTTTACGGCATATCAACCTCAATGGGTTATTTAATGCCGACCAGATTTTTATTTCTGGTAATGTTTTTCTTCAAAAATCTATTTCTGGAAATATTTTTCCTCGAAGAAATCTATAGCTGGTAATATTTTATTCAAAAAATTCATAGCTGTATTGTTGGTACTTTTTTTTTAAATATTCCTGATAATTTTTCCTTCAGAAATTATTGCTGGTAATATTTTTTTTTACAAAGTAACTCTGGTATTAACACATATTTTTACACAAGATTGGGTGTCGAATGTTTGCCCATAGCTGGGACCCTAACAGGTGCTACCACCCCGAGTCAGGGTGGACCTGGGAACGCCAGCAATTAAGAGGTGGTTCCACGATCCTCAAAACCTCCTGGTCAGAGGCCTTGCTATTAGACGTAGTTTATCGTCTTACCCAGCACGCGGATGTAGTTTATAATCTACCCAGGACGGGGCTTTTTAAAGTAAAAGATAAACTTTTAGTATTCAATGTATTTGCCGTTATTTTCCAGTCTTTATGTAGGCTCTTCTTCCTGCCAAATAATTCAAATCTGGATTCGCCTGTCCACATTATATTTGGATAAATTATGAATATATTGTATAAGAGATATTATATTTTGTTTTCACCATTAACGCCGCAGTATATTAACAAAAGGGCTGGAGATTTGATTCAGGTCAAGCGAACCTTGAAAAAGAACAAATATCATTCAATTTCAAAAAGATATGCCCTACCATCCGGTTTAAGCATAATTGGAAAAAATCACCTTTCAGCAAAACAACGATCCAAATCCCTCTTATAAATGATGTCAAAATTATCTCGGTTAAAAAAAATGGAAACAAAATATTGGAAATTATCACTAGAACGCCTGAACCTCTTGATGGTTTGGTTTGATTTGATTTGGTTTACGGCATATCGACGTCGATGGGTCATTTAATGCCGACAACATTTTTTTCCTGGTAATATTGTTTTGTCAAAAATCTATTTCTGTTAATATTTTTTTCCTCGGAAATGTATAGCTGGTATCATTATTTTTTCAAAAACGTATAGCTGGTAATATTATTTTTTCAAAAACGTATAGCCAGCAACACTATTCTTTCAAAAAAACGTATAGCTGGTAATATTTTAAAAATGTATAGCTGGTAACATTATTTTTTCAAAAACGTATAGCTGGTAATATGATTTCTTCAAAAACGTACAGCTAGCAGCATTATTTTTTCAAAAACGTATTATCAGAGGCCTTGCTGGTGGACGTAGTTTATCGTCATACCCTGGACGCCTGAACCACTTGAATTCTCTTCCATTGAATTAGCATGAGATGAATTTTATCACAGAGTTCGAAAAGAATACCCAAAGAGTGAGAGTGAGCTTTTTCAGTGCTTGAAGAATGGTTAAGTAAGTCTGGCATCTACTTTTTCTCAAAAACTGCTGGAAAAAATACCAAGAACTTGTAAAG
Source organism: Acanthosepion esculentum (assembly GCA_964036315.1). Lineage (NCBI taxonomy): Eukaryota > Metazoa > Mollusca > Cephalopoda > Sepiida > Sepiidae > Acanthosepion > Acanthosepion esculentum. Next base: position 5,140,140 of record OZ038481.1, read on the forward strand.
TAGTAACGAAGGAAGTTGGCAGTTGTATTGATGAAAAGAAAATATGATGCTGTTGTAGGATGTTTCTTTATAATTAAGTACTTATCTCTATCAAAATAAAAGCAAATGCACTATAGTTACTGAAATGATATCTTTTACTTTAACAATATAAAAAAATGTCTCATTTTAAGGTGTTTAAAGAAATGCAGGTTGGCCTAAACTTTTTACCTTTAATGTAGATTAAACTAGATTCAATCGTTTTAACGAAAAGAAATCTATAAGAGATCAATTTCTCGAGACATTCTTCAATAGTTCTATATACTTGTATCCAAGAATAACTACAAAATTATTTCAATGCATTTACCCATTAACTGGCAAAAGTTCGAACCATTTGTAAGGGCTTATCTGACATTTCAATTCCCCTAACACAAAGGAAACTCTTATAGACACCCACTGTGTTTTCTTACAGTGATCCGTGAGTGTTCATGAGATGAGAAATGCCGTGGGAATGAAAGTTAGAGAAACGCAGACCGTTGCGTGGAGGGGAGAAGGCGGGCGAAGAGATTGATGTTACGAATTGTGATTTGGTTTCCAATTTCCTTACCGAATAAAAATGTATCTCTCGCATTATCTATACAAAAGTTTCAAAGCACCTTCAGTTATCAAACAATAAATTGTTCAAACCTTGAACCCTCAAATGCCTTCAACAGAAAGAAGCCGGCATGACCTGGTCTTTCTGACTTACTGTTAAGAAATTCTCGCACAGTGCAGGCAAAAATAAATCGTCCTCTCTTTGCTGATTTACTGGGAATATTTTAATGTCAAAGAGATTTCGTATGCGCTTATATCGACTTTCTTTGTCATCAGCAAGCTCTGTTTCATCTTCAAGAGAAATTTTAGAAATCCTAAAATTTATTTTAGGAATCCTAAAATTTCGCTTGAAGATGAAACAGAGCTTGCTATTTTAATTCAATTTAATTCTAATAATTATATTGAAGTTTTTGGCTCTTGTTTTTGAAACATGAGAACTCTTATGTAGCGGAGGGATCATATTTTTAAATAAATAATTATACTTTTTAAATAAATAATAATAATAATAATAATAATAATATATATATATATATATATATATATATATATATATATATCAAGTATGATGATGATTGTTTGCGAAGATGTATTCTCGCCATTTATATCATTAACTTCAATACCTGTTTTTTGTATGAATGATTCATGTCATATTGTTATGGGTCCTTACCTATAACTACAGAATGAACTCTTCCTAACATTATGTATGCTACGCCTCTCAAGAGAGAGGGACGAATCGAGTCGAGCCGCAGTCTCTGACTGTGCGCGACTCCTGTCGAACTCTTTGCTTTGGCAGAGAACCCGGACGATGCTTTGGTGAAGGGCAAAGTTTCGTCCAGGGTGGTAGACAAGCCATGAACCGGTTTATACGGGTTCTTAAGGGAGTATTTTGGGCCGAGATTACGGGCTCGAAGAAACGCACGTTAAACTCGGCCTTGTGCCACATACTTTTCACGTGGTGGGGTCTGATAAATATCGAATCGAGTCGAGTGGATAGTAGTTCACTCCAAACCAGACTGACAGTCATACTAACACCTTCCACATCTTGTATTATTATTCCGTGTAATATATCTTCGTTATTTCTACCCTTGTGTTCGTTTCTTCCTTGGTCCTAACATGGACCATAACAAATATATATATATATATATATATATATATATATATATATATATATATATATATAATTTTTCAAACCTAATTTTGCTTACTTGGTCTCTATATGTACTTCAACGTATTCCACTTGTAAAGCGAGAGACATTCGGGTGATGGTAGTGGCATTACTGGAAACATTCTTGGAACTCTTTTTCAAAAATATATTTCAGTTATGTAAACGAAAGAAAGAAAGAAAGAAAGAAAGAAAGAAAGAAAGAAAGAGAATGAAACATAGGGGTAAGATTGAAAGAAAGATGGATATAGCGTTACTGATATCTCATAGAATATGGAATCAGCTGACCAATTTAGAATTCTAGCTGATGCTGTTAATGTTCAGTTTACACTAATGACACTTGGAAAGGCATGAATCCACTTCCACTGAGCTTTGTCTTATTACCAAATATACCAAGTAAATATCACATCACTGTTGTGTTACGAGAAAAAAAATGTCAAATAATCAGAATTAGTTGCTCATAATTTCCTTACTGGCACTGGGAATTGCATTTTTGAAAATCGCTGGGAATGGAATTTTTGAAAATCGCTGGGAATGGAATTTTTAATAATCAACCTTGACAGAAATTAATTATCTAGTTGTATGTATGGAAATTACTCAAATAATTATCAATACATAATTATCGAAGTGAACTATATACATATATATATATATATATATATATATATATATATATATATATATATATATATAAATCTATATATACATACATACACACATGCATATATATATATATATATATATATATATATATACTTGCATTCTCATCTCTAAAGTTTACATACATACGCACACACAGAGAGATATATATGTAGATCTGTGTGTGTGTATTTATGTATGTAAACTTTAGAAATGTGAACTAATGGACGCTTTATTAAAAGCCTCTGCTAAGAGGCTGAAAGAATGAACGAAAAATAATTAATAAAGAAAACAATTTTAAGCAAATTAAAGTTCTTTATTATTAATACAAACCTGTTTAAATGGAGTTTTGGAAAATATGCATAAATAAGGATATTCACACGGCACAATTTAACAGACACACACATTGATAGATCACTAGATAAATACGAACAGACATAGATAGATAGATAGATAGATAGATAGATAGATAGATAGATAGATAGATAGATAGATAGATAGTGAATGACTGAGATAGATAGATAGATAGATAGATAGATAGATAGATAGATAGATAGATAGATAGATAGATAGATAAGCAATTAGATAGAGAGAGAGAGAGAGAGAGATAAGCAATGAGATAGATAGATAGATAGATAGATAGATAGATAGATAGATAGATAGAAACGCAATAACTGAGATAGATAGATAGTTAGATACATATACAGATAGATAAGCAATGACTGAGATAGATAGATAGATAGATAGATAGGCAATGACTGAGAGAGAGAGAGAGATAGGCAATGACTGAGAGATAGATAGATAGATAGATAAGCAATGAGATAGATAGATAGATAGATAGATAGATAGATAGGCAATGAGTGAGATAGATAGATAGATAGATAGATAGATAGATAGGCAATGAATGATATAGATAGATAGATAGATAGATAGATAGATAGATAGATAGATAGAGAGATAGATAGATAAGCAACGAGATAGATAGATAGATAGATAAGCAATGAGATAGATAGATAGATAGATAGATAGATAGATAGATAGATAGATAGATAGATAGATCTTAATATGTTGTTAATTTCTGATTAAATGACGTGACCACTTTCTGCAACAGAACTGTAAATGTAAACACAAATACGGTTTCTATTTACACATTTTCTGCTGTTTGTTCGGCATAATAATAATGAAGTCTATGTTTCTCTTTCAAAATTCTCTCTCAGTCAAATTAAATTGAATTCTTTCTTTCTTCATTCTACTTAAGAGCCATCAAACTTCAATCATAATGGCAAAATAATTTACCTTAAAGGCAATTCAAGAATTGTAATTTCGCATTTTAGAACTGGATTCCGTGGGATAAAAGTACTTCCCAATTGTTTAAATTCACTCCACACGGACAATTAGTCAATTTTTGTAATTATATATATGTATCCGAAGATACTTCATATATATATATATATATATATATATATATATATATATATATATATATATATATATATATATATATATATATATATATATATATATATATATATTAGGTAACTTCGGAGAAAACGCAGTATAAATTTTAAAATGAATTTTTAAAAAGTGAAAAGTTTTTCTTGAAGTTTTCGTTTTAGTTTTAATTTCAAGATAATAGGTTAAATTTAATATTTCCAATTCGTAAAAGACTTTCCTGTTCAAAATCTATTTTAAATTGACTGGACGAATGTATTTTTCTTCTGCGAAAATAGCTGATTATCGCCTTTTTATTTTTTTGTCGTCTTTCAACGCAATGTAATTCTCTTTATTAATAAATTTCCCAAAAATAAATTATACTTTTCTGAAACTTTATTTGGGGAATATTAGCAGATTTAAAGTATGATTAATCTGAGTTGAAACAGCTATTCTTATTATTTTAACTTTAAAATATCGCAGAAATTGAATATTTCAACACCAATGTAGACGTTTATTTAACGTTTTCGCGGGTTTAACAACTTGTTGACAGATTGATATTTATTTTAAGATATTTTTATACATTCTTTTTATAGATACAAATATTAAAGTAAATGCTCTATTTATAATAAACAGTGTTAAACAACATTTACCGGCCTGAATGTCCGAGAAATTTTCACAGAAAATATTCGTCCTCAGACAGGATTCGAACCAGCATCCTATACGAAACCGTCATTTAGCTTGACGTGCCTTAACCGATTGGGCCACAGAGGAGCGTTGGGTTATCAAGGTCGAATTTACTGCCTTTAAACTTCAATCTTCCTTGATTCTCTCACGTACATTTATATCTGCTCAAAGCGCATCCAAATGTAAACAAATGACGTCACAGATTATGAAATGGACAAAGACCGACAATCATTTTAAGACATTTTTATGTTTATACATTCTTTTTATAGATACAAATATTTAAGTAAATTCTCTGTTTATATAATAAACAGTATTAACGACATTTACCGGCCTGAATGTCCGAAAATTTTCATAGAAAATATGCGCCCTCCGACAGGAATCGAACCTGTATCCTATACGGAACCGTCATATAGCCTGACTTGTCTTTAACCGATTTGGCCACAGAGGAGCGTTCGGTTAGCAAGGTCGTATTTACTGTCTTTAAACTACAATCTTCCATGATTCTCTCACATACATTCATATCTGCTCATGGCGTACTCAAATGTAAACAAATGACGTCACACATTATGAAATGGACAAAGTCAGACAATTATGTTAACACATTTTTATGTTTAAACATTCTTTTCATAGATAAAAATATTTAAGTAAATTCCCTGTTTTATAATAAACAGTATAAAACAACATTTACCGGCCTGAAAGACCGAGGACGCATATTTTCTATGAAAATTTCTGTGGCATTCAGGCCGGTAAATGTCATTAATACTGTTTATTATAAAACAGAGCATTTACTTAAATATTTGTATCTATAAAAAGAATGTAGAAACATAAAAATGTCTTAAAATAATTGTCGGACTTTGTCCATTTCATAATCTGTGTATTTTTTAATAAGTCCTGAGAGTTTCATTAAAATCCGACAATCATTTAATTTTTGTAAAAATTTCCAAATTAATTTGTTTTTTACCAGGAAAAAAATGTGTGTGTGTGTGTGTGTGTGTGTGTGTGTGTGTGTGTGTGTGTGTGTGTGTGTGTGTGTGTGTTCAAACTAGTTTGATTAAAAACAAGCGACAAAGGTCTGTCTGTTTAATTTTTTTTATATTTTTACAATTTTCGAGTAAAATGTGTATTATGCTCGATGTTTGGGATAAACTGTCCGAGAACAAATGTGATGTCTGAGTGGTTGTTAGAATTCCTTTGTCTACATCACGGTATTACATACACACCAACACACACCAACACACACACACACACACACACAGAAACGCACGCACGCACGCACGTACACACACACAAACACACACACACACACACACACACATATATATAATTATTTAGAGAGAGAGAGAGAGAGAGAGATAAGACACCAGAAGTGTTGAAACAAAATGGCTATTTTTGTAGTGACTTTATAACATATTTATGTTATAATATTTAAATAAATGATTATATATATATATATATATATATATATATATATATATATATATATATATATATATATATGCAAATGAGAGAAAAATCAAATGGAGTAAAAATCCACAGTTCATAGCATTTACTCAGAAAAAATGCTCAATACAAAGTAGACCAAAATATTCTTATAATATTTTTTATTATAAGAGATTATAATAAAAACATTTTAAATCACTACACAAAAGCTTTTATGTTTCAGTACTGTGATTGTAATTCTACAGGCGATGGTATGTAACTGGTTCCAGCTTGTATAGTGTCGAAGTTCTTCCAATTAAGAAAATTTTGTAGGGATCGAAATAAGTTGTAATCCAAATGCGTAAGGACACTTATTTATTGCGGACTGAGTAGGACAGGTCAACCAAGATGTACTAATTTCTGTCGATTCTGCAAATAGCTGCGTGTTTTGACTTTGTCCTCACTGAATACGACAGTCTTCCGGGCGGCCAATTAAGCACCCTTTTCTTCGATCGTTCTCTTTAATCGATTCATTTGGGAAAACGACTCTTTCCGACACACATTGTTGTAAACAATCCATTATTCATCGTTAGTGATCCTTCATTTCAGAAATGGGCCATTTCTTTGCATTCGAGCTGAGAATCCCTGATAATTTTTTCGTAGAGCGACAAAATCAGACATCATAAAAAGCATTTCATAACAAAAACAGGGAGGAAACAAAAATATATGCATTACCTTGAAATGGCAATGCCGAAATGTTATAACGATTAAAAACACCTAAACCGATTGATCGATCCTCTCTCATCAGAAATAAATCGAGGACAAAAAATGAGCACAGTGACTAAAAATGATGACTCCAGACTATCAATGTCACAATAGCAGGTCAGGTGTTGTAATCGGTGGCATAGTATTAACAGGAGCACAATGGTGGCTCTTCTGTTCCCACATCACATGGAAGCTAAAGAAAGCTACAACGGATGTTGTAGATATAGGTTTCATATCTCATGCCTTAAATGTGATTTAAGCAAGTGTCGTTTGTCGTTTACCGTAAACAATTCCATCTAGATATTCTAGTCTCGATCATTATCGTGACTTGGTGAGCCACTTCGCTGCCCAGAGTGGTAGGGGTAATGATTTATATCAGGTATTACCTGTGCACACATGACATTGAAGGTAAAATGCTGTCAGATTTATTTTCGCATGGTTATAACAGTTTATCAGGGCGATGTATCAAAAAACAACAAAAATGAAACAATTCATAACAAAAAAGAATGGTAACAAAATATATATATTACCGTAAAACGGTAATACCGAAATATAATAACGATTGAAAATAGCTAAACCAGTTTATCAATATTCTGTCATCACAGAAAAAATCAAAGGCAAAACATGTGTACAACGACTAAAAAAGTATACACTTCCAAATTAATGTTATAAGCAAAAAGAAAAATATATCATTTAACCCCACCAACCGCCCCTTTTGCTTACAAAGAGATGGCTGGTAGGACTTAATGTACACTGAGTCAAAAACTTTCAAGTGATAATTAGTATTAGCCTTACTCAGCACTGAGAAAAATCCGGGCGATAAAAACGGGTTTACTTTTGGTTTTGAATGTTTTCTCTTAAATCGTATGACATCCAAACATCGTAGCGATTCATATATCCAAAGGTTTTCAAATGCCATACAGGGCTCAAATGAGATATGAAGATTATGTCTATGATGTACCGTATCGTGTGACCTAAATTAATAATAATTTGTTTATCATCAGCGACTGCAGCTTGCTGAAACGTTGTAAATTTTCCACATCTAAATGTCTGAACTAAGGTTTTTCTCAGACAACTACTACAGACTTTCCAGTAAAAAAAAAATGGCACTAAATTCAGAAAGACGTGAGACAATCTTTGAAAACTGGAGACGACTGACGTGACGGAAAAAGTCAGGAAGAATTTCTACACATTTCGTCGATCCTCGCGTTGGATGTCCTTCTTTGAAAAGTACGATAATTTGACACTCAAAATCAGTGAGTTGTTTATCTATACGAGAAGGGCAGAACGAAAGACGAAATATATCTGCAATTAACCTTTAAATAACGAGTCACAAGGTCGAACAGTAATTAATCAATCAATCATAAATAAATAATAAAAGAGCCAATCAGGGTTAAGTAATTATTCAAGGTCATAAATATTCAACAATTTTATTCAAGGTTATTCAAGGTCAGTTATTCCCGAAAGATAAAACTGTGATAATAAATTTCCCGCTATTTTACTGAGCCCCATATATATTCTGTATTAGGTGAATTTCTAATTGTCTCAGATTAGTTTCATCCGAGCTCTTATCAATAAATGCACATTGCTAATTAAAAAAATATATCCCCATTTCCCCTTTGTTTTGATAACAGACAGCATTAAATTCTAAACGTACGGATATTACATGCGATGCAGACGCGCATGAATAATCTTTGGACGAGTATCCAACACAATCTCTATCTATAAAAGGCAGGATGTGTGTGTGTGTGTGTGTGTGTGTGTGTGTGTGTGTGTGTGTGTGTGTGTGTGTGTGTAACGAATGCACGGCCACAATTTTCGACGGATTTGCACCAAAATTTACATGCACATGCTCCAAATGAGTGAAAAGGCTAACACCGACTTTGCATTTCCCAACTCCCGTGGATAGTGGAAATAATCGATTTTCTTCATGCTTCTACAGCAGTTTTAATGTAATTTGCGACCATTTTCTACTGGCCAGAGTGAGAGCCTATAGCTGGCTGCCACGAATAGGCAGAAAGATTCTATTGGCCAGCGTGATAGCCAACAGCTGACTGACACGAATGTTAATTAGCATGCTAGCATGCAAAAAAAATCGATAGTTGCATTCGTCACAAGTGGGAAAAATTTAAATCTGCATGGTACTTTACTCCAATTGACTCATTCGCTTGCTTAAACTCAGCGTTGATTCTGATTCCGTAGAACTGGGTTGGGTGCGAAAAAGTATTTGTTGTTAACATTCTTTTTTCATCCGGTTTTTCCAGTTACGAGTCCTTTTTTAAAGCTGATCGTTTTGTGTTCATTTTGTTTAGTTCTTTTTTTTCCTAACAGATTTAATGTTTAGTATAGAGCTTAGAAAAAATTCGCAGTGTGAGAAGTAAGGCATGTAGCAACATCAGCACGGCAAAGGGCACTCCTTTAAAGGCAAGGAAGGGCAAAAATATTTTAAGTCAAGTGATAGCGATTGCTGTATGAGTCGTACGATTTTTGAATCAAGCACGGGCAACGCCTGGTCATCCTGCTAGTGAATAATATATGAAACAATTTTTATAAGTTTTATTCTAATATGTTTTGCTGTTTAATCGGCGTCGTCGGGAAAATGGATTTTATTTCAACAAAATCTACATTAACATGATTAATCGTGATTCCCATTAAGCATACGAATGCATTGCTGTGGCTTCAACTGCAGCGTTTTAGACATTTGATTCCATTCATTTCGACATTCCGGTGTCTGGGCACTTCGACCTGGTGCAATGCTGTGAGAAAATTGACCATTGGTCACGCCGGTAAGAAACAATGTACTTACCCTGTGTTTTTGAAGTGCATACTAAACAAAAGCTTGTAATTTTCTGTATTAACCCTTTATAGTCACGGCGATCACGCGATAGTGTTTCCATGTGATTACCGAAGTTGCAAAAAAGAAGAGGAAATCTAACTCTTTTTGATATTAAATTTACCTGCCGTGTTATCAGACGGTTGTACGTCGTAAAAAAGTTGCAATCTATTTCGCAATTCAAGGTAAGTGCCGTTGCTTTTTTTTCCCTCAACCTGACCAATCTCTGTTTGTTTGGGGGATCAGGGACATTTTATCGACAATGGTTAGCAAGTTTGTCTCACTAGATTAATTACGTCTGAGTAGCGAACTCTATCCTCACGGGGTGCCCCAGACTTTCAGCCTTGTGCTACATCTAAGCCACACTTAGAAAATCACAGTTTCAACTCAGTGTTTATTTTTATGTATTCATTTCTTTTTAATATTTTAAGGTATTGAACTTGGGAACACATGACCCAATTGATAAAAGCGTTGATTGAAGTAGTCCAGTGAGCTAACTCCAAAAGTTGTGAGTTCAACAGCAGAGGTGAACAAAAACATGGAGGGTTGAGTTATTAAAGGGAAGTAACTGATGCTGAGGTGCATGTCATGTAGAACTGGAACAATGTACACAGATGGATGAAATAAAGGATTCGGTTCGAAATTTCAATCATCTGAAGAAGGCTGGAGCGTATAACGACCGAAACGTCGTGAATATGACAACAAAGATGAGGACAACCGTCTGAACAGTGTAAATACGTTCATTTCTTTTTACGCATTAAACTATATTAATTTATTTCATATTTTAGTTTATTAAAATGTTCATTTCTTTTAAGGTTGTGACTTATTAAAATTTAATAATAATATCAAAAGCCCAATTTTTAGATAGGAATAGAGTTTTATCCTTTGTTTCCTAATTAGGATTGAGTTTCCATTTCCTTCTGAATTCTATTTCAACTAAAATTTATACTATTATTGGGTTTCCGGTTACTTCAAAGTATTTTTCTTCTCTTTCTCATCCATTTCACGCTTACGTCTTAGTGGCTTTATTGCCTTACTTGATGTGAACTGATTAAAAAAATTCTTTTAAGATTTTAATGTATAAAAAAATAATTATTTCTTTTAATATCATAATGTATTAAAATATATTTTATTTCTTTTCAGATGTTAAGTACCCTAGTTATCTCATATGCGAACGTCATTGACAAAGGAAAATAGTTTGAAAAAGAAAAAGAACATCTAAAAACAACTGTGCAATTATATTGCCTACAGTCGCCATAACTAATAAAATGAGAGAGATTTAACTAAGGGCCTCCACTAAATCGCGATATCTAAGGTTTGAAATTAATTTTAAGAAATGAAAAAAAAACTTTCATTTTATCTTTAATTGAAAGCTAAAGGATTAAATTTACTATTTCCAGTAAGTAAAATACTCTGGTGTATTTCAAACAGAAATTATATGGATTAGCGCCCCTTTTCAGTTGTCTCTCATCGCAATCTAATTCTCTTTATTAAAAAATTTTCCAGAAATAAAATATACTTTACTGAAACTTTATTTGAGCAATTTTAGTTGATTTAAAGTAGAATTAATCTGATTTGAAACTAATATTATTTACTTTAAGTTTAAAATAACAGAGAAATGCATTTTTAAAACAAACAGTAGCTATGTTTTTAACCGACAGCAGCCATGTTTACGTGTTTAACGAATGATAACAAGTGCTAACAAAAGAATCGTGACAGAAACAAAATCGAAAAGACGTAAATGATGTTTGATTTAAGTGCGGCCAGGGCACAATAAGAGTTTTTCCTGTTCGAAAAGCAATAGATTCATTTTTTTAAAATGAAATTCACTGCGATAATTTAAAGGGTATTATAATTGCCTTTCTCTCTCTACAAAATAATATTCAAGATCTGTGCAGTTTTTATTTTTGGCGAAAGAGGAATCTTCTTCTGGCAGGGTGTCAATTTCATGTGGCGGTTTTTTGTTTTTTTAGTCTTGTTTTTGAAGAATGAACGGAACTTAAGTGAATTAGAAACCTTAATTGTGAAAATATTAAGCTATTTTTGCATCTCATTCCTTTTTTCCCCAGAAACATATGTTTAGAATGTAGTTATTTCATTATTTGTATATGAGATGATAAAATTTATTGAGATTTGACCAGACAACTCGGCAGAAATTCACCGAACAAATACGTTTGTTTCTTTACAACTAAATGTAATTATACCAACTGACCTTATAGTGGCATTCCCTACTGAATCAGCCTGATAAGAAATGGATAGCTGTTGTATGGAACGAGGTACTTCATAAGTAGCTATGTATTTTGCGGTTTTACGAAGATGATCTAATTTATTGGTTTTGGTTTCTTGGGAGACGAAAACTATATATTCGGATGTCAAGTTACGTCTACCATAGAGATTGACTTTGATTTTATGAGAAAATGGAAATTGTTGTAATTTACAAATAACTTCAATGTGTATATGGTTAATTAAAATATTACATCGAGCTTCTAAGGAGCCCTTGTAAGAGTTATTGGGCTCAATGACAGTGATACCGGCCGTCTGTCCAACACTCTGAGCAAAAGGCTGAAAATATCTGGAATAACTTCTCCGAGATAAATGGAACAGCTAAACTTTCTGCCTAAGCAAAACCAGGATTTTTCATATTGGAAATAAATATTTCTTTTTAACTAGGTACCACTAATTATTCACGATACCTGAGGTTTATAATGATATTTTTAATAAATGAAAAAGTTTTCTTGAAAATTTCATTTTAGCATTAATTGAAAGCAAAATAATTAAATTTGCTATTTCCAGTAAGGAAAATACCCTGGTATATTTCAAACAGAAATTATATGGATTGGAATCGATTTTTGTTTGTAAAATAGCTGATTAACGCCTCTTTTTAGTTTGTCTCTTATCGCAATCTAATTCTCTTTATTAAAAAATTTTCCAAAAATAAAATGTACTTTTCTGAAACTTTATTTGAGCAATTTTAGCTGATTTGAAGTAGAATTAATCTGATTTGAAACTAATATTATTTACTTTAAGTTTAAAATAACACAGAAATGCAGTTTTAAAACAAACAGTAGCCGAGTTTTTAACCGACAGCAGCCATGTTTTATTTGACGAGTACTGATATGTGATGACATAGTGATTGCTGTTCTACGAAACTTTATGTGTAAAACATCATTTAAGAAAATGATATGAGCGCCATTTTTATATAATTTTTAAGTACTCAGTAATCTTAAAAATGTTGGAAAATATTCCCCGTAATTTAATTTTAGGAATGTTGACTTTAAATTTACTACAGTCATCGCTCTTATTTTCTGATAATGTCGTGTATGGTCAACCATACCTTCCAAAATGGGCACGTTACATAATATTTTACATATACAAAAAAATTTAAAAATGTTTTTAAAATTTTGGCACGTGATGATTTGCATCAAGCTTTTCAATTTTTTATTAGTAAATATAGTTTTCACTTAATAACAATATCACCTAACACAATTAAAGTAATGCAGAATTTTAAAAGATTTTTTTTAAATTTAAAAAATTATTATATTTAATATTTAAAAAAATTCAATTCTTGTAAAAATTCATTATTCATCGAAAAGATTCTTCTTAAGAAAATAGTTTCCTTGAAAATATTATTTATAAAAACAAATAAAAGTTTTTCTAATTAAAAAATGTCATAGATTTAATGCGTTTTTAATTTTACGATTCGGAGTAGATTTTCGGAAAATGTGAAACTGTTTGGAAAAAAATGATGATTTATATTCTCCAAGGAGTGCTGCTTTTAACTAATAAAAAAATTTGCAATCAAAATTTATTTTCTCGAAATTCCATTAAATTAAGTAATTGGGGTAACAGATGTAAAAAACATATCTTTTAAGACATATTTATATTTATACATTCTTTTTATAGATACAAATATTTAAGTAAATGCTCTGTTTTATAATAAACAGTATTAAACAACATTTACCTGCCTGAAAGTCCGAGAAATTTTCATAGAAAATAATCGTCCGCCTACAGGAATCGAACCCGTATCCTATACGGAACAGTCATATAGCCTGGCGTGCCTTTAACCGATTGGGTCATAGAGGAGCGTTCAGGTAGAAAGGTCGATTTTACTGCTTTTAAACTACAATCTTCCATGATTCTCTCACGTACATTCATATCTGCTCAATGCGTATCCAAATGTAAACAAATGACGTCACACATTATGAAATCGAACCCGTATCCTATACGGAAACGTCAATTAGCCTGACGTGCCTTAACCGATCGAGCCACGGGGGATCGTTCGATTAGTAAGGTCGATTTTAGTGCCGTAATCGAACGATCCTCCGTGGCTCAATCGGTTAAGCGCACGTCAGGCTAAATGACGGTTGCGTATAGGTTACAGGTTCGATTCCTGTCAGAGGACGAATATTTTCTACGAAAATTTCTCAGACATTCAGGCTGGTAAATGTTATTAATACTGTTTATTATAAACAGAGCATTTACTTAAATATTTGTATCTATAAAAAGAATGTTAAACATAAAAATGTATTTAAATAATTGTCGGACTTTGTCCATTTCATAATATATTTTTATCATGATTTTCTAGAAATAATAATTTGAAAAATAATTTCATTTATTTGTGAAAGTTTCATTAAAATTCGATAATTATTTTATTTTTGCTACAATTTCTAAATCAATCTGTTATTTTACCGGAATAAAAGGCTCTAATATACCTACAGTAATCTATGGTTCACTGCTGACAAAAAAACAAGATTTTTAACCAAAATTTCGAACATGGTAGAAAACATTAAAAATTTTTTTTAAATAATCAGAAAATATTTCAGACTTTCCTCTTAATGATAACATCAACATTTTGACAATTATACTTGGTTTTTATTCAGTTTGGGGCCTTTTTAATCAAGCTAGGCTGTTTTTTCAGAGAATTAGTGGAAGTATCTAGAAAGAAATGGCAAACTACTGCCGGAAAAATCTGCCTCGTCAGTCATGTATCTTTCGATACATGATCTCCTAAGCGTGTATCATGCATGGCACACAGCTGACCGACCTAGATATACTAATCTCAATATAAAAATTATCACTTAACAATTAAACAATTCCAAAATAATTTCAAATTGAATGAATGTAAAACAGACATCTAACATTTTTTTTTTTTTTTTTTTTTTTTTTAAGCGTATCACCCCAAGCAAGGCCGGTGGCCACTATCACGCATGGGGTTACAGAAGGGTTGGAGGAAGAGCAGATAGGAGTGGTAAAGGAAGGGATGTAGAGAAAGAGAAGGACGGAGGGTCGATCGAGGCAGGGGGGTTACGGGAGATATAGAGCGAGAGCAGATAGGAATGAAAGATGTCAGGAAGTGGATAGATCAAGGCAATTGGAGATGACGATTGACGCTACACTTAAACCGTTGGAGATTGTATTTGTCAGGGAAACAGTAATAGGGAAGGGAGTTCCATAGACGAGATGTGCGAAACATGAAGCTATTGGAGTAGAAAAGACGTCTACATCTAACAGTTTCAACGGTGAAGGGGTGGGAACGGGATACCAGCCTCGTAGGACGCTTAAATTCACGAGGCTTAGGGACAAGCGAAAGCAACTCCTCAGAGCAATTACCGTGGAAGTACTTGTAGAAAAGGCAGAGCGATGCAACATCGCATCTGTGAGAGAGCGACTGCAGACGAGATGACAGATCAGGGCCAATCACATTGTATATCCGTCTCTGGATCTTATCAAGAACCCTGAGGCAACACGCAGGGGCCCCAGACCATAAATGGCAGCAATACTCCATGCAAGGTCGAATGGTAGACTTATAGACTTGGAGGATCGATTCCGGGGAGAAGAATTTCCTGGCTCGGCACAGGGAACCAACTTTTCTTGCGGTGGATGATGCAATTGACTCGATGTATTTGTTCCATCTCAGATCAGCGGACAGCGTGAGACCGAGCAGCCGCAGAGAGGAGCTCTCGAGAAGTTGGTCCTCAGACATTCTGATGGGATGCAGGGATGGGTCCTTGTGGTGGTTAATGGAGAGCAGTTTTGTTTTAGAGGCGTTAAAGTTGACCATCAATTTCTCTCCCCAGTCCACAACCGATTGGAGGTCCTTTTCAATTTGAGCTGCCAGGTTAATTTTGCCCGCCTCAGTAGATTTGTGCTTGAGGCAGAAGTAAATAGTAGTGTCGTCAGCGTAGATACCGACTTGGGAGTCTATGGCGTCTGGAAGGTCATTTATAAATATGAGGAACAGAGTAGGGCCAAGGATGGAGCCTTGAGGAACACCAGCGGTAGTGGGATAGGAGTTGGAGAAGAATCCACTGAGAACAACCTTCAAATCCCGGTTTGATAGGAACGATTGAATTAGGTCAAACAATCGACCTGTGATACCATAACCCCGGAGCTTGCGAAGGAGGCCGGCATGCCAAACCCTATCGAATGCTTTGGAGATGTCAAGGGCCACGGCACGGGCTTCGCCGTTACTATGGATAGCTTGGTAGACAAATTCAGTGATGGCCGTAAGCACATCGGCAGTAGACCGGGCAAAGCGGAAACCATACTGCTTGTCTGAGAGCAGATTGTGGGATATCAGGTGAGTAATCACTTCGGTGTTGATAATGGCCTCGAAGACTTTGCCGAAGATGGGAAGGAGACTGATAGGACGGTAATTAGAAGGGTTGGAGGGGTCGCCAGAGTTCTTAAAGACAGGAACAATGGTAGAGGACTTCCAGCAGTCAGGAAAACAGGAGTCCTTGAGGCAGCGGTTGTACAATTTAGAGAGGGCAGGTGCAAGTTCAGGTTCCGCATTTCTTCAGGACAATGGCTGGTATTCCGTCACCGCCGGTAGCCTTGTGGAGATCTAAGTTAGAAATAATGCCCAGTACCGACGACGGGGTTATGTGCAAGCCGTCCAGTAGGGCCACAGTTCTGGAAGGGAAGTCGGGCAAGGGTACCCCAGAGGAGTCAAGCATAGAATTGGAAGAAAACTTTCGAGCGAAGCATTCGGCCTTGTCGGCAGAGGTGGTCAGGACCTCAAACTGATTGAACAGTGGAGGAATGTAGGGTTTGTTACTATTCAGAACGCTCTTGCAGAGGCGCCAATAGTCCTTGGAGCCAAATTTGCGGGATGCAATACGTTCCTTCATCCGAGCTGCAAATAGTGCCTTGGCATTGTCGAGGGTACGCTTACACTCATTGCGTGCAGAGGTAAATAGACGTCTGTTGGAGTCGGACATGTCACTACGAAAACGGTGGAAGAAGTGGTTCCTATGGGCAATGGCGGCTGAGCAAGCAGCTGTGAACCAGGGGGAGGAGCGCGGATTGACCTTGAATTTCCTGGAGGGGATGAAAGCGTCGATACCGGCTTTGATCCAGGAGGAGAACTCAGAAGCACACTCATGAGTGGGGAGCTTAAATACAGCATCCCAGGGGACATCGCGGAGGAAGTCCCGAAACGAGTCCCAGTCAGCCCGTTGGTAGCAGAAAGTGGTTCTGGTGGTAGGAGGTTCTTTGCAGGGGGTGGGGCTGAAGGAGATACTAACAGACACGACAGCATGATCGGAGTTACCGATAGGACAGAGCTGCGTGGCACTACACGACTCAGGGATGGAGGTAAAACACAGGTCGAGGAGTGAGGGCTTACAGTCACGATTGTAGGAAAAACGCGTGGGGAAATCGATTATCTGGGTGAGGGATTGAGAGATTGAAAAGTTGAGAGTATGAACGCCAGCGAGGTCAGTGGTAGCGTTCTGTAGCCACTGGTTGGGATGGGCGTTGAAATCACCAAACACAAATATGTGAGCGGACGGATGGACAGAGAGGGCCTTATCTATGCTGTCAGAAATGACATCGAGTATCCCGCAGTCCTGAGAGGATGGAGAGCGGTAGAGGAAGAAAAGATAGCTTACAGCATTGAGAAGAGATAGGCGGAGACACAAGTAGGAATGATCCGGCGATTCGAGAGAGGTCTCTCTAGCCAGAGAGAGATGGTCCTTGACGTAGACACCCAGGCCATGCATGTGGGTTAGAGAGTCTTTTCTGAGGAGTGGGAGGTATCCAGGGATCGAGAGATCAGAGGAAGGGATAGGGGAGTCAAGATTGGTCTCACACAGGGCGAGTATATCCGGGCACTTAGCTATGAGGAAAGACTCAACGCTGCAGAAGTTGGTTCTAATGCCGCGGATGTTAGAGAAGGAGATATTTAGAGGTTTGGGTGATTTTTGGAAGGCTGGTTTAGGTTTGTATTTCAGTTTTTTGTTATTCATGTTGGTAATTGGTTTTGGAAAGAGAGAGAAGGCCTGAGTTAAAGGAAGCCGACGGTTGATACCCATGACGCGAACAGAGAGGGGGTTTGGCACAGCAAGATTCATAATGTGGCCTCAGGGTTGCCCACCGGAAATGACTGCAGGGACACCTATCCATGCGCGACA
Organism: Acanthosepion esculentum; assembly: GCA_964036315.1. Taxonomy (NCBI): domain Eukaryota; kingdom Metazoa; phylum Mollusca; class Cephalopoda; order Sepiida; family Sepiidae; genus Acanthosepion; species Acanthosepion esculentum. The sequence continues at coordinate 5,158,063 of OZ038481.1, forward strand.
TGGCACTACAGACACCCTGATATTATGCAACTGTTGATCAGAGCGGCCGTTCAAGACGCTACGCAAGAGTTAGGGCTCCTAACTACCAGTCGGAAACAGCAACCAGGTAACTGTCAACCGTGTACCCTTAGAATGAACAGGCAATGCCACAGACTGCGCGCATCATGGGAGAAACACAGCGGCACCAGTACAGAGGCCAGTGAGAGAGAGAGAAAGAGATCCGGGAACCCCTTCCTAAACACGAAACAAGGTTTGGGCCTCTACTCGCATCCAATAGAAGAGGGAGGAGTGTTGACCGGGCGGTAGGAAAGCCTACCGTCTCCAATTACATAAAACATATACAACGATGACAGAACAAAACAGTGGGGGGATGAAGTTGGGATAGTTGCAGGGCATATACAAGTTGAGGGTACTGGGGGATAGGAAAGACATATGGTACTAAGTTTTAACTTAGTATAAGTCCCAGAGGCCTATATTAAAAACTAAATTGAAGAGAAAAATAAATAAATAAATAAACTGAGGAAAATAAGGTTAGCAGGCATTAGTTTTTAGCAAGAACCAGGTAAAAAAAAAAAAATAAATTAAATTAAAAATAATTATTAATAAAGTATTTACTCACTGGAATTCAGTTTTAATATCGACGACACACTTCGCAAAAAACACAAGCGAAAGTGAACGGCATGCTCGACTCCCCAAGCGTCAAGTCACAAAGAACGCAGTGTTGGTGGCAGTGGGGGGGGTCGTACGACCCTTCCGCCACACAACCATAACAGTGGGCCGGGGGAGGACTTTTTGTAGGAGAAAGTTCAAATCAAACTGGCACCTACAAGACAATAGTCTCTGACCAGAGAGTTTTCGAGCCGGCAACATGCCACCAAATCCATCGTGATCACAGTTTTGATCTGGAAAATAGTATTTTAATAAAAGAAAAATAATGGCCATGATTATTATAATTTTGCTTGTCTTTCCCTTCGTTGATTAGTTACTTCTTTCTTTAGTGTGCACGACCGTTACGCCCTGCCAGTACCTCAGAAATAATGGTCTATTCTGTTTTGACCAGTGAAAACAGGGAATCTGACATATCGGATTTATTTCAATTATATTTACATTAACGAGACAAAACGTGATTCACGTTAAGCACCTGATTACTTGATTTTTACTTTAATTCTCGGTTTAGTTTCTACTTAGTTTCAGTAAGAAAATGAAAGAAAGAAGAGAAAATAGAACTTTTTAACGTCTGTTTCATGAAAATGAAAAAGTTGTCACTTTCAAATCTGTTCATTTGTACTCACTTACTTATAAAAAAAAATTATTAATAAAACTTTTTGCGTGACATATTTCTGGCTAGTGACTATAAACTTCAATGGCTTCAATTCATCAGCGAAACATGTCAAAATATAAGTTTCTCAAATTGACTTATACAAGATGCAGTAGAAATTCCTCCCAGAAATATATCCCACAGAACGAGAAGACCCTAGATGAAGATACTATTGCCACCAATGTCGGAACATTATATGTGTATATTTCTGGGAGGTCTATGTGGGATATATTTCTGTCGCATCCTGCATATATATATATATATATATATATATATATATATATATATATATATATATATATATATATATATATATATCATTCACTTGTATGCAAAAGGAAAGACAGTTTAACTATTTTTTTAATTTGTATTTAGTTCTTTTTAATCAAACATTTATTAATGAAGAACTGCTACCTAAATATACTTATTAAATATATGAAAGCATGTACATGTGGGTTTATATAATATTTTCCTCTCAGCATTTCTATCAACCTCTCTCTCCTTTCCTCTCTCTCTCTCTCTTTCTTTCTGTATATATATATATATATATATATATATATATATATATATATATATATATATATATATATGTGTGTGTGTGTGTGGAAATGTCCGTGTGATGTGTGTACTATCCGCTTTGACAGTTATTTGCTAAATACAAGTCGGGCAATACATTATGGTGACGACATATTTGATACATATCAACTCATACTATCATTATTCAGTCGTCAAAATCTTTTCCCTTGTTCTTGATTACATTAAGCTCCTTTCGGCTGAATTTCCCACAATAAATTCCCTCAACTTGGAATGTTGACGGCTTTCCCAGATTTAGCGGTGTTAGTTTTAGATTTCATAATAAATCAATTTTTATTGGCAGTAGCTCTCATGTAACGCTATTATTAAAAATTCCATGGATAGTGTATATGACAAATGTCAAAGTGTTCAGAAGAATACGGACTTCTTTATTAACACTTACAAAGAGATAGTTGGCGTTTCTTGGTGGGGTACATAATGAGGCGAGAAGGCTTGGGGAATTTAATACTCACACAACATATCGAACGCAATATCAAAAAATGCATTCAACTAACCTACTTGATATATATTGAACAAACAGAGGAATGGTTAAAGAGATTACATAAACGACCAAGTTAAAATCAGGATGTAGTGGAGAACCATGATCGTCCATGTACTGGAGAATTATAAGTATGTAGTCAACTACAAAGATATTTTTTTCCAAATTCTGTTCTCAGCATGAAGAAAAAAGACAACTGCTTAAATGCACAATCAATAATTGTTTTCTGGGAGTATTTTTTTTGTCAGCCTTGAAAACTATGTTAAAAGAATTGATTAATTGCATAAGAAATAAAGAGAAATCAATTCTAAGATTTCCTTAACACTTTGAAAGATTTATCACTGGGATCATTTATATCAATATAACAGAATGCGCCAGCTCGCTGCCCTGAATTCAAGAATACATGTAAACGGTTGTTGCGCACCGGTGTACGCGTTGTGAGATAAACACGTGTGTCTCCTGAAATGCTCACAACAAACATGGCAGACTTGATGTATGAGGTCCACCTAAAAGAATGTACAGAAATGACAAGGACCAATATATATATATACCTGACGATCTGCCTAAGTGAAACCTTGGTAGGTGTGTCTGGCTCATTAGGTTTGACTATATATATATATATATATATATATATATATATATATATATATATATATATATATATATACGAGGGTCATTCAATAAAAAGCTGAATTCTTTGGTATAAGGACTTCTAATACAGATAGAAGCTTACTTTTTATTTTATTTTTCAACGTAGTCTCCCAGCACTGTCACACACTTTTCCCATCTGTGCACAAGCTTCCGTATTCCCTCAGCGTAAAAATCTTTGGACTGATGTCTCAGCCAGTCGCTCACAACACTTTTGACTTCATCGTCACTTTTAAACTTCGTGCTTCTCGTGAACGCTTTCAAGGGACCAAACAGGTGAAAGTCTGAAGGGGCAAGGTCTGGGCTGTAAAGGGGATGAGGGAGCAGTTCCCAGCCCAGCTAGTTGATGGTCTGAACCATTTGGGCTGCTGTGTGAGGCCTTGCGTTGTCATGATGCAAGATGACTCCTTTTGACTGATGACCTCTGCAGATAAGCTCAAAGTCCTTGCAATGTCATCCACTGTCACCCTTCTGTCAGACTGAATGAGGTCATTGACTGAGTCGATCACCTCAGGAGACCTCACTTCTGTAGGCCTCCCAGGCCTGTCTTCATCCTCAACACTGCTTCGTCCTTCTTTAAACAATTTAGCCCACTTGTAGACATTTTTTGCTGAAACATGTGGCACCATACACAGTTGACATTCTCCTATGAATTTCAACTGGTTTGCACCCTTCAGCAACCAAAAACTTGATAACTGACCGCTGTTCAATCCTGGAGCATGCTTCTTGGTCGGCTATCTTTGTTAATCGCCAAAACACTCAAAGTTTTTTTTAATCTTCAAAAGAAATTAAATCTTTGTGAAAAAGAAGTAAAACAAAAAAAAATAAAAAAAGAGTAAGCTTCTATCTGTATTAGAAGTCCTTATACCGAAAAATACACCTTATTTATTGAATGACCCTCGTATATATATACATGTATGTATATATATATATATATATATATATATATATATATATATATATATATACACACACACACAGACACACACACACACACACACACATATATATATATATATATATATTGTGTGTATTTAGGCAGCATTTTTTCATTAATACATGTCTTATTAAATAATATAGATAAGCGTTGTCTATATATTTTATGTAAGTTTTTTTCATATAGTCTGATAATCTTAATAACATTATCATTAAATAATGAAAGAAAATCACAATATTGATACATACTTTTTTTTATTTAATCCAATCTGAGCTCTCGGCTTACATAAGCCATTATCAAAGATGACAATTACACAATATATTTATGCAATACACGAACAAGAAATTCATGATAGTATTATTTGTTTACATGGATGATTTCCAAGCAACGATAAACACGTGCATATAAAACGCTGAAAGCGAAAATCGCACGACAGCTCATGACGTCACACATGACCACGCGAGAGTGAATCCGATGAGTATTGAGTATGGAAAGCCGTTGGTATGAACCAATGACTTCTGTTACTAATTATAGGCATTTAAGGATATTTTTGGAGATTTCATAGTTTATTTTGTTCAGGTTAGGTTTCAACTGTTTTATGTATATAGCTTCAAGAATTTTTAGTTTTTGTTTATTGTTTTCATGTTTAAGTATAGTTGTGTTTTCGACGAGGATTTTCCGGAATTGTGTATGCGGCCAGGCATGTTGTTTTAAATGTCTAAAAATGTTAGAGTTATCATTCAAATGTAGTGTCAAGCGTCGTGAAAGCGAGTTTGTGGTGTGACCAACATAGATATTATTTAGTTCGTTGGAGATACAATCTCCCAAAGGGCACCTGAATTTGTAAACTATGTTGGTTTTTTTCAAATCGCTAACCGGGGGAGAAGAATCATTTCGAATAATTGAGTTGGATATTTTAGATTTAGTGTAGTATATAATTAACTTAATTCTTTTGCTAGGATCTGTTGTGGATATGTTAGTATTTACTAATTTTTTTAGTATATTTTCATCTTGTTTATAATTAGTATGCATTTGATTACGATATAGGAGATTAATATGTTTGAGATTAGTAGAAGCAGTATTATGTACTATTTGCTTAGTATTGAGATTTCTAAGAAAGCATCTTATTTGTTCATCAATTATATAGTTTGGAAAACTATTATTAACAAGTGTTTGTTTTATATTCTTTAGTTCACTGTAAAAAATCTGTTTTGTGGATGAATTAGTTTCTGCACGGTGTATTAGATTTTTTATAATTGCTATTTTGTAGTAATATGGGCATTCGCTCTTGTAGTTAAGTGTACATGAATTTATGCTAGTAGGTTTTTTATATGGCGAAATAGTAAATTTGTTATTATTTGTGTTTATCAATATTTCAAGGAAAGGAATTTTATTATTAGTATTGAGTTCATACGTGAATTTGAGGACAGAATTATTTTGGAAACATTTTTGTAGTTGAAGTATTTCATCTGTATTTTCAACTAACATAAGAATATCATCAACGTATCTTACATAGACGGATGGTTTTTTAAAGTCTGTAAATATCTTATTTTCCAGGTTCGACATATAGAAATTGCTAAATGTCGGACCCAGTACTGAACCCATAGAGACACCATCACATTGTATATATATATTATTATTATGATCTAAGAAAGTACTAGCTGAATTAAAAAAAAAACCATATCCATCTTATACATAAGGATCTCATCATTCAGTGGATTATTAGTAGTATAAGGCTTATAATTATGTCTACTAGCGAAGGGATTTCGCCAATAATTGCATTCATATTGCTAATTGATTCAAGGTAGGATTAACTCTTTGTAATATAAATATATATATATATATATATATTACATGAATTATTCATACAAAAAGCAGCAAGTGAAGTTAATGATATGATTCTTGCCATATCATTAATTTCACTATCTGCTTTTTGTATGAATGATTCATGTAATGTAAATTGAACTGCACCACATACTTGATATATATATATATATATATATATATATATATATATATATATATATATATATATATATATATACATATATATATATATATATATATATATATATGTACAATTAAATGGTAATGTATTAACAACAAAGGTTTACAGGAGACGAAAACAATAATGTGTGTAAAAAATGAGTGCAAATGTACATAAAGTGAGTGAATGTGCTTACATACGTATTGTTCATACGTTTCCCAAAAAGGGAACGCGTTATTCTGCAAGAAATTTACATGTTGTCGTTTAAGCGGAAAAGTAAGAAGACTGATAAAAAATATCGCAGTGTATTTATATAGCGTCTCCTAGGAGCAGTTTCAAAAATTAGCAGGGGTTAACACGATAGTCATTAAAAAGAAAGGTATACATTTTAATTAGGTTTATTAAGGAAGGTAGATAATTCACCAATAGTCATATTGGTGGATGCGACACGCTCATCACGGTTTCGATATCGACTCATCGGCCTCTTCAGTGACATTAGCAAACACTTCGAGGCTATTACCAACCAGAAGATTGTTGATCGCCTGAACAAAACCAACCTCCTGAGCAACAGGCGATATGAATTAGGTACTTCTAGTTCCACTGCTGATGTCCTATCTTTACACATAGAATCGGTCAAGTACAATATCAGCGGTTATAGAGGACGATTGAAAAGTAACTCGCTGTTTTATGTAATAAGGACTAACTACAATTTTTTTTAAGACGGGACGGTCCATCATACATAAAATAAGGATTTATTTTCAATCACCTTGTATTTCCTACCTATCCTCATACTTCTCCTCTTAAACGCTTTCGTCGAAATCATACTGAAAACAATGATTCTGGTTCAATCACCGAAGACAAACATGCTATTATTAGTCGAGTCAGTACTTAGATAGAGAACCTGCTACAACCAAAATTGTGTGTTCGGCTATAACACAGAAATTAATCAGCTTTTCTTTTATAAAACGTAAAACAACTTAATTCCGTAAGCCCTTATATTCAGGGTTTCTTGAACGTTCTATTGGGTTAACTATATGTGTCTATATCTCTGAGATGAGGTATTATGATTAATTATATTATTTACATTATTCGGACTATTACCCTCATCATAATTGCCATATTCACAAGGTTTCGCCCGTTGTACGCTCCGGCCTTTGTCTATGTCTCTCTATATATATGTCTATATCTCAGATGAGGTATAATGATTACTTGCATTATTTACATTATTCGGACTGTTATCCTCATCTTCATTGCCATATTCACTACGTTTCGGCCGTTGTACGCTCCGGCCTTTATGTCTATGTCTCTCTATATATCTGTCTATATCTCTGAGATGAGGTATTATGATTACTTGCATTATTTATATTATTCCGACTGTTATCCTCATCTTGTGTGTCCTCAAGGACACACGTCCCAGTTGATAAAGATGTTGGTTAGATCCAGTGACTAGACCCAAAGTGTTGTGTGTTCTATACCAGGCCACAAACGTGGTCTGTTGAGTTAAAGGGAAATAAGTGAGACATCCGGATGAGGCATGACACCTGGAACTAGAACAATCTATCCCGGTGGAAGAAATAAAGGGTTCGGTTCGAAATTCTAATCACCTAAAGAAGTCCGCAGCGTACAATGGCCGAAACGTTTTGAATATGACGATGAAGATGAGGATAACAGCTCGAACAATGTAAATAATGCAAGTTAGCAATAATGATATATATAATGGCTGCCCATATGTTGTTCGAAGAGACCACCTATTTTAATTGACTTTTTCCCTTGCAAGTGTGACTACGAGAAAGAGAAATATCAAATCCTAAATCCTAACTCCAGAAATGATGAAATTCAGTTAATCCATGTAAATCCGATGCTACCTACGCAACTGCTTATAGCCTCTCACAGCTTTTCGCAGCACGATGTGAACTCCCGGCATCGCAAAATTTTAATCCAACGACATGATTCAGTCACGATAGCTGGAGACGACCTTTATAGGGTACGCTTTCAATAGTCTGATATGTCACAGGCGTGGTTTGCGTCATGGAGTTATGACACTTTATGCTCTCTGCCAACACATATACCCGAGCGGCCGGCAAAAAGGAGTACACATTTTCTAACTGAAAAAAAAAAGTCTTAATAGAAAAACGCAATCTCTCATAATTACAAACCTCGTCGTCAACATTTTAAGCTGTAATAATTTCAGTTATTTTATTCTTAAAAATATACAGTACTATTACATCTTTTTTTTTTTTTTTTTTTTTAAATCGGTCTCACCCGATGCAAGGCAGTAAAGCCACTAAGACACAAGGGGGTAACTGAATGTAAAAGTATTAGAAAACGTAAATATTAACGATGAGCAGGAAGAGGAAAGAGTCATCAGGACGACAGTGGATATTTATTGACAATGCATTTAAATTTTTGAAGATTAATATTGACTGGAAAGCATGGAGCCGGAAGGGAGTCCCACAAGCGAGAGGTGTGAGAAAAGATACTGTTAGTATAAAATTTACGGTAACATATTCACCATTATGAGTTGTTGCCGCTTACCAAGCAAATTTTTCATATATTTTTTGTAGATTTCAGCAGGTTTTGATATAAAAAGTTATTTAAAAAAGTTTTCCTCATCAAAGCATTTTTCAGTTATCGAAAAAGATAATAATCGGTTGGTGAGAGGTGGGCTGAAAATGGCGGGGGGAGTCGCAGAGAGCGACTTCCAAATTGTGTCTGTGTTATTTTTCCTGTCACGGTCTTGTGATGCCATAGACGAGAAGAACGTTTTCCTTTTAACTCACTGTGTAAAACCGCCCACCCTCCAACTGCCGTGAATAAAGTAGAGGCTGTATTAGTTTAGTCTAGGTTTATTCTTAACTGCCACGAATGAGAAATTACGTCGGATTATATATCACAGGCGTAATTACGATTATTTCCGCAAAACGGAAATTACTTATGACTCAACCTAATACTTTCTTTCCTTCTCAATCGGAGTATTCCACCTTGGAATGAGGATGTGTATACCTGCCTTGTTAAAGAAAGCTTCGTGGCAGCGTTTTTGCCCGGCGGGGGAAAAAATTTTTTTAATCATTTCACCGCAAGCAAGGCAACAAAACTACTAAGACGCAGGGGCGAAGGGTGTTATTGAATATGAAAGAAAAACATTATTAAAGAGCAAAAACAATAAATAAAAAAAACAGGAATTAAGAAGACAGAAAATAACGATTGACACTGCATTTAAATTACCCCCCAAGCAAGGTACTAAAGCCACCAAGACGCAAAAGGGTTACTGAGTGTTACAGAATATCAGAAAAGCTATTATTAAGGAGAGAGAACAATAAAAGAACAAGAATTAAGAAGACAGAAGATAACGATTGACATTGCATTTAAATTTTTGAAGATCAAACTTAACTGGAAAGCAAGAAGCTAGAAGAAAGTTCCACAAGTGAGAAGTGCGATAGAAAGAACTGTTAGCATAGAACTTACGGTTGCATCTAGTGATCTCGACTGCAAAATGATGAGACCTTTCCGCCAATCTAGTACTGCACGTAAATTCATAAATTCTCGATACCATAGAGAAGAGTTCATCAAACCAATTGCCATGAAAGTATTTATAGGAAAACTACATTACGGCAGTGGGAAAATGACTACAAACAAAATTCCAGGTCTGGACCAAGGACATGGCGGATTCTTCTTTGGATTTTATCATTAATCTCTAAATATATAGCAGGAAAACCAGATCATATCTGGCAGCAATATTAAAAGCATCGACACATGGTAGACTTCTGGATATGCAAGATCGATTCTGTCGAGAAATTGTCTAGCAAGACACAGTGAACCAACTTTCCTAGCTTTAGACTTAGCAATTGATTCAATATAATCTTTCCACTTCATGTCAGTAGAAAGGTTAGTCCAAGATGGCGCAACGAGTCATTTTCTTGGAGGTTAGCATCAGCCATGCTAATGGAAGATAGAAAGAGGTCTCTGAGATTACTAAAAGAGAGCCGTTTCGTTTTGGAGGCGTTACAATTAACAAGCCATTCATTGTCCCATTTAACAACAGATTGTAGAATTGCCTCTGTTAGGTCATCTTCCCTGCATAATGCAGAACAGCTAGTTGGTAAGGAGTGAAGTTGCCAGGTCAAGACTGTAAGGTTGATGAGGTAAGGTTATCGTACTGTGTATAGTGGCTGCTTGTTTGGCCTTTAAGCTGTGATGTTTTGCATTGTCATGTTGCAAAAGGCACACAACTCATCTGACCTAGCTCGAAGTAACCTTGCTCTGAATCAAAAAATATATTCCTGAAGGGATCGCTATTAATAGATTTCATTCTGGGAACCCACGCTGAAGAGCCAAGAGACTGCACTAAACTTCAGATACTACCATCACTCACCTGAAGCCTTTCACATAGTTTTACAGTCATAATCATCTCTGGTAAATGTCCCGATAAGCTTCACTCTTTAGTTCCACCAGTTCAAACTTTTACAGTTAGCATTCTTCATGCTATATCCATGAAATCGCATCACCTATATTTTCTCCTTATTCCGTTTGTAAGGAAGAAGATCCACTCATTTTTTTCCTGAGAACATCTATTCTGTGGAACAAAGTTCCACATGGATACTTCTCTGATCCCTACATTATTAACCTCTTGAAGTCAACGTTCAATGGCTACCTTTCATCCTTATTCTTATAAACCTCACATCCTTCTCCCTCCACTTATTTATATTCCTATAATACGCCATATTTTATATCCCTCTACCACTAGTGGCTCTTGAGCCTTGTACTGACTGAGTATAAAAATGATTTATCTGTTAGATGTAATGGAAGCATTAACCAGTTTTGTTCCTTGTTCTGAGTTAGCAGCTGGCCTACCAATACAGAGCCCGTCACTAAAATCAGTGTCTACGTTCTCTCTAATTATTGTGGTGTCCTCCCTCTAAAACGTCTGTTAGACTCTTCTGCCTACTATAAGATTAGTAGGAGAGAAGGCCTAAGATGTTGTGACCAAGTAAATCGTTAAGAAATAACAAAACAAGTGTTACGGACACATCATATATTAAACAGAAGAGTAGTGAGTGTGTGTCGGTTGACCAGCGTTCAATCTATTCGACTGTTCCCCTAAGGCCTTCTCTCCTACTCATCTTATAGTAGGCGGAAGAGTCCAAAATAGACTCGTTAGAGGGAGGACACCACAACACTAATAATGACATACACTCTACTGATCCCTCTTCTTTACTAATTTATGCGTATCTTCCACAATCTTCGAAAGGGTCCTATCTGCTCTCTAAATTTGACCAAAGGTGCAGTCATTTTTTTTTAACCGATCATCCTACAGACAGATATGAACATATCGAAATATATAGATAAATAGATTCAGAGTGAGAATGCCAGTTATTGAAAAATTCATCTTTAACGAAGGCAAAATGACAGATAATGTAGCTTATTATTACTCAGTATTTACCAAATATTTCCATTCACATTTCACTTTCAGGAGTATGTCGAGTACAAAGATGGTTGTTTCCAATCAGACACAGGACACACGAAGAGAAAAGATGTCGTGTTTGTAGTACTGTCAACAATTATCAGTCTCTGGAACGTTTTTAGGTATGGCCCCCGGTAATGCTCACTAAGATTACACTTTCTGATATGTTCCTCGTAGCTTGAACAAGGAAAGTCATAGCAACGCAATTTGTCACTTACATTGCACACCAAGTAAATGTCCTCCTGAAGATTTTTGGAAAGACAAACTAGGCAGCGATCCCACAATTCTAAGAACTCTTTGACGAAACAATAGCGAGATCCAGGCACACAACTTCTGACACCGAAACAAAGAGATCTGTGAAATGGAAGTCGGTCTAATTGACCAAGCACATTTTGAATATGTATGCAATTATTTTCTTTATAAGCCATTCTCAATGTTGACTTGGTACTTCATATATATATATATATATATATATATATATATATATATATATATATATATATATATATATATATATATATACATGGATAAATCGAGGGCAAGAATATAATACTAACATCTCATTTCAACAGATATACTTACCAAAATTACACAAAAATATCTTGAAATACTAAAGAGTAAATTCATTCAATAAAATCACCATTGGCTTCAACCACAGCCTCCAGACGACTTCTGCAACTCTTCTGAATGATCTCCTCATTTAAATTGGTGAATGCTGCCATAATCCTTGCCTTTAGAGTGTCTTTGGTGTTGCAAGGAGTTTTGTTGCTTTTTCGCTCAACTGCGCCTATACTTAATAATCAAGGGGTTTGCAGTCTGTAGAGTTACGTGGCCAGATGTAAGTTGCAGAGATTGTCTGACAGCCATATCTGGGTGCTCCTGCTTGTGTGGCATATATATTATGAAATTGACAAATGTTCTGTTTTATAATAAACCGTATTAAACAACATTTACCGGCCTGAATATCCCAGAAATTTACTTAAATATTTGTATCTATAAAAAGAATGTATAAACATAAAAATGTCTTAAAATAATTGTCGGACTTTGTCCATTTCATAATGTGTGACGTCATTTGTTTACATTTGGATACGCTTTGAGCAGATATGAATGTCCGTGAGAGATTCATGGAAGATTGAAGTTTAAAAACAGTAAAATCGACCTTGCTAATCGAACGATTCTCCGTGACTCGATCGGTTAAGGCACGTCAGGCTATATGACGGTTTCGTATAGGATACAGGTTCGATTCCTGTCAAGAATGAATATTTTCTATGAAAATGTCTCGGACAGTCAGGCCGGTAAATGTTATTAATAGTTTATTATAAAACAGTGAATTTACTTCAATATTTATATCTCTAAAAAGAATGTATAAACATAAAAAAAAAAAATATATATATATATATAAATGGTGCTATATTCATGGGATAAAGTGCTCAATACCAGAGATAAAGCGTATATAAATATAAAGGTGATCATTGAAGTCAACAGAGGCCACAGGACGTTTCATCTAGCATGAAACAGCCTGTCGCCTCTGAGTATTGACTTCAATGTTCACTATTTATTCATATATATATATATATATATATATATATATATATATATATATATATATATATATATATATATATATATGTCCCAACGGATTGAGATTGGTTAGAGGAATGTTTATGATAAAATAAAAACGCAAAAATTCGCCTTTCTCTCCGCCGGGTGCCGATAGCCGAGTATCTCCGACTGATGCCGAATCGGTTGGGTTTCGGTCCCAGCTTGAAGCGATCGGATGTTCTGGACACACTAATGAGCTGTTATATGCGAAATAGTCTGTCTGTGGATGACGGTATATATATATATATATATATATATATATATATATATATATATATATATATATATATATATATATATGAAGAAATATAGTCTTAAAGTGTGTTATATTTATAGGATAAAGTGCTCAATATCAGTGATAGAGCGTGTGTAAATATAAAAGTGAACATGCTAGATGCAATTGTCAGGCGGTGGCCTGACGATTGCATCTAGCATGAAACAGACTGTTGCCTCTAAGTGTTGACTTCTATGTTCACTTTTACATATATATATATATATATATATATATATGTATGAGAGGCCTAAGAGTTAATTGTTTTAGAACTGAATAGACTGACTACACATATGGTGGGGACTGATAGTTTGGTTGCATTTTTTTTTACTGTTTATCAACCTTTTGTTGGTTATATTAAAAGCCAAGTATATTTCGTATGGTAGAAAAGGTGATTTAAAGTAACCGGTGTTCGCAGTTCCTCTCTAATCTAACGAGGGTCTCTGCTCTCGACGTATGTTTACCTTCTGATATTGAATGAGAATTATATTGGTGAAGGCATATGAAAACTTTGATCAGATTATAGCGTTAAAATCCTTCTGGGGAACTGATGACAGAGAAATGGTGTACTGGGTGACGTAGAGTCCTCATACAGATTTTCTATATTGCCTGAGAGTATCAAGAAAAGGATTTATAACTTTCGAAAATGAACGCAATAACCTCTGAACTCGTCCGGAATTTGAACTTGACATGCTGATCAAGATTTCCGCTCAGATAACTTACATATATATATATATATATATGTGTGTGTGTGTGTGTGTGTGTGTGTGTGTGTGTGTGTGTGTGTGTTTTGAATAATAAAAATTAAAGTCTTCATACACACTGTGTTGTATATTAATATTCTTTCGTTTTTATTATTTCAATTAGATTCCTCGACTAGTTTCGGCCAGTATGGCCATCATCAGGAGAAAAAAAATTTCTGGTTGTTAATAGCAGTGAACTACAGAAATGAATGACTTGATGGCGATTAACAAAGATGGCCGACCAAGAAGCATGCTCCAGGATTGAACAGCGGTCAGTTATCAAGTTTCTGGTTGCTGAAGGGTGCAAACCAGTTGAAATTCATAGGAGAATGTCAACTGTGTATGGCGCCACATGTTTCAGCCAAAAAATGTCTACAAGTGGGCTAAATTGTTTAAAGAAGGACGGAGCAGTGTTGAGGATGAAGACAGGCCTTGGAGGCCTACAGAAGTGAGGTCTCCTGAGGTGATCGGATCAGTCAATGACCTCATTCAGTCTGACAGAAGGGTGACAGTGGATGGCATTGCAAGGACTTTGAGCTTATCTGTTGGGACAAACGCAGGGGTCATCAGTCAGAAGGAGTCATCTTGCATCCTGACAACGCAAGGCCTCACACAGCAGCCCAAACGGTGCAGACCATCAACGAGAACGCCTTACAGCCCAGACCTTCCCCTTCAGATTTTCACCTGTTCGGTCCCTTGAAAGCGTTCACGAGAGGCACGAAGTTTAAAAGTGACGATGAAGTCAAAAGTGTTGTGAGCGACTGGCTGAGACATCAGTCCAAAGATTTTTACGCTGAGGGAATACGGAAGCTTGTGCACAGATGGTAAACGTGTATGACAGACTGGGAGACTACGTTGAAAACTTTTTTAAAAAGTAAGCTTCTATCTGTATTAGAAGTCCTTATATATATATATATATATATATTCAAAATTAAAACATATGCCCATGAAAACATCACTACAAAAATTTCAATTTTGTTTTCCACACATCTGTTTTGTTTTTTTGTTTTTATTTTACGGCTTATCAACCTCAATGGGTTATTTAATGCCGACACGATTTTTATTGCTAGTAATATTTTTTATAAAAATGTATTTCTGTTAATATTTTTTTGAAAAATGTATTTCTGCTAATATTTTTTTGAAAAATGTATTTCTGCTAATATTTATTTCAAAATGTATTTCTGCTAATATTTTTTTGAAAAATGTATTTCTGCTAATATTTTTTTGAAAAATGTATTTCTGCTAATATTTTTTTGAAAAATGTATTTCTGTTAATATTTTTTTGAAAAATGTATTTCTGCTAATATTTTTTTGAAAAATGTATTTCTGCTAATATTTTTTTGAAAAATGTATTTCTGCTAATATTTGTTTGAAAAATGTATTTCTGTAATATTTTTTTGAAAAATGTATTTCTGCTAATATTTTTTTTGAAAAATGTATTTCTACTAATATTTTTTTGAAAAATGTATTTCTGCTAATATTTTTTTGAAAAATGTATTTCTGCTAATATTTTTTTGAAAAATGTATTTCTGCTAATACTTTTTTGAAAAATGTATTTCTGCTAATATTTTTTTGAAAAATGTATTTCTGTTAATATTTTTTTGAAAAATGTATTTCTGCTAATATTTTTTTGAAAAATGTATTTCTGTTAATATTTTTTTGAAAAATGTATTTCTGTTAATATTTTTTTGAAAAATGTATTTCTGCTAATATTTTTTTGAAAAATGTATTTCTACTAATATTTTTTTGAAAAATGTATTTCTGCTAATATTTTTTTGAAAAATGTATTTCTGCTAATATTTTTTTGAAAAATGTATTTCTGCTAATATTTTTTTGAAAAATGTATTTCTGCTAATATTTTTTTGAAAAATGTATTTCTGCTAATATTTTTTTGAAAAATGTATTTCTGTTAATATTTTTTTGAAAAATGTATTTCTGCTAATATTTTTTTGAAAAATGTATTTCTGTTAATATTTTTTGAAAAATGTATTTCTGTTAATATTTTTTTGAAAAATGTATTTCTGCTCATATTTTTTTGAAAAATGTATTTCTACTAATATTTTTTTGAAAAATGTATTTCTGCTAATATTTTTTTGAAAAATGTATTTCTGCTAATATTTTTTTGAAAAATGTTTTCTGCTAATATTTTTTTGAAAAATGTATTTCTGTTAATATTTTTTTGAAAAATGTATTTCTGCTAATATTTTTTTGAAAAATGTATTTCTGTTAATATTTTTTTGAAAAATGTATTTCTGTTAATATTTTTTTGAAAAATGTATTTCTGCTAATATTTTTTTGAAAAATGTATTTCTACTAATATTTTTTTGAAAAATGTATTTCTGCTAATATTTTTTTGAAAAATGTATTTCTGCTAATATTTTTTTGAAAAATGTATTTCTGCTAATATTTTTTTGAAAAATGTATTTCTGCTAATATTTTTTTGAAAAATGTATTTCTGCTAATATTTGTTTGAAAAATGTATTGCTGGTAATATTTTTTTGAAAAATGTATTGCTGGTAATATTCTTTCTTCAAAAATGTATTGCTGGCAATTTTTTCTTCAAAAAGTTCATTGCTGGTAATATTTTTACAAAAATATATAGCTGGTATTAAAAACTATTTTTACATTTTCATCGTATTTTGAACTGAGTTTGGGGGTTAACTATTGGCCCATAGCTGGGACACTATCAGGTGTTACTACCCTGGTCAGGGTGTACCTGGGAACACCAGCAACTAAAAGGTGGTTCCACGCTCCTCAAAACCACCTGATCAGAGGCCATGCTGTTGGACGTAGTTTATCGTCTTACCCAGGACGGAACACTTCTGCTGTCTTATCAAATGATGGTATTGATTACAAATCAACACCATTACTTGATAAGACCCCAGAAGTGTTGAAAGAAAATGTTTCTTGTGATGTTATAACATTGTTATGTAATAATTTTGAATGAATATTATTTGCTCTACTCAGTGTTGAGCACTATTTTAAGAATAGTGTTTTTTTGGTATCAGATTTTTATTTCATCTGTACCAACCCTGTATTTGTATATACGTACATGCACACACACACTCACACACACACACACACACACACACATATATATATATATATATATATATATATATATATATATATATATATATATATATAACCACAGACACACTTGATCGATTTGACATCACTCAGACATGCTACCCCTAAGCTATAGTGCAGGTAGAGAGAAATGGAAATTTTAGTGTTTTCTATACGAAATACACCAGTAGCCATTCGTTGATTTGATGAGTAACGCGTTAATAGCAGTAGCAGCCACTATTTTTAAAATTACCCTCTTCTCCAGAGAACTCAATACATACATACATACATATATGAAGGTTTGATGCTGGATCTGCTAATTCTTGCATGCGTTATTTTCAAGAGAGAAAGAAAACATTGAGTTTCCATAGCCTCCTTACCTTGGGTATCTCGATTCGTATCTGAAATTTTCTATGTACAATGCGCAATCGATATAATAAATGCAAAATGGTTCGGCTGACAGTGTTGTCAAATATAGAGTTGGCATCTTCTTTCACAATTAAGGTAAGGACATATTGATTTCACATCGTCTATTTGTTTGATTAAAGCTTCGAAATATTCCGCAGGGTTTTTCTAAGCCCTTGGGATGAGCGTTCGATCCGAATGTTAAACTGAATTCTGATTTCTCCATTTATCTGATACAGTTCGATTTTCCGACATTCAGATGCTATACGTAAATTGTGTTTTATTTTTTCTTAAAACGTGCAACGCCAATAATGATTCTGTTTTATTTTTTTGATAAACC
>OZ038481.1:5180915-5270915 GCA_964036315.1 Acanthosepion esculentum
GACTTTATGAATATAAACACAGTACAAGACTGGCCACAGTGTCTCATCATGTTACAGTTGAAATGGCTAGATGTAACCGCAAGTTCTATGCTAAAGGTTTCTTCTCTCCAACTTCTCGCTTGTGGAACTATATTCCGGATTCTTGCATCCCGATCAACTGACCTTCAAAAATTTGAATCGTTGTCGAGTGTGTTCTTAATTCTTGTTTTTTTAATGTTCTGTCTTAATATCTTTTTGCTCCCATTCTGTCACACTCAGTGACATCTTGCATCTTAGTTGCTTTATTACCCTGCTTGGTATGAAATGATTAATACATATATATGTTTGTGTCTGTATGTGTGTGCTTGTGTGTGGGGGGGGGAGAGACATAGATAAAGAAAGAGGTGGTGTCTGTGTGGGTGATTATAAATATTTAAATTGACATACATATATATATATATATATATATATATATATATATATATATATATATATATATATGTATTATAATAAACATATCAAAATCGCTACACAATTGCAGTTGTGCTTCGATGCGTATCAATGCATTTCATCAGGTGATTGTAAATTACTGGTGAGTGAACGAGTTATTCAGAGTTCTAGAATCTAAATACATTTCTAAATCTAAATAAATCGTTCACTCGCCAGTAATTTACAATCGCCTGAGGAGATGCATTGATACGCATCGAAACCCGACTGCAACTGTGTAGCGATTTTGACATGTTTTTGGTGTAATATACTAAAATAAATAATATTGGTCTACTTTGCAGTGAGCCCTCTTTCTCCCTCTCTCTCCCTCTCTATCTCTTTCTCTCTATACATATATATATATATATATATATATATATATATATATAGATAGATAGATAGATAGATAGATAGATAGATAGATATATTTTGAGAGATTTAATAAAGATGGAATATTCTAATTTACTTATTTTTAAAATTATTTTTCTATAATCAATCATACTGACTTCGATTACCGAATGTTGTGGCTAACATTTTCAATTTCTTATTGAAGCCTACCTTTACAGCCACTAAACCGACAGAATCGATGGATCTTTTGAGATTTTATCTTCGTCTCACTTGATTAAATGGATGATCGATTAGCATTATTTCTTCTCTCTTTCCCTTTCTTTCTTTTCCATTGATCTTCTCTCTATTTTCAATTCCAGGATTAAATCGTTCAAGTCAAATTCAAAAATAATTCCTCTCCAAGATACGATTCCCGTAATCCGCCTTTTATTTGAAATGGAGGCCCGAATGAACATGGAACCAAATGTTTGTTAGCTTTATTCAATTCCTGGACGACAACATGCAAACGAAATAAAATCCATGTTTATCTCACAAGTTGAGAATCCCCAAAAGCAACGAATTCGATCTATCGAGTGAAATGATCGATACTGTCTCTGCAAATCTCATAAACTATTTATTTTAACATACCTTTTGATATGCGACAGTTTTTGCATGTTTAAATAGAATTAATATGAATTCGTTTCATTTTCATTCAGCGATACGGGTTATTGAATATATATATTTATGAGGGATGTAAATAGAACTTGTTTGGTTTGATTTTGTTTAACAGCATATCAACACCTATATGGGTTATTTAATGACGAAACCTAAATATTTTGAACGCAGTTGCACGCCTTCATCTACAAATAAAATGTATTGTTAGTCATTTTGTTATAAATTGTATTGTTGGTCATTTTGTTATAAAAATGTATTTTTATACTTTTATAGTGTTCTGTTTTTCTTTGGGGGTTCCCTATTTACCCATAGCTGGCACCTTAACAGATGCTACTACCCCGGGTCAGGGTACACCTGGGAACAACAGCAATTAAGAGGTGATCAGAGGACTTGCTGCCGGATATAGTTTATCGTCATACCCAGGACTAAAGTAAATAGAGACAAATTGCATATATCAAACGTTACTATATTGGATACTTCTTATTTGGAATAGATGACATGTTCTTTTTTATTAAACTGTGTGCATTTCGTCTATCGGCTTGCACCTTCGAAAACTGTTAGAAAAAAAGAAATGTTTTCCCGACAGGCATCGAACCAGGGGCACTCCTTTTCTCTGGGTGGGGGGAACTACCATTTGATTAAATGTGCTTTAGTGTTCAACAGCGAAAGACGTCGCAGCAACAAATTTTAGATTAAATAATAAAAACCATTAATTCTTTAGAAATTGCTTTGTTTACGTTTCGGATACGAAAATGAGTAGATATGAAACATTTAAGAAAATGATCTGAATGAAGAGGCTGTGATTTTATTAAAAACGGAAAATACAACCTTGTTCACTGTGACGTTCATATTTTATTTTATATAATTTAGAAAAAAATTATAAAAAAAAACACAATAATAAAATTTTAAATAAATACTTAAACCAGAATCAAAAAATTAGTGATCCAGAAATAATAATAAATAATAGTAAATAAAAATGATATAACTGTAGGAATCCTATAAATTGTCCATTGAATAATAAATGTCTCATAGAATCCATAGCTTACCTATGTACTATCTCATCTATTTAGAATCCTAATATTAAAAAAATATATATTGGTAGTACTAAAAATAATTTTAACGGTTGAGCCAACATCTGTCCTCTTTTAAATATCATGTGTATCGTAACCAAGCATCCATATCCACTTATTTTTAGCATTTACAAAAACAAATGAAACGTCCACAGAAAATAGAAATTACTTAAAAAAACGAGAAAGTTTAGGTTTTTAAATGACCCATGACCTTTGTGCTTACATGAAAAGTTATATATTATTATGTTTCTAAAACATAAAGATATATTAAATCAAAGAAAAAAAATAACTGTTTTTTGTAGACACTGCATTATGTTTACTTTAAAACATAATTAATTTAAAAAATTCATAATTATATATCTATTATGTGATCGCAAATACGAAAGTAAGAGAATTAAGTAATTAATTTCGATAATTTTAAATCTTAATTTTAACAATACCTCATCTAGAATACTAATAAATATAGTATTTTAGATCTTTATAAATAAAAATATTAAATATATAAGATATGACTTAATCATATTTGAAGCCCCTTTAAGACAATCCCAATATATATTATAAAAAATAAAAACATAAATAAAAATGCTCATAGAGTATCTTATGTAAACAGACAGAATGACACGTTCTTATATAAGGAAGCCAGTATCGACAGTATCGACAGGCAGAAATTACAAACCCACACCTAAGCCTTTCTCTATATTTAAACTTTGCCTTCTTAAATTTGACTTGTATCCTGATCCATCCAAAAAAGCAACACACTTTTAAATTTGTGTAATCCCTTTCCCCCTTTCAACTTAAACTATACAATATTTATTTTAAAAAAGTATATCATATTTTTCGAAAGACATTCAACATCGTTTGAAAAGGGAACAGAAACTTTAATTTTAATTTAAAGTTTAGCTGTGTCGTTATGAATGCATGTTTTTTAATAATGATATTATAATATTAGTCTCTACTGTGTATCGAGCACTGGTTTTAAAAATAAATCCTAATGAACCGTGGATTATCAATCTGACTGTTCTTTCCTTTTTATTTTGATATATATATATATATATATATATATATATATATATATATATATATATATATATATATATATATATATATATAGCATAATGAGAATCCACGTATACTTTCTTAATATGTATATAATATAGAAAAAACAACTGAAAACAGTCATTTCTGATGAAAGATCGGGGCCGATCTGAAATATCAAATATATATATATATATAAATATAAATAAATACTTTCACAAAAAAACATTCATTTTTTTTTAATTTGCAACTTTTCAGTTGTTTTTTCTATATTTTATATATATATATATATATATATATATATATATATATATATATATATATATAATTACCTATTCAAAAATTATAACACAAATATGTTATAAAATCACTACAAAAATAGCCATTTTGTTTCAACACTTCTGGTGTCTTATCAAGTGACGGTGTTGAATATTTCAACACCATCACTTGATAAGACACCAGAAGTGTTGAAACAAAATGGCTATTTTTGTAGTGATTATATATATATATATATATATATATATATATATATATATATATATATACCAGGTGTAACAGCAAAAGTGTCTAAATTGTGTAACAGCATTAGGTAATTGTCCATCCAACAAAATATTTAATATCTGAAATAACACTAAACTAATTCAGTTTATTTTACACGGTTTCAGATAAGACGTTTACCCATCTTGAAACCATTTGACGAAAAACGCTTCGAGTTATTCAGCTAAAAATAGAACAGATTAATACTGTTTTGTATCAGCCCTACTGTCTTCTGAACTGAGCAATGGTGAGAGGAAAAAGGTCATTGAGGTTCAATTCTCGGTAGTGGGTGCGCACTGCTGATGAGTCTCAAATGTAGGACGAAACGGCCGTCCAGTGCTTTCTATTGATGTTTCAGTCTCGATGAATTACTAAAATATAATTATCAAATCCTCATATAACAAACTATTTCTAATTCTAACAGTAAAAATATAATCCTTGAAAATGGCTAAATGTATAACCGAAAGCGCTCGGATAAAAAGAACATTCGGACAGTTTTTACATAATTTATCATCCGAAAAGAAAAACATTATTAGATCGCATGAGAAATTGTATAAAAAACTAAATAAAAGCACCTTGTCAGTCGTTTTTAATGAAATGTGCATATATAGATATATATATATAGTCAATTTATATATATATATATATATATATATATATATATATATATATATATATATATATATATATATATATATAGTTTTTTATGATGATAGCTACAGGTACTTTGTGTCGTTCTTTAGAAGTGTTGAATAATATTTATTAATATAAATTAGTTTATTAATATCTGTTAATATTTTTAAGATAAAAGAAATAAACGTATGAACTTTAGGCACTTTTTATAATTTTATCCGTATTTGCGACAACTTATGCGCATACTTGAAAAATCTAGCGAAAAATTAGAAAGACACACCTTATCATTCATTTTAACCAAGATTTTTTTTAATATATTGGAGAATATGATATAGAAACTCTATATATCAGACTAATAGTGGATAATTGAGTGACGAATTGGAGTAAATCTTACGTTGCATGATTCTACTTTCGAGAAAAAAATCTTCAGACTCATACTTTTATCAATGGTATCATGGACGAAGAAGAAGAAGAAGAAGAAGAAGAAGAAGAAGAAGAAGAGTATTGCACATGTATTGGAGGAGGGTTAAAAACTTGTTTTTATCCCGCCTCATATGCTGGTTTAAAAGGTCCCTTGGATCCGTAAATGCGATTATTGTATGGTTTTGTTTTGTTTTTTTGTGTTGTTTTTTTTAATTTTCCACCTTACAAAAGGATACCTGTTGATTTTTTCTTTTAAATTCGACAAATGAAAAGCTAGTTTGGAGGGAATGAAATACAGCAAAGATCAGTTACAATTCGACATCGACAGATACTCGGATCTTCAACTTTAAATTTAAATATTAAATCATTTTTGTCGATTGATGGATCAAGATGCAAAACAAACGACTTCATTCCACATTTTTTTTAATCATTTCACCCCAAGCCAGACGGTAATGCCGCTAGTACGCAGGGGACTTACGGGGAATGAAATTGACTGAGAAGCCTGGAGATAGGGAGAATTGAACAAAGGATAATATATAAACGGGCTTCAAGATGGCAGAAGATGGCTTACATGCTCAGTCCGTGGTATTCTCAACATCCTTCTGTAGAACTACATCTATTTTGCCTAAAGTATTCTCTCCATCTGTGTGGAAATTATCAAGCATCCACTGTATGGAAATTGATATTACATATCAGTTCATTATTCCTTTCTTTTTTTCTTAATACATTTTCCCGTTTCTTAATATTTTCTTTGGCTTTTGCAAGGCATCTTTTGCTGTTCCAACACACTTTCACTTTTCACTGACACATTTACAATTTTATGTTATAATATTTGCCAGATGGTGAATTTTTTTTTTATTGCGTTTAATTTTGACGTCTTTTTGATAGAATAAAGGTGTTTACTTATATCAGGCAGTTTATGCGAAGCCATCTTCTGGTTGTTTCATTTTGTTATTATTTTCGCTTCGGTTTTAATTTGTTTTTTCTTTATTTTCAGTCCTTTCCTCCATGTTGTCGTTATGTTTTCCCGAAATAAATTACCGAATTCTTGCGGTTTCGGTTTGTCTACGCTTCCAGATTGTCGCCTGGGACGAAAACTTTGACTCACTTTTTTTATTTCGTTCATAACATTTTATTAAGTTTTCCGGGGAATTCGTCGGGGATGTTATTAAATTTTATGTCTGGTTATAATCGATAAATACAACTCGTTAGATCAGAATCATAAAAAACTAAAAATATTAGTCCTAAATGAAAAACTGTCAGAACTGTATTCCCACTTCCAGCCTTCCCATGAGTCTACAGTCCCCACTCCATATATATATATATATATATTATGAAATGGACAAAGTCCGAGAATTATTTTAAGACATTTTTATGTTTAACATTCTTTTTATAGATACAAATATTTAAGTAAATGCTCTGTTTATAATAAACAGTATTAACAACATTTACCGGCTTGAATGTATGTTGAAATTTCTCAGACATTCAGGCCGGTAAATGTTGTTTAATACTTTTTATTATAAACAGAGCATTTACTTAAATATTTGTATCTATAAAAAGAATATTAAACATAAAAATGTCTTTAAAAAAAAAAAATATATATATATATATATATGTGCGTGTGTGTGTGTGTGTGTGATGTCATCATCAGGGTGTTATTTTTTTTCTAAGACAAAATTGTTGCCTTCATCTGAAAGTTAATTATTTTAACAGTGAAGTGAAAAATGCTCATGTTAATTACTGTACGATTTAAATTTCAAGGTAGGTAACTAAGTTTTGAAATGTCGTCATTTTTTTTTAAGCCAAAAAAAACTATTAGTTAAAACCTAGATATTTTGAGCTATCCACAGTAAGCATTTTAAAACATTTGTGCAGTATTCATAATTAATTTTAAAGGTTGGTTTCAATTTTTAATATAGATAGCTTCAAAAATATACATATATATGGAGAGAGAGAAATAGAGAGCGAGAGAGAGAGAGAGAAGAGCCCAAATAGTATAACCATCGAAAAATATCGAGGATATTAGCTCTTCTAAGTGGTCCGAGAATAGAAAAAAATCACTAACCGTCAAAAAGGAACTGGCAGTCCATGTGCGGACACAGGTATAGAACTTCTAAGTACGAACCAAAAGAAGGGCTACTGTGGCAGAAAATTGAAGTTAGCTTTAAATAATGTAAAGACAGAAAAACACCAACAAAGACGGAAGATTAGATAAATTTAACAGGTCAAACGATAAAGGACTTATCTCAAGGAATATGCTAAGCCCCAGGTATGAAATTTTGAGTCTAATCCTAAGTTAATCTTTTATCACGAATTAAAGAAAGAGAATGATAATGGTAATATTAACCTTTCACTTATAAGTTAACATTCGATATTCTTTGACAGAGCAGACAGTGCTACGAGAGATACGCTTTTCTTCATACTATCGAGCTGAGACCAAATTGTAGTAATGGTTCTTTTCATCACTAAGAGCACTGGTATCAATCATCCGTACCTTCATAAGGAAACATTCTGAATTCACTGGACCAATAGTCAGTGTTGATGTAGATTCAATTACAAGCCAAAACACCTAAGGTTTTTTCAAACGGGTATAACTATTTATATTATATATATATATTAAATAATAAATAATTTACCCAATATGGTACGAAAAGTAAACATAAATAACAGTGCTGTGTGTTTTACGACACAGTACAACAGTATTTCATTTCCTAACAGTTTTCTTTTCTATCCTTTTTTTCTTGTTTTGACCGGCCACAAAAAATAAAGTTATAAAATGAAACTGTGTTTCTGCTCGCTCGCAATACATACAACACTGTTATTTTTGTCTATTTTTCGTCGGTGTACATAAAACGGACAGTTTTGGGCGGGTGAAAATAAGAAAACACGAGTTCTAAAATGGAATAATATATATATATATATATATATATATATATATATATATATATATATAGAGAGAGAGAGAGAGAGAGAGAGAGAGAGAGAGATAGATAGATATTACATATGTCAGTTTCATGCCTTAAATGTTCGCTTTACGTATGAAGCTGCCAGTCAGAAGTGATTTTTTCTTCTATGCCCACAATGATCGTATCTGCAAACGCTGATACTTAACACACTTAACCCCAAAATATGTTTGTGTATATATATATATATATATATATATATATATATATATATATATAGCTACCGTACATTGGGGAGTGTGTTTTGAAAGAAAATACAATGGATAGAATTAACATTAAATAAATAATTATAAAAGAGTTCGTTCACCCGTGTTTTTAAAACTCACCATCGCAAAGTTTACAGTTGCAATAAGTTTATCTTTGGAATTCACCCCTGAGAATGATCGTGGAGGAGATGGAAAGTACTTGGGTATGAAAAAACTACAGTGCCTTCCTTAATGAATTTCATCTTAACACCAAGAAACTCGTTAGACAAAATGAAAATAGACATAATATATCTATATTATTTAATGAAACATGTCTGAATATATATATATATATATATATATATATATATATATATATATATATATATATATATATATATATATGTGTGTGTGTGTGTGTGTGTATATATATATATACATATATATGTGTGTATATATATATATATATATATATATATATATATATATATATATATATATATATATATATTCAAATATATATATATATTCAAATATATATATATATATATAGCAGGTGTGTTGTTACTTTTAGGACAAGGTTGAATGTTTTAAATTTTTTGTAAGAGATAATTTGATTTTTGTTCGGGTCAACTCGGGTAATGTATTCCTTTATGATATTTCTATGTGAAGACTCATCTTGCTTATCGTTCACGTGCATTTGGCTTTTGTAGATGTTTATGTTATTGTTTTTGTCTGTGTATTCATTTTCGTTATTATTAATCTAATCTGGTGGTCGATCAGGTAGTTATGAAAGCCATTGTTAATTAGTGTCTGTTTTGCATTGTTGAGTTCTTTAAGTAAAAGTAGACAAGAGGATGAATTCTCGTATGCTGTCTTTAGGAAGTTCTTTATCACTGCTATTTTGTGTCTAATTGGGCATTCACTCTTAAAATTAAGTTTGTTAGAGTTTCTGCCAACGGTTTCTTTTTATACAATGGTGTGGTGAAAGCGTTGTATTCTCAGAGAATGAGAGTTTTTTTTTTTTACTTCGTTCGTAGGTAATGATTGGGATAGGGCATTTTTTTAAATGTGGTGTTGCTTAAAAGATATGACTATTTAAATTACTGGTCACCAACCGGTAGTCCACGGTTCACTGTTGGTTCGTCCAAAGTTTTTGATGGTCCGCAGAAAAATTGGGACATTATTTCAATTTTTATGAAGCTCCAGATTCAAAAATAACGATCCAGAAAACGTATTATGCATGGTAAATATGTTCAAGATCTTATGTGATCTCGAAATAAACACGAGTACACAAGTACACAAATATGACATCATACAGCCATAGTATAACCTAACATGACTTTCAAAGTCATGTCCAATATTTGTTACTGAATAGATTTTTACCATTACTTTTGATAACTAGATACTGGATGGTTTACTAGTATAATTTTCTACGAACATGGCAGAGCACCTGAGTAATAGCGGGATCTTCAAGAATCGGCTTACGCACCAGATACAAATTCATAAACATTCGTACTCGAAAACTTTTTTTACAAAATATTAAAAAAAAAAAACACGCATCTTTTTAGTGGACGTTGAAAATGTCAAATCGCCATATGATGACATTTTCGCATGACATTGTGAACGTTTAATCGGTAACAGACTCAGTGCTAATAAATGACATCACTATTTTATTTTTTACTGGGGCCGCCAATTTAAAAAATGAAATATTTTCGTGAAGAGTAATCCGTCACAATTATCAAGGAATGGTTCGATCGTTTGAAACTTTCGAAATAATCTCTTGTCGAAATTTCCCCCGAATTTGAACAAAGCGAGGAAAGATCTACGCCCGCCGTTGGCCAACTGACAGCAACTAATGTTTTCCCTGTCTCGAGTGACAAAGAACAGACGCTTCGTTGCCAAAAACATTTAAGTAGCACGAAATTGTTTCTTTATTTTTTCTTTCTTTCTGTTCTGAACCGCAAAGCAAAGATTAAAAACGTACAAATCTATTGTTGGCTTCAACTCAAATCTTGCTTTCTGTAAATCCATTCTTCTCTTCCTTTCTCTCTGTCACTTCTCTCTCTCTCTCTCTCTCTCTCTCTCTCTCTCTACTTCTCCCTTTCTCCTTTTCTCTCTTAATTTTACTCCCTCTTCCGATCTCATTTTTCTTTCCCCTTCTCTCCCTCTATAACCTACTTTTCCTATCTCCCCTTTCCTTTTTTCCTGTCTTTCCATGCATTTCACTCTCTCTTTCCTTCACACTCTCTTTTTATCCTCTCTCTCTCCCTTACTTCCTTCTTCCCTATCTCTCTTTCTCTGCCTGTCTCTCAAACAAAGATCATTAAATTATTATATTGACCACACATACACCACACTCTCTCGTAGGTTAACTTGTCACTTGCCAAAATTTAGTGAAATAGATCAACATATCACAAATAGGCAAAATAATTATATATGACTCAAATATTAATATTATATGGGACTCATTGCAAAGAAAACTCAAAATTCTAGAAGCCATTGTAATACAAAGGAAACAATAGACATTAATTAAAATTATTTTTCACATTCAGAGATCGTATATTGAAGGTTGTAGGAAAAGCACATATAAATTTATTTTGATTGTTGCAGATGAACCATTATGTGACTTAAATTTAATTCCAGCAAACTAAAAACGCCGGAATTTGCCAAACACATTTCGGGAAACAGGCTGACAACTCGTAATTCTTGATAACGTCTGTAATGACAGTCGAAAGTACTCGAGGGTAAAAAAATATTTTTTTCAAGTATACTACTTAGAATTCTGGAATAAAACAAATTAGTCGGAAGTTTAAAAAACTAAATCAAAAGTTAAACAGAAAGAATTCTCGGTTATATTCAATAAAAATTATATAAATTGTATCTATAAAAAATAATGTATAAACGGGATATATATTAAAATAATTGTCGGACTTAATCCATTTAATAATATAGATATATCTAAAAAGAATGAGATAGATAGATAGATAGATAGATAGATAGATAGATAGATAGATAGATAGATCTGAACATTATTTACATTATTCGGACTATTTTCCTCATCTTTATCGCCATATTTATTACAACGTTTCGGCCGTTGTACGCTCCGGCCTTCTTCGGGTGGTTGAAATGTCGAACTGAACACTTTTCAACCACCTAAAGAAGGCCGGAGCGTACAATATAGATAGATACGGAAAGGCCGAAACGTTGTAATAAATATGGCGACAAAGATGAGGACAATAGTCCGAATAATGTAAATTGTGTACATATTACCTCATCTCATAAATATAGACAGATACTGAAAGGCCGAAACTTTGTAATAAATATGGCGACAAAGATGAGGACAATAGTCCGAATAATGGAAATAGTGTACATAATACCTCATCTCAGGTATATAGACAGATACTGAAAGGCCGAAACGTTGTAATAAATATAGCGACAAAGATGAGGACAATAGTCCGAATAATGGAAATAGTGTACATAATACCTCATCTCAGGTATATAGAAAGATACTGAAAGGCCGAAACGTTGTACTCTTTACTCTTCCTCTCTTGCAGAAGTCTCTGCATTCAGGCGGGGAGGAACCCAGACGACGCTATGCCAAAGGGCAGATTCTTGTATGTGGAGGTAGTCAAACCTGAACCCGTCTATACGGGGTCCCGAGCCAAAGGGCTCAGAACGCCCCACGTTACAAACTGGCCTTATGCCACATCTTGCTTTATGAGGAGGTTGGTAAATAGAGAACGGAATTGTGGATCGGCCACGTTCTAGTAAAAAAAACTATAAAAATGCAATCGTACTGTTGTATATAGTCCTTAATAGACCTTATTTCACAGCTTTGAAAGAATTCAAAATTATTTAGGTGGTCTTGTGGCGGTAGACTTAGACACCACCCTGCAGCCACTTTCTCGCAGACGCAACGAGACAAGCCGATCGCAACTCTGTTTCTACTTTCATAACAAATGTTCAGACGAGCGCCACTCTTTAGCCCTGCCAGTTCAGACCTTTCCAACAACGACACGATCCGCTACCTCCACGCAATCAACTCTCACTTTCATTGCCTCTGTATTCCAAATGTAAGGAGAACATTCTACTAAGAGGACCTTTTCTCCCAAGAAATTCTACTTTGCGAAACAAAGCCTTGTAGAGATACCTTCCCGAACACTACAATCTTGACTTCGCCAAGTCAAAGGTCAATCCGTCATTATCCTCTTTGTCTTTATAACCTTCCTTTCCTACCTCCTCTTCTTTTATTCATACTACACACCCCATTCACCACATATATGTTAGCAGTAACTGTTTACCTTAAGTGACTCTTGAGTCTTTTACTGGTTGAAATTTGGTATAAAATTCCGCAAAGATTAAATTTCTTCGTCTTACTATAGTATGATATCTACTATTACTTTTCTACTATAACATGATATTTACCAACTGTTGGAAGTATGAAATATGTTAAGGTTAGGGTTAGGGGTTATGGTTAGGGTTAGGGTTAGGGCTGGGGTTAGGGTTAGGGTTAGGGTTAGGGTTAGGGGTTAGGAGTTAGGGCTGGGGTTAGGGTTAGGTTTAGGGTTAGGGGTTAGGAGTTATGGTTGGGATTAGTGTTAGGGTTAGAGTTAGGGGTTAGGGTTAGGGTTAGGGGTTAGGAGTTAGGGCTGGGGTTAAGGTTAGGATTAGGGTTAGGAGTTTGGGTTGTAGTTAGGGTTAGGGTTAGGGGTTAGGAGTTATGGTTGGGATTAGTGTTAGTGTTAGGGTTAGGGGTTAGGAATTCGGGTTAGGGTTAGGGTTAGGGGTTAGAGTTGGGGTTAGGGTTATGGTTAGGGTTAGGATTAGGAGTTAGGTTTGGAGTTAATCCAGTGAACAGTGAAGCAGGTTATGTATTAGAACAATTTTTATACAAAAACTGTTTTGCAAATCATCAACTAGTGATTTTAATGTTTGTAAACTAATTTAATGTCATTTAAAAAAATATGAAAACAGGTCATCGTTTTCCTGTGCACTTTCCTGCAATTATGCCTCAGTAGATATCATACTATAGTAGAACCAATTTCTTCAAGAACTTGAACGATCAACGTTTGAAATTGGCTTTGTCCTTGCCAATATATATATATATATATATATATATATATATATATATATATATATATATATATTAGGTTGAGGCATAATTATCTGACGTTTTGTAAGTGAGTTATTTGTAAATAAAAATTGCTGTTTTGTTTACATTTTAATAAAAATATTATTTTATTTTCCAATTATAAAAAATGCGTGTCGATAATCATACGTTCCGGTAATACTTATTTAAAATGTTATGCTTATTTTTTCATAATAAATATTGTTTAAAAACGCACGCACAAATCCAATATATATATATATATATATATATATATATATATATATATATATATATATTCATACATGTTTCATTAAATAATATAGATAAGTGTTGTCTATATATTTTATGTAAGTTCTTTTCATATCGTCTAATAAGCTTAACAACATTATCATTAAACAATGAAAGAAAATCACAATATTGATACATATTTTTTTTAATCCAATATAAGCTTTCGGCTTACATAAGCCATTATCAAAGATGACAATTACACAATATATTTAAGCAATACACGAACAAGAAATTGATGATAGTCTTATTTGTTTACATGGATGATTTCCAAGCAACGATAAACACGTGCATATAAAACACATATAAATATATATATATATATTTCAATTCAGCACTTTTGAATAATAAGCTAATTCTATAAAACATCAGCCCCCTGCGCTAATGCAAAGCTCTTCAGTAAAATGAATTGGGCCCTATGGCTGATTGGCATTTGTTTGTATTCGTATAAACAATAGCTAGGTTTAGCTAGCTCATTCTGTCGAATGAAGATAGCTCAATGGTAAAATCTCTGACACCAAATTAGTTGGGTTTCAAACCTGGCGTGAGACATTCGGATGTTTAGTCGCACAGAGGAGCTGTGATACAGCGAAAGAGTACTATCTTCGAATGACATAATATATATATATATATATATATATATATATATATATATATATATATATATATATATATATATATATATATATATGTGCGGTGTTGTAATGAGTAAAAGCACGGAATAAGAAATGGGTGGGCCAAGTCCGAATTCCAGTCGAGTTTATACATTTACTCACGCACAAATACCCTCAGAAAGTCCATCTTTTCTCCACACAATTATGAGTAAATGACTTGACAGACTAAGCTCTTAAGCTTTCGTTGGCAACCAATCTAGAAGAAGAAAAGCTCTGGATTCAAACCGGCCTGGAAAAGTCGGTTTCCATCAGGTTGGAGTAAATGTGGACCGCTTACGACTCTACTAAGTTACGGGCCACGTAATCATGATATATATTAATGGACATCACAGCTGGAACTCTCGGGATAAAATGCCAACTACTTAGACTTTTAATGAAACACTTGTCTGATTTCTGTGAATTCCGATTCAGACGGTAAATAATGGATTCCCCCAAGCAGTTACCGGATTCAAATCGAAGTGCAAATCAGTTTTCCTGTCGTTGAGTACAAGTTCGAGGGCGACGACAATTGGCAGATAGATTCACACCATGAAGTTCTCTTGATCTTTCCAAGGAATGAAGAAAACAAAGAGATGTAAAAGAAAAAATCTTCATCAGTAGACGACCAACTTGTCATAAAGCAAATGGTTAATTCTATGCGGTAAACATGCAGTATTGTAAGTGGTATCGTCGCTTTTACCCGACTAATAGTCGAATCAACGAGTATAGGTTATTCCTTAAACCTTAGAATACACGAATACTTATTCAGGAATGGGTTTTTGAGGCTATATATAAAAAAAAACATCACTTGTGGATTCGAGATGTGCTCAGAGCGGTTATCGTAGGACTCGTGGGTTGAGTTTAAATTCCAGCCGAGGGTTTTTGGCATTCACTTTCGCACAGGTACCCATCAAAATGTATGAATTTTTTTCTCTAGTTGACGGTTAGTGACAGGCAGAGTGAGCTCTTTAGATTTGGTTGTCAGCCGGTCTAGAAGAAGGGACACTCTGAATTCAAACCCAGCTTAGCGGAGGGATGATAATACAACCCGTGAATGTATGGTTCCAACGAAGATCTATACTTCTCCACAGTGGAATCTACAATATAACACAACAAAAACGCGTATATTTTATTCACGGAGTCTAAGTTTACACTATTAAAGTCTTTTCAAACGAGTCTTTCTTCAGCCTTTCCC
Source organism: Acanthosepion esculentum (assembly GCA_964036315.1). Taxonomy (NCBI): domain Eukaryota; kingdom Metazoa; phylum Mollusca; class Cephalopoda; order Sepiida; family Sepiidae; genus Acanthosepion; species Acanthosepion esculentum. The sequence continues at coordinate 5,196,475 of OZ038481.1, forward strand.
AATCTCTATTTTAAATTGAAAAAAATACTAATTCATTTTTAGCAGTCTTTGTACCCAGTTTTACACCAGACTTAGGAAACCAACTAAATGTATAGTCTAATATTACTACCTGTGCCGAATTCAGAATCAAGTGACCTCACAGCTATAAATGTGTTTGAAAACGTGGGAATAACAAACATAAGACAGTTGTGTAAACAACCGCTCCATAGTGAATTTGGGCAGTCTCTCATACATCGCAAACGAAAATGTAAGGTCCATTTTCGGACTACGCAGTGGCAGATGGAAAACTGACGAAGTACTTTAGTGCAATAAAATATAATGTTAAATAATGAAAGATTCAAGTCTTTTGTTGTCATCAAGCTGGTACGACCCCTTCAATAGACCTTCATTTTTAAATACCTACATTATACTGCAGATTCAGTGGTAATGTAGCAAGCAATAACTGAGCAATACTAAGAACAATACGAGTTATCTCCCCTAGACATGGACAGTGGGGGGAGGACAATCTACTCCTGCGGATTAAATAAAGGGCTGAGTTTGAACTTCCCTGAAACTTACCCGGATCGACAAGCAACTGATGAAGACCAGAGAGTAAAACAATCGAAAAGTTGTTATAAAAACGGAGACGAGGAAAATAGTTCGTATGTAAATAATGATAATTCATCCTCCTAGAGATTCAGACAAAAATACTTTATATAAGTTCTCATAGGCAAAAACACTTCACCATGACGTACTGATAAGTCTTGTATATTCGTTTAATCTTTGTCAGGTCATTCTACAAGCCGGACTGGTACAACCTCCTGTCATCTGACTGATGATGATGACGATTGCCTAATTCTACAATATTTGTCTCTGTCTCACTTACCCATCTCTCTCTCTCGCTCTCATATATATATATATATATATATATATATATATATATATATATATATATATATAAATAAATATATATATATAAATATATATATATATATATATATATATATATATAAATAAATATATATATATAAATATATATATATATATATATATATAAATAAATATATATATATAAATATATATATATATATATATATTTATATATATATATTTATTTATTTATATATATATATATATATAAATAAATATATATATATAAATATATATATATATATATATATATATATATATTTATATATATATATTTATTTATATATATATATATATATATTTATATATATTTATTTATATATATATATATATATATATATATATATATATATATATTTATTTATATATATATATATATATATATATTTATATATATATATTTATTTATATATATATATATATATATATATATATAAATAAATATATATATATAAATATATATATATATATATATATATATATATATATATATTTATATATATATATTTATTATATATATATATATATATATATATATATATATATATATATATATATATATATATATATAGGTAACTAGGGGTTATGTTTCAATTGAAAATATTTTAAAATTACAATTTTAAAATGTTTTCACTTTTTTAAGTGAAAATATTTTTAAATTGTAGTTAAATAAAACGTATTCTAACCTAAACGTCCCCCAAAATCTTTAAGTTTACAAATAGAAAAAAATGCCGTAAGAATGTTTTGCCGTCGACAATAAAATTTTAAAAAGCCCAGACGACATGCATTTAGCGGATGTCAGAATTCGTTGAAAAATACATCCCTACCCATCCCTAAAAATAACCTCTTTTTCGAACGTAACTAATAACTGATACAACAAAAGTTAATAAAAATGAACACGCTACCACCCCTTGTCTGGATGAGTGGATTTCTCTGTATCCTTGGAAACAGCGAATTATGAATTTTTGCCGTGCCTTTAAAAGTGAGTAAATTTAAAAATAAGTTACTCCAAAGTTCTCTTGAAGATAAAATGGAACTAATTTTTTTAATTTAATTACAAAATTAAATTCGAAGATTTTAGCTTCCATTTTTGAAACATGGTTATTATTGTGTAGCGAAAAAAATATTTTAACTCATTTAATTTATAACATTAATGCTCTGTAAATTTACATTTAGCATTATTTTGTAAAAATAAAAATATCTATAAGAACACGGGGTTATATATCTTACTGTTCTTTCTTTTTATTTACACACACACACACACACACACACACACACACACACATATATATATATATATATATATATTTGTGTATTTAGGCAGCAATCCTTATTTCATGCACATTTCATTAAAAGGTGCTTTTATTTAGTTTTTTATATAATTTCTCGTGCGATCTAATAAACTTTTTCTGTGTCTAACTCTACACCTTTCTGACAATAGCTCAATTAGATCTCATTTAAATATTCATGGAGACCTACCGGACACTATTCGGAATATACTTGTCGACAACACTAATATAATAGCATCATCCACATGCAAAAAAGGCTAAAAATAATGGAAGCCTTACTAATAAAAACAAACAAACCAACATTTAATAATATTAACTTTGAACATGGACATACTATCTTGACCGTGTTTTGAAACAAAAAAAATGAATCATTTTATAAAACATACATATAACAAACTATTTCTAATTCTAATAGTTGAAATATAATTCTTGAAAATGGCTAAATGTATAGCCGAAAGCGCTCGGATAAAAAGAACATTCGGACAGTTTTTATATAATTTATCCTCTGAAAAGAAAAACATTATTAGATCGCACGAGAAATTATATAAAAAACTAAAGAACAACATTATTAGATCTCATGAGAAAGTGTATAAAAAACTAAATAAAAGCACCTTGTCAGTCGTGTTTAATGAAATGTGCATATATATATATATATATATATATATATATATATATATATATATATATATATATATATATATAAACTCCAAACTACATAAAGGAAAGATTAGAAGAATTATTAAATCCATATGGATCCTCCATATTTGTAGGTTTGTTTATCTAAGAAAGTTTGTCCCTGGTGCAGACGTTTATGAATATCACAGAACATTATGGTCGGACTGAGATTTGTCCTCACTGGGTACCACGCTACACGTCTGTCCCTTTATCAGACTAAAGGTAAACAGAAGCAGGGGATATTAATACCGAAAAAGCCCTCCACTCCCTTCGCCACTAAAATTTCGATCATCGCATCATTGCGTGTTAAAGTAATGGTATTCTGATAAATTCGATAAAGCCAATTGTCTTGATCACGACCTTTAGATCAATTGCTAAAGGCACTTTACAATATATTGGCATCACGTGTTGTGGCCGTGTCAAAGGTTGGGGGATCACTTATGAAGATAACAATTTTACTGACATTCGAACTTCCATTCTGTAGGTGATCATTATCTCTCTCTCTCTCTCTCTCTCTCTCTCTCTCTATATATATATATATATATATATATATATATATATATATATATATTAGGGAAAAAACTATGACAAAATGGAAAAGGTTTTCGTGTGAAGCGTTTCGTCCTTTAGAACTTCATCGGTCGAAAGTGTTGTTAACGCCGTTGCTGCTTACGCATGCGCACGAAAGAAAGGGGGCTGCTCAGAATTTTAAATTTGAATTAAATTTGAATTTTTCTTTTTTAAATATGTGTTTTGGATATATAATTAAGTACTTTTTATTTTGTGTATATATTAAGTATTTTTTATTCTTGTTAGTTTCCACCACTTATATCATTAATATCCCACATTGTGAAAATCGAAGATGTCAAGCAAGATGAAATGTTGTTATATACTGGATAATATATTTTGCATTGCACCGAGAACATGGCCCAAATAATAAAAAAGCACAACAGAAAAATTATTAACAAACCACACGAACAAATTAAACCCACGTGCAACTGCAGAATAAAAAACGAATGTCCCTTAAACGGTAATTGTTTACAAAACAACGTAATCTACCAAGCCACGACAAAATCAGCAGATAATGAAGAAAAAGTATACATAGGAGTAACCGAAAGACCATGGAAACAAAGAAATTATGTACACAAAATGTCTTTCACAAATAGTAAATATGCGAACAGCACAATGCTTTCTAAGTATATCTGGGAAATAAAAAACAAAACACACACCACACCAAAAATATCTTGGAAAATAAGGAAAAAATCATCAGCCTACAACAACCTATCAAAAACTTGCAAACTTTGCTTGGAGGAAAAAATAGCTATCATTACCTTCCCAGATCAAAATAAATTATTAAATAAAAGATCCGATCTAATCTCAAAATGTAGACATGAAAACAAATTTTTACTACGTAACTTAAAATAGAAAAATAAATAAATATATAAACAAACAATAATAAAATAAGCAAAATAAACTACTCCAAACAAATCACAAAACCACACCTGTTAGAATATGCGAAATAAAATCAAAACAAAAGAACGGACGAAAGTTATAACTGTTATAAAAATAATAAGCAAAACAATTTGACCCAAATAAATAAGCGAACAAGCGATTTCAGGTAAATGGCGGCCATTATAGACTACCAACAATAAGCTATATAAACAAATTTTTACTACGTTAACCAAAAACACCGATCAAAATAAAAGAATAAATAAATAAATATATAAGATAAAAAATAAAAATAAAAATAAAAAAACAAACAAAAAAACAAGCAAAATAATTTGACATAAATAAATAAACAAATAAGCGACTTCCGGTAAAAGTAACCGCCAAAATATACTACCCATAATGCACCACTGACCCTTATATAAACAGCCGAGAAAAATAACAGCACTAGTCGCCTGACGATTGCATTAGCATGAAACAGACTGTCGCCTCTAAGTGCTGACTTCCATGTCCACTTTTATATATATATATATATATATATATATATATATATATATATATATATATATATATATATATATATATACTAGCAGCCTGGCCCGGCGTTTCCCGTGCTTGATTCAAAAATCGTACGACTCATACAGCAATCGCTATCACTTGACTTAAAATATTTTTGCCCTTCCTTGCTTTTAAAGGAGTGCCCTTTGCCGTGCTGATGTTGCTACATGCCTTACTTCTTGCCTATCTCACACTGCGAATTTTTTCTAAGCTCTATACTAAACATTAAATCTGTTACGAAAAAAGAACTAAACAAAATGAACACAAAACAATCAGCTTTAAAAAAGGACTCGTAACTGGAAAAACCGAATGAAAAAAAGAATGTTAACAACAATTACTTTTTCACACCCAACCCAATTCTGCGGAATCAAAATCAACGTTGAGTTTAAGCAAGCGAATGAGCCAATTAGAGTAAAGTGTCATGCAGATTTAAATTTTTCCCACTTGTGACGAATGTAGCTATCGATTTTTTTTTTTTTTTTTTTTGCTAGCATGCTTGTTAACATTCGTGGGAGGCAGCTATATGCTCTCACTCTGGCCAGTAGAAAATGGCCGCAAACTACATGAAAAATACCGTAGAAGCATGAAAAAATCGGTTATTTATACTATCGATGGGAGTTGGAAATGCAAAGTCGGTCTTGGCCTTCACAATAACTTGGAGCATGTGCATGTAAATTATGGTGCAAATCCATCGAAAATTGCGGCCATGCATTCGTTACACACTCACACACACACACACACACACACATCCTGCCTTTCATAGATAGAGATATATTTAGTTGGACTGATGTTAGTTTGTGACCCTGGGTTTCACGCTATTTGCGATCGTCAAACAAAGTGAATAATTTTTCAATTTTGCATTTATATATGGGGGTATATCGGTGTTTTTTATGGTAGCGGGAGGGAAAAATTGACATCGGAACGCCACTCATACGTACGCAGACATACATACACGCACATGCACTGATTGCAGATGACGCAAACATATATGAACAGTGTGGCATTGAGTATATGCTGAGCCATGTAATACAAAGAGGTATAATTAGGAAAACGTTTAATTTTCGGCCATGTCTGATCCCTTAGCATATTATAGAGTTATTTAATAAAATTAATAAGATTAGGTTTTGATAGAACGGCCCAAGTATGAAACAAAGAATCGAAGCAGCAGAAACAGTTACTTAAAATCAGAAAGAGATACTTGAAATTGATAAGACACATAATGAGGAAAGAGAGTTTGGAGATTTTGTCACTCACAGGGCCTACTGAAAGCAAAAGCGACAGTAAAAAATGGGCGATAATCTACCTAACGAAGTTGTTTACATGGGTGGCAGAACAGGGATAACGATAAGACCGAACTTACTAAAAGCTACAAAGAATAGGTGTTTGTGGAGAGCCATGAGATATGCAATGAGATACGAACGCACGATTCATTAATAAGGATCTGCATGACCAGTTTGTAAACAAACTACTACGCCACTGTCTATTATATTATCCACACATACACACGCACACACACACACTCATATATATATATATATATATATATATAAATATATATATCGAAAAAAAGTGGAAAAATAATAAAGAGTTAAGGAGCATGCGTAAAGTGAAAAAAAAAGAACAAATGATCACGACGCCCTATAAGTACCCACGTCCACACAGGCGGTCGCATGGCCGCACGCGCGAACCAACACACGAACACCAACAATACGAAAAAGAAACTCTTACCAATAAGGGTATAAAAAATAGAAAAGTATAAGCAGTAAATTGCACATGCCCACTAAAGAGCGGGCGGAGATGTCCGCCTAGAGAACTCTGGAGTCGGGGTGCTGAAGTTAATAACCATCGGCTATGTGATAATTTTTTACTTATATTGATTCTATCTCTCCCTCTCTCTCCCCCATCTCTCTCTCTCTCTCTCTCTCTCTCTATATATATATATATATATATATATATATATATAGTGTGTGTGTGTGTGTGTGTGTGTGTGTGTGTGTGTGTGTGTGTGTGTGTGTGTGAACAGGCCATGAATAAATTGATGTTTGGACGTTCAGTGAGAATTTGGGAATCTATCGTGCCGAAAACTTTTTAGCGCCCTTTCGTCTAGGTCCTGCTGAAAGGCTGTGGTGTTCGTTCCTGCACGCATAGAAAAATAGAAACGATAACGCAAAGAATTCAGAGAAAGATGCCAATTATATGGAGGCTCCTAAGAGGAAAGCAGACGCACGTGTCATCCGTAATTACATCCCACGTAAAGTTTGAAACATAAGATATACGGAGGCGCACGTTCATTCGTGCCTTTGATTTTGTACGTATGTTTTGTTTGAGTGTACACACACACACACACACACACACACACACACACACACACACACACACACACACACACACACAAGCACCCACATTTCAAATACTGAAAAAAAAATCAATTTGGCAGGTATACTTATCGCAATCTCTATATATATTGAACACTCCCGTCCGTCCGTACGTGTGTCCAGCAACACCAATGTCAGTTAATGGCGAATATGAAACGTCATTGTCACAACAGAATTACAGTCAAGAACACATTGGGTAAAGCTTTTGGGGTTGGGAAACGGACAGCCGCTACTCGGTTTTGAAATCAGTACAGACTTCTTATATGTATATGTATGCATATATATATATATATATATATATATATATATATATATATATATATATATATATATATATATATATTATGGAAATTTACCCACGCACGCATGGACTCTCGCAGATATAAATAGGAGCAGGTACTGCCTTTTGAAGAGGAAAGATTCCTGCTTCCTGCAGTCAGCTCTGAGAGTCGGACCGAAATTCTTGCTGTAACACTCCTGTTTGTATAAGTTTGTATTACTGGTTCTGTTAATATATTTGTTTAACACTATTCCTAGATTTGTGACTTTATTTCTGGCCGAAGCAAGCCCACAACAATATATATATGTGGTGGGGAGGATGACACATAACACAATAATAAAAGACTTACATCACGATCAAAGATCCCAGGAATAATTAGGGGAACCAATTAAAATGAAGCCGTGTTTGTCCTAGGGAAAATTGAATCTCCAAGATTGGATGCAAAGTAAGAAGAAATAGATTCATCCTCTTCCCAAGGGTATTAGCATCTAAGTGAATGTAATGGATTCGACTGAAATTCGAATTCGGCTCTCCGATTCCTCAATCCGAGCCACAATCCATTACTCTTCGATGCCTCCTAATAAGCACACATAATCATAAGAAAGAAGAGATGGATTCATACCTTTCCGAAGGGTATTAGCACGTAAGTGAATGTAATGGATCCGACTGGAATTCGAACCCGGCTCTCCGATTCCTCAATCAGAGCCAGAATCCATTACTCTTCCATGCCTCCTAATAAGCACACATAATCATAAGAAAGAAAGGAGAGATGCATTCATACCTTTCCCAAGGGTATTAGCACGAAAGTGAATGTAATGGATTCGACTGGAATTCGAATTCAGCTCTCCGATTCCTCAATCCGAGCCACAATCCATGACACATCCATGCTTCCTAATAAGCACACATAATCATAAGAAAGAAGAGATGGATTAATACCTCTCCCAAGGGTATTAGCACGTAAGTGAATGTAATGGATTCGACTGGAATTCGAACTCGGCTCTCCGATTCCTCAATCTGAGCCACAATCCATTACTCTGCCATGCCTCCGAATAAGCACACATAATCATAAGAAAGAAAGAAGAGTTGGATTCATACCTTTCCCAAGGGTATTGGCACGTAAGTGAATGTAATGGATTCGACTGGAATTCGAACTCGGCTCTCCGATTCCTCAATCCGAGCCACAATCCATTACTCTGCCATGCCTCCGAATAAGCACACATAATCATGAGAAAGAAAGAAGAGATGGATTCATACCTTTGCCAAGGGTATTAGCACGTAAGTGAATGTAATGGATCCGACTGGAATTCGAACTGAGCTCTCCGATTCCTCAATCCGAGCCACAATCCATGACACTTCCATGCCTCCTAATAAGCACATATAATCATAAGAAGGAAGAGATGGATTCATACCTTTCCCAAGGGTATTAGCACGTAAGTGAATGTAATGGATCCGACTGGAATTCGAACCCGGCTCTCCGATTCCTCAATCAGAGCCAGAATCCATTACTCTTCCATGCCTCCTAATAAGCACACATAATCATAAGAAAGAAAGGAGAGATGGATTCATACCTTTCCCAAGGGTATTAGCACGTAAGTGAATGTAATGGATTCGACTGGAATTCGAACTCAGCTCTCCGATTCCTCAACCCGAGCCACAATCCATGACACATCCATGCTTCCTAATAAGCGCACATAATCATAAGAAAGAAGAGATGGATTCATACCTTTCCCAAGGGTATTAGCAAGTAAGTGAAAGTAATGGATTCGACTGGAATTCGAACTCGGCTCTCCGATTCCTCAATCCGAGCCACAATCCATTACTCTTCCATGCCTCCTAATAAGCACAAATAATCATAAGAAAGAAAGAAAATATGGATTCATACCTTTCCCAAGGGTATTAGCACGAAAGTGAATGTAATGGATTCGACTGGTATTCGAACTCGGTTCTCCGATTCCTCAATCTGAGCCACTATCCATTACTCTGCCATGCCTCCGAATAAGCACACATAATCATAAGAAAGAAAGAAGAGTTGGATTCATACCTTTCCCAAGGGTATTAGCACGGAAGTGAATGTAATGGATCCGACTGGAATTCGAACTGAGCTCTCCGATTCCTCAATCCGAGCCACAATCCATTACTCTTCCATGCCTCCTAATAAGCACACATAATCATAAGAAAGAAAGGAGAGATGGATTCATACCTTTCCCAAGGGTATTAGCACGAAAGTGAATGTAATGGATTCGACTGGAATTCGAACTCAGCTCTCCGATTCCTCAATCCGAGCCACAATCCATGACACTTCCATGCTTCCTAATAAGCACACATAATCATAAGAAAGAAGAGATGGATTCATACCTTTCCCAAGGGTATTAGCACGTAAGTGAATGTAATGGATTCGACTGGAATTCGAACTCGGCTCTCCGATTCCTCAATCCGAGCCACAATCCATTACTCTTCCATGCCTCCTAATAAGCACAAATAATCATAAGAAAGAAAGAAGAGATGGATTCATACCTTTCCCAAGGGTATTAGCACGTAAGTGAATGTAATGGATTCGACTGGAATTCGAACTCGGTTCTCCGATTCCTCAATCTGAGCCACAATCCATTACTCTTCCATGCCCCTTAATAAGCACAAATAACCATAAGAAAGAAAGAAGAGATGGATTCATACCTTTCCCAATGTTATTTGCACTTAAGTGAATGTAATGGATTCGACTGGATTTCGAACTCGGCTCTCCTATTCCTCAATCCGAGCCACAATCCATTACCCTTCCATGCCTCCTAATAAGCACACATAATCATAAGAAAGAAAGAAGAGATGGATTCATACCTTTCCCAAGGGTATTAGCACGTAAGTGAATGTAATGGATTCGACTGGAATTCCAACTCGGTTCGCCGATTCCTCAATCCGAGCCACAATCCATTACTCTTCCATGCCTCCTAATAAGCACACATAATCATAAGAAAGAAAGAAGAGATGGATTCATACCTTTCCCAATGGTATTAGCACGTAAGTGAATGTAATGGATTCGACAGGAATTCGAACTCGGCTCTCCGATTCCTCAATCCGAGCCACAATCCATTACTCTTCCATGCATCCTAATAAGCACACATAATCATAAGTAAGAAAGAAAAGATGGATTCATACCTTTCCCAACCTTACATTCGTAAGTGAATGTAATGGATTCGACTGGAATTCGAACTAGGCTCTCCGATTCCTCAATCCGAGCCACAATCCATTACTCTTCCATGCCTCCTAATAAGCACACATAATCATAAGAAAGAAAGAAGAGATGCATTCATACCTTTGCCAAGGGTATTAGCACGTAAGTGAATGTAATGGATTCGACTGGAATTCCAACTCGGTTCTCCGATTCCTCAATCCGAGCCACAATCCATTACTCTTCCATGCATCCTAATAAGCACACATAATCATAAGAAAGAAAGAAAGGATGGATTCATACCTTTCCCAAGGGTATTAGCACGTAAGTGAATGTAATGGATTCGACTGGAATTCGAACTCGGCTCTCCGATTCCTCAATCCGAGCCACAATCCATTCCTCTTCCATGCCTCCTAATAAGCACACATAGTCATAAGAAAGAAAGAAGAGTTGGATTCATACCTTTCCCAAGGGTATTAGCACGTAAGTGAATGTAATGGATTCGACTGGAATTCGAACTCGGTTCTCCGATTCCTCAATCCGAGCCACAATCCATGACACTTCCATGCTTCCTAATAAGCACACATAATCATAAGAAAGAAGAGATGGATTCATACCTTTCCCAAGGGTATCAGCACGTAAGTGAATGTAATGGATTCGACTGGAATTCGAATTCGGCTCTCCGATTCCTCAATCCGAGCCACAATCCATTACTCTTCCATGCCTCCTAATAAGCACACATAATCATAAGAAAGAAAGAAGAGATGGATTTATACCTTTCCCAAGGGTATTGGCACGTAAGTGAATGTAATGGATTCGACTGGAATTCGAACTCGGTTCTCCGATTCCTCAATCCGAGCCACAATCCATGACACTTCCATGCTTCCTAGTAAGCACACATAATCATAAGAAAGAAGAGATGGCTTCATACCTTTCCCAAGGTTATCAGCACGTAAGTGAATGTAATGGATTCGACTGGAATTCGAATTCGGCTCTCCGATTCCTCAATCCGAGCCACAATCCATTACTCTTCCATGCCTCCTAATAAGCACACATAATCATAAGAAAGAAAGAAGAGATGGATTCATAACTTTCCTAAGTAGTAGCATCTAAGTGAATGTAATGGATTCGACTTGAATTCGAACTCGGCTCTCCGATTCCTCAATCCGAGCCACAATCCATTACTCTTCCATGCCTCCTAATAAGCACACATAGTCATAAGAAAGAAAGAAGAGATGGATTCATACCTTTCCCAAGGGTATTAGCACGTAAGTGAATGTAATGGATTCGACTGGAATTCCAACTCGGCTCTCCGATTCCTCAATCCGTGCCACAATCCATTACTCTTCCATGCCTCCTAATAAGCACACATAATCATAAGAAAGAAAGATGAGATGGATTCATACCTTTCCCAAGGGTATTAGCACGAAAGTGAATGTAATGGATTCGACTGGAATTCGAACTCGGTTCTCCGATTCCTCAATCTGAGCCACAATCCATTACTCTTCCATGCCTCCTAATAAGCACACATAATCATAAGAAAGGAAGAAGAGATGGATTCATACCTTTCCCAAGGTTATTAGCACGTAAGTGAATCTAATGGATTCGACTGGAATTCGAACTCGTCTCTCTGATTCCGCAATCCGAGCCACAATCCATTACTCTGCCATGCCTCCTAATAAGCACACATAATCATAAGAAAGAAAGAAGAGATGGATTCATACCTTTCCCAAGGGTATTAGCACGTAAGTGCATGTAATGGATTCGACTGGAATTCGAACTCGTCTCTCTGATTCCTCAATCCGAGCCACAATCCATTACTCTTCCATGCCTCCTAATAAGCACACATAATCATAAGAAAGGAAGAAGAGATGGATTCATACCTTTCCCAAGGGTATTAGCACGTACGTGAATGTAATGGATTCGACTGGAATTCGAACTCGACTCTCTGATTCCTCAATCCGAGCCAAATCCATTACTCTTCCATGCCTCCTAATAAGCACACATAATCATAAGAAAGAAAGAAGAGAGGGATTCATACCTTTCCCAAGGGTATTAGCACGTAATTGAATGTAATGGATTCGACATGAATTCGAACACGGCTCTCCGATTCCTCAATCCGAGCCACAATCCATTACTCTTCCATGCCTCCTAATAAGCACACATAATCATAAGAAAGAAAGAAGAGATGGATTCATACTTTTCCCAAGGGTATTAGCACGTAAGTGAATGTAATTGATTCGACTGGAATTCCAACTCGGCTCTCCGATTCCTCAATCCGAGCCACAATCCATTACTCTTCCATGCCTCCTAATAAGCACACATAATCATAAGAAAGAAGAGATGGATTCATACGTTTCCCAAGGGTATTAGCACGAAAGTGAATGTAATGGATTCGACTGGAATTCGAATTCGGCTCTCCGATTCCTCAATCCGAGCCACAATCCATTACTCTTCCATGCCTCCTAATAAGCACACATAATCATAAGAAAGAAAGAAGAGATAGATTCATACCTTTCCCAAGGTTATTAGCACGTAAGTGAATGTAATGGATTCGACTGGAATTCGAACTCGTCTCTCTGATTCCTCAATCCGAGCCACAATCCATTACTCTTCCATGCCTCCTAATAAGCACACATAATCATAAGAAAGAAAGAAGAGATGGATTCATACCTTTCCCAAGGGTATTAGCACGTAAGTTAATGTAATGGATTCGACTGGAATTCGAACTCGGCTCTCCAATTCCTCAATCCGAGCCACAATCCATTACTCTCCATGCCTCCTAATAAGCACACATAATCATAAGAAAGAAAGAAGAGATGGATTCATACCTTTCCCAAGGGTATTAGCACGTAAGTGAATGTAATGGATTCGACTGGAATTCGAACTCGACTCTCTGATTCCTCAATCCGAGCCACAATCCATTACTCTACCATGCCTCCTAATAATCACACATAATCATAAGAAAGAAAGAAGAGAGGGATTCATACCTTTCCCAAGGGAATTAGCACGTAAGTGAATGTAATGGATTCGACATGAATTCGAACACGGCTGTCCGATTCCTCAATCCGAGCTACAATCCATTACTCTTCCATGCCTCCTAATAAGCACACATAGTCATAAGAAAGAAAGAAGAGATGGATTCATACCTTTCCCAAGGGTATTAGCACGAAAGTGAATGTAATGGATTCGACTGGAATTCGAATTCGGCTCTCCGATTCCTCAATCCGAGCCACAATCCATTACTCTTCCATGCCTCCTAATAAGCACACATAATCATACGAAAGAAAGAAGAGATGGATTCATACTTTTCCCATGGTATTAGCACGTAAGTGAATGTAATTGATTCGACTGGAATTCCAACTCGGCTCTCCGATTCCTCAATCCGAGCCACAATCCATTACTCTTCCATGCCTCCTAATAAGCACACATAATCATAAGAAAGAAGAGATGGATTCATACCTTTCCCAAGGGTATTAGCACGAAAGTGAATGTAATGGATTCGACTGGAATTCGAATTCGGCTCTCCGATTCCTCAATCCGAGCCACAATCCATTACTCTTCCATGCCTCCTAATAAGCACACATAATCATAAGAAATAAAGAAGAGATGGATTCATACCTTTCCCAAGGTTAGTAGCATCTAAGTGAATGTAATGGATTCGACTTGAATTCGAACTCGGCTCTCCAATTCCTCAATCCGAGCCACAATCCATTACTCTTCCATGCCTCCTAATAAGCACACATAATCATAAGAAAGAAAGAAGAGATGTATTCATACCTTTCCCAAGGGTAGTAGCATCTAAGTGAATGTAATGGATTCGACTTGAATTCGAACTCGGTTCTCCGATTCCTCAATCCGAGCTACAATCCATTATTCTTGCATGCCTCCTAATAAGCACACATAATCATAAGAAAGAAAGAAGAGATGGATTCATACCTTACCCAAGGTTATTTGCACGTAAGTGAATGTAATCGATTCGACTGGATTTCGAGCTCGGCTCTCCTATTGCTCAATCCGAGCCACAATCCATTACTCTTCCATGCCTCCTAATAAGCACAAATAATCATAAGAAAGAAAGACGAGATGGATTCATACCTTTCCCAAGGGTATTAGCACGTAAGTGAATGTAATGGATTCGACTGGAATTCGAACACTTCTCTCTGATTCCTCAAACCGAGCCACAATCCATTACTCTTCCATGCCTCCTAATAAGCACACATAATCATAAGAAAGAAAGAAGAGATAGATTCATACCTTTCCCAAGGTTACTAGCACGTAAGTGAATGTAATGGATTCGACTGGAATTCGAACTCGTCTCTCTGATTCCTCAATCCGAGCCACAATCCATTACTCTTCCATGCCTCCTAATAAGCACACATAATCATAAGAAAGAAAGAAGAGATGGATTCATACCTTTCCCAAGGGTATTAGCACGTAAGTGAATGTAATGGATTCGACTGGAATTCGAACTCGGCTCTCCGATTCCTCAATCCGAGCCACAATCCATTACTCTTCCATGCCTCCTAATAAGCACACATAATCATAAGAATGAAAGAAGAGATGGATTCATACCTTTCCCAAGGGTATTAGCACGTAAGTGAATGTAATGGATTCGACTGGAATTCGAACTCGACTCTCTGATTCCTCAATCCGAGCCACAATCCATTACTCTTCCATCCCTCCTAATAAGCACACATAATCATAAGAAAGAAAGAAGAGAGGGATTCATACCTTTCCCAAGGGTATTAGCACGTAAGTGAATGTAATGGATTCGACATGAATTCGAACACGGCTCTCCGATTCCTCAATCCGAGCCACAATCCATTACTCTTCCATGCCTCCTAATAAGCACACATAGTCATACGAAAGAAAGAAGAGATGGATTCATACCTTTCCCAAGGGTATTAGCACGTAAGTGAATGTAATGGATTCGACTGGAATTCCAACTCGGCTCTCCGATTCCTCAATCCGAGCCACAATCCATTATTCTTGCATGCCTCCTAATAAGCGCACATAATCATAAGAAAGATAGAAGAGATGGATTCATACCATTCCCAAGGGTATTAGCACGTAAGTGAATGTAATGGATTCGACATGAATTCGAACTCGGCTCTCCGATTCCTCAATCCGAGCCACAATCCATTACTCTCCCATGCCTCCTAATAAGCACACATAATCATAAGAAAGAAAGAAGAGATGGATTCATACCTTACCCAAGGTTATTTGCACGTAACTGAATGTAATGGATTCGACTGGATTTCGAGCTCGGCTCTCCTATTGCTCAATCCGAGCCACAATCCATTACTCTTCCATGCCTCCTAATAAGCACACATAGTCATACGAAAGAAAGAAGAGATGGATTCATACCTTTCCCAAGGGTATTAGCACGTAAGTGAATGTAATGGATTCGACTGGAATTCCAACTCGGCTCTCCGATTCCTCAATCCGTGCCACAATCCATTACTCTTCCATGCCTCCTAATAAGCACACATAGTCATACGAAAGAAAGAAGAGATGGATTCATACTTTTCCCAAGGGTATTAGCACGTAAGTGAATGTAATGGATTCGACATGAATTCGAACTGGGCTCTCCGATTCCTCAATCCGCGCCACAATCCAATACTCTTCCATGCCTCCTAATAAGCACACATAGTCATACGAAAGAAAGAAGAGATGGATTCATACCTTTCCCAAGGGTATTAGCACCTAAGTGAATGTAATGGATTCGACATGAATTCGAACTCGGCTCTCCGATTCCTCAATCCGAGCCACAATCCATTACTCTTCCATGCCTCCTAATAAGCACACATAGTCATACGAAAGAAAGAAGAGATGGATTCATACCTTTCCCAAGGGTATTAGCACGTAAGTGAATGTAATGGATTCGACTGGAATTCCAACTCGGCTCTCCGATTCCTCAATCCGAGCCACAATCCATTCCTCTTCCATGCCTCCTAATAAGCACACATAATCATAAGAAAGAAAGAAGAGATGGATTCATACCTTTCCCAAGGTTATTAGCACGTAAGTGAATGTAATGGATTCGACTGGAATTCGAACTCGTCTCTCTGATTCCTCAATCCGTTCCACAATCCATTACTCTTCCATGCCTCCTAATAAGCACACATAATCATAAGAAAGGAAGAAGAGATGGATTCATACCTTTCCCAAGGGTATCACCACGTAAATGAATGTAATGGATTCGACTTGAATTCGAACTCGGTTCTGCGATTCCTCAATCCGAGCCACAATCTATTATTCTTGCATGCCTCCTAATAAGCACACATAATCATAAGAAAGAAAGAAGAGATGGATTCATACCTTTACCAAGGGTATTAGCACGTAAGTGAATGTAATGGATTCGACTGGAATTCGAACTCGGCTCTCCTATTGCTCAATCCGAGCCACAATCCATTACTCTTCCATGCCTCCTAATAAGCAGAAATAATCATAAGAAAGAAAGTAGAGATGGATTCATACCTTTCCCAAGGCTATTACCACGTAAGAGAATGTAATGGATTCGACTGGAATTTGAGCTCGGCTCTCCGATTCCTCAATCCGAGCCACAATCCATTACTCTTCCATGCCTCCTAATAAGCACACATAATCATGAGAAAGAAAGAAGAGATGGATTCATACCTTTCCCAAGGGTATTAGCACGTAAGTGAATGTAATGGATTCGACTGGATTTCGAACTCGGCTCTCCGATTCCTCAATCCGCGCCACAATCCAATACTCTTCCATGCCTCCTAATAAGCACACATAATCATAAGAAAGAAAGAAGAGATGCATTCATACCTTTCCCAAGGGTATTAGCACGTAAGTGAATGTAATGGATTCGACTGGAATTCGAACTAGGCTCTCCGATTCCTCAATCCGAGCCACAATCCATTACTCTTTCATGCCTCCTAATAAGTACACATAATCATAAGAAAGAAAGAAGAGATGCATTCATACCTTTCCCAAGGGTATTAGCACGTAAGTGAATGTAATGGATTCGACTGGAATTCGAACTAGGCTCTCCGATTCCTCAATCCGAGCCACAATCCATTACTCTTCCATGCCTCCTAATAAGCACACATAATCATAAGAAAGAAAGAAGAGATGGATTCATACCTTTCCCAAGGGTATTAGCACGTAAGTGAATGTAATGGATTCGACTGGATTTCGAACTCGGCTCTCCGATTCCTCAATCCGCGCCACAATCCAATACTCTTCCATGCCTCCTAATAAGCACACATAATCATAAGAAAGAAAGAAGAGATGGATTCATACCTTTCCCCAGGGTATTAGCACGTAAGTGAATGTAATGGATTCGACTGGAATTCGAACTAGGCTCTCCGATTCCTCAATCCGAGCCACAATCCATTACTCTTTCATGCCTCCTAATAAGTACACATAATCATAAGAAAGAAAGAAGAGATGCATTCATACCTTTCCCAAGGTTATTAGCACGTAAGTGAATGTAATGGATTCGACTGGAATTCGAACTAGGCTCTCCGATTCCTCAATCCGAGCCACAATCCATTACTCTTTCATGCCTCCTAATAAGCACACATAATCATAAGACAGAAAGAAGAGATGGATTCATACCTTTCCCAAGGGTATTAGCACGTAAGTGAATGTAATGGATTCGACTGGATTTCGAACTCGGTTCTCCGATTCCTCAAACCGCGCCACAATCCAATACTCTTCCATGCCTCCTAATAAGCACACATAATCATAAGAAAGAAAGAAGAGATGCATTCATACCTTTCCCAAGGGTATTAGCACGTAAGTGAATGTAATGGATTCGACTGGAATTCGAACTCGGCTCTCCGATTCCTCAATCCGAGCCACAATCCATTACTCTTTCATGCCTTTTAATAAGCACACATAATCATAAGAAAGAAAGAAGAGATGCATTCATACCTTTCCCAAGGGTATTAGCACGTAAGTGAATGTAATGGATTCGACTGGAATTCGAACTCGGCTCTCCGATTCCTCAATCCGAGCCACAATCCATTACTCTTCCATGCCTCTTAATAAGCACACATAATCATAAGAAAGAAAGAAGAGATGGATTCATACCTTTTTCAAGGGTATTAGCACGTAAGTGAATGTAATGGATTCGACTGGAATTCGAACTCGGCTCTCCGATTCCTCAATCCGAGCCACAATCCATTACTCTTCCATGCCTCCTAATAAGCACACATAATCATAAGAAAGAAAGAAGAGATGGATTCATACCATTCCCAAGGTTATAAGCACGTAAGTGAATGGAATGGATTTGACTGGAATTCGAACTCGGCTCTCCGATTCCTCAATCCGAGCCACAATCCATTACTCTTCCATGCCTCCTAATAAGCACACATAATCATAAGAAAGAAAGAAGAGATGGATTCATACCTTTCCCAAGGGTATTAGCACGTAAGTGAATGTAATGGATTCGACTGGAATTCGAACTCGGCTCTCCGATTCCTCAATCTCAGCCACAATCCATTACTCTTCCATGCCTCCTAATAAGCACACATAATCATAAGAAAGAAAGAAGAGATGGATTCATACCTTTCCCAAGGGTATTAGCACGTAAGTGAATGTAATGGATTCGACTGGAATTCGAACTCGGCTCTCCGATTCCTCAATCCGAGCCACAATCAATTACTCTTCCATGCCTCCTAATAAGCACACATAATCATAAGAAAGAAAGAAGAGTTGGATTCATACCTTTCCAAAGGGTATTACCACGTAAGTGAATGTAATGGATTCGACTGGAATTCGAACTCGGCTCTCCGATTCCTCAATCCGAGCCACAATCCATTACTCTTCCATGCCTCCTAATAAGCACACATAATCATAAGAAAGAAAGAAGAGATGGATTCATACCATTCCCAAGGTTATAAGCACGTAAATGAATGGAATGGATTTGACTGGAATTCGAACTCGGCTCTCCGATTCCTCAATCCGAGCCACAATCCATTACTCTTCCATGCCTCCTAATAAGCACACATAATCATAAGAAAGAAAGAAGAGATGGATTCATACCTTTCCCAAGGGTATTAGCACGTAAGTGAATGTAATGGATTCGACTGGAATTCGAACTCGGCTCTCCGATTCCTCAATCCGAGCCACAATCCATTACTCTTCCATGCCTCCTAATAAGCACACATAATCATAAGAAAGAAAGAAGAGATGGATTCATACCTTTCCCAAGGGTATTAGCACGTAATTGAATGTAATGGATTCGACTGGAATTCAAACTCGGCTCTCCGATTCCTCAATCTGAGCCACAATCCATTACTCTTCCATGCCTCCTAATAAGCACACATAATCATAAGAAAGAAATAAGAGATGGATTCATACCTTTCCCAAGGGTATTAGCACGTAAGTGAATATAATGGATTCGACTGGAATTCGAACTCGGCTCCTGGGTAAGACGATAAACTACATCCGCGTCCTGGGTAAGACGATAAACTACATCCGCGTCCTGGGGAAGACATAAACTACTTCCGCGTCCTTGGTAAGACGATAAACTACATCCGCGTCCTGGCGAAGTCGATAAACTACGTCCACGTACTGGGTAAGACGATAAACTACGTCCGACAGCAAGGCCTCTGAACAGGAGGTTTTGAGGAGCTTGAAATCAACTATTTATTGCTGTTGTTCCCAGGTCCATCCTGACCCGAGTTATTAGCACTTGTTGGGGTCCCAGCTATACGCAAATAGTTAACCCCTAAACTGGGGCCAAAGCACCATGAATGTGTAAAAATAGGTTTTAATACCAGAAATACTTTTTTGTAAAATATTATTTCCAGAAATACATTATTACCAGCAATACATTTTAGAAAAAAATATTACCACTATACAGTTTTTAAGAAAATATTACCAGCAATAAAAATCTTGTCGGTATTAAATAACTATTACTTAATTAATTTAAGGTTGATATGCTGTAAAACAAAACAAACCAAACAATCTACTAACTGTCAGCTTCTCGTCGACAATATAATCTGGTAAGTCAAAAAACGTATAGGAGATTCTTATTCATCATATTTCCTCATATGTCCTCCCATATTATATTTTATGAGTTAAGAACTACGTATGAATGACTGGTCTTAGAACAAGGCTTCACTTCAGAACCCTTGAAACCAATCTTAGCTTAGTCAGGCATGAACCTATATATACATCATACCTAATAATAAAGTAACTCACTGCCCAGTAGATATATGCGCGACGAGGGCACCTCGACGTGGTGTAATGGTTAGCACACTTGTTTTGCTTGATCATTTACGACTTAATAGTGAGTTCGATCCTCACTGGATACCCCATACTTTTGCCACATCACTATATACGCAACCAACTCGTTAACAGTTACTCCATGTTTAATCTATTTTCTAAGCTTATGTGACGTCCGAATACATTTATCTTCTTTTATTTGCCGTATCTCTTCCGAACGTTGACGATCATGGCTCTCCACAATTTCCTGTCCTTTTTAGCTATTAATAAATTTGGTCTTTTTGTTATCTCTTCTAAACCCGGTTCTGCCATCCATTTAATCAAGCACGCTACGTCGCTTATGCGTTGTTTTCCTCTGTCCACATTGACTTCGATCTGTCCTGTGCGTATCAGATTTTCCAAGCCCTCTTTCCTTATTATGTTCCCTAGAAATTTCAACTGTCACTTTCTAATGTCAAGTTTCCATTTCTTTCCATTTTCTCTCAAATTTCGTAGTTGCTCACATGTTCAGGGCGTATCACATTGAAACACAGGCTCTCACACACTCACTGAAGTTAAGCAACTTGGAACTTCGTCTGTACCTAGATGGGTGACCATTTGGGAATACCAGAAGTTGTAAGCTTGGAAGTGTATGTGATGTAACGGATAACGACTCGAATTTTGAAATCGAAGAGCCGTGCTCGAATTCAGGTTGAGTTCGTTACATAAACGTTATATACACAAATATCTTTGGGAAATGTACGAATCCGCTTATTCTCCCTCCAGCTATGGGTTCATTAATAGTACTTGTATCAGTAAATCATTATTATTTCCAAAATTTTTTACGATCTAAAAAGTATTTCCTGGCTTTAAATAACCTGCAAAAGGTTGATAAGACATAAAAAAATCAATCGATCAATACTTATATGTTCAGTCCATAGTATTCTCATCATCCTTCTGTAGAACTAAATTTCTGTTTCTTCAAGTCTCTTGCACAATTGTAATTGTCTAACCCAACAAAGATATGCCCATTACTTCAAACTTGTAAACTAGTATTCGTTCTGACATCAGATTTCTCTGTCAAGGTTAGTATTACCTATAATTTCTCAGCGTATATGTGCAAGCGGTCAATGTAGGTAAACGTTTGTATATTCCTCTTCTTACGTCTCTGTGTTCTGTTGATAATGCTGCTGTCCATCTCTTTTTGTTGTTGTTGTTGTTGCATAGATGCGCGGTCATCTTCACTAATATTGCAAATAAACGTATTTCCTGAACTGGAATTGTTTCAAATGACAGAGGACTTTTTATTCTCAAAATGTGTGTAAGTAGACATTAGATTAGGGAAAGGCTCTGCTGTTAATTCCAGTAGGCAAAGTAAAGAAGAAAGATGCTAATTATATGGAGACTCCTAAGGAGAAAGCAGACGGATGTGACATCTGCAAATACGTCCCCAACGTAAATTTCAAACCATAATGTGTACCCATACTAACTTTAGCCCCAATGATTTTGTTCCAAAGAAGACATTTTCAGAATAAACTGAATAACTATACATTTAACTACAAATTTATATCTGAGGTTTGTTTGCAAGAAAACAAACAAAATGTTCAAAAACAACTAAATATTTTCTTTTCATGATTGTGTTTAAGAAGAATTATTTCCCTTTGGAAAATGCAGAAAATATTTACTTTTTTTCTTTTAGAAAAAAACAACTTTGTTCAGAAAATTTGATTCATACTCGGCATTTGTCTTTCTTACTGGTTGTTCAGTCAATGAATGCAGAATATTTCCTTATAGGGAAAGGTTAATATTACCATTACCATTTTACTGATGCAATTTCCCAGTAATCCAATATTCTCAAACCACACTTGAACAAAACATCTATCTATCTATCTATATATCTGAGTCTATTCTATCTGATTCTGAATCCTGTGTATGACGATAAACTACATCCGCGTCCTGGGTAAGACGATAAACTACATCCGCGTCTTGGGTATGACGATAAACTACATCCACGTCCTGGGTAATACGATAAACTACATCCGGGTCCTGGGTATGACGATAAACTACACCCGCGTCCTGGGTAAGACGATAAACTACATCCGCGTCCTGGGTAAGACGATAAACTACATCCGCGTCCTGGGTATGACGATAAACTACATCCGCGTCCTGGGTAAGACGATAAACTACATCCGCGTCCTGGGTAATACGATAAACTACATCCGCGTCCTGGGTATGACGATAAACTACATCCACGTCCTGGGTAATACGATAAACTACATCCGCGTCCTGGGTATGACGATAAACTACAATCGCGTCCTGGGTAAGACGATAAACTACATCCGCGTCCTGGGTATGACGATAAACTACATCCGCGTCCTGGGTATGTCGATAAACTACATCCACGTCCTGGGTAATACGATAAACTACATCCGCGTCCTGGGTATGACGATAAACTACATCCACGTCCTGGGTAATACGATAAACTACATCCGCGTCCTGGGTATGACGATAAACTACAATCGCGTCCTGGGTAAGACGATAAACTACATCCGCGTCCTGGGTATGACGATAAACTACATCCGCGTCCTGGGTATGTCGATAAACTACATCCACGTCCTGGGTAATACGATAAACTACATCCGCGTCCTGGGTATGACGATAAACTACATCCGCGTCCTGGGTAAGACGATAAACTACATCCATGTCCTGGGTAAGACGATAAACTACATCCGCGTCCTGGGTATGACGATAAACTACATCCGCGTCCTGGGTAAGACGATAAACTACATCCGCGTCCTGGGTAATACGATAAACTACATCCGCGTCCTGGGTATGACGATAAACTACATCCGCGTCCTGGGTATGACGATAAACTACATCCACGTCCTGGGTAATACGATAAACTACATCCGCGTCCTGGGTATGACGATAAACTACAATCGCGTCCTGGGTAAGACGATAAACTACATCCGCGTCCTGGGTATGACGATAAACTACATCCGCGTCCTGGGTATGACTATAAACTACATCCGCGTCTTGGGTATGACGATAAACTACATCCGCATCCTGGGTATGACGATAAACTACATCGGCGTCTTGTGTAAGACGATAAACTACATCCGCGTCCTGGGTAAGACGATAAACTACATCCGCGTCCTGGGTATGACGATAAACTACATCCACGTCCTGGGTAATACGATAAACTACATCCGCGTCCTGGGTATGACGATAAACTACATCCGCGTCCTGGGTATGACGATAAACTACATCCGCGTCTTGGGTAAGACGATAAACTACATCCGCGTCCTGGGTAAGACGATAAACTACATCCGCGTCCTGGGTATGACGATAAACTACATCCGCGTCTTGGGTAAGACGATAAACTACATCCGCGTCCTGGGTAAGACGATAAACTACATCCGCGTCCTAGGTGTGACCATAAACTACATGCGCGTCCTGGGTATGACGATAAACTACATCCGCGTCCTGGGTAAGACGATAAACTACATCCGCGTCCTAGGTGTGACGATAAACTACATCCGCTTCCTGGGTGTGACGATAAAGAACATCCGCGTCCTAGGTGTGACGATAAACTACATCGGCTAATCCGATAAAATACACTTCACTAACAAAGAAGTTACCTTGTTACATCTACCTATCTATCTATCTATCTATCTATCTATCTATCTATCTATCTATCTATCTATCTTAGTCTGCTCATATCTATCTATCTATCTATCTATCTATCTCAGTCTGTTCATATCTATCTATCTATCTATCTATATATCTTAGTCTGTTCATATCTATGTATCTATCTATCATAAGCTGTTCATATCTATCTATCTATCTATCTATCTATCTTAGTCTATTCATATCTATCTATATATTTAACTATCACAGTTTGTTCATATTTATTTATTTATTGGGAGAGCCAGCGATGAAAAAGTTACAAAGGGTAATATGAATAAAAGAGAAGGAAAATCAGAAGCTGACAGCGAAATAGGAAAAAGAAATTTTTAAAAGGAAAGAAAGAGGAAATAGAATGGAGAAAGTGTGAAATCAACGACACGTGAATCTAATGTTTAAGAATTCATCAAAAATGACATAAAAATATGAAAAAAAAATCAATAACAGTAACTCGACCTGTTTTTAAAACGTGTCTGAATTCGGATGTTGTTAAAATCATATTTCCATTTCCAAGATGTGGTAAGAATCAAATATATAACAAGTCTGTAAGTCTCCATTTGTTTAATCAAAGCCGTAAAAAGCATGAAAACAATTTTACTGATTGTATTACGAGTAGTTTAATAGCGAGAATCAGTTGATATCGATTTCTCTGGGCTATGATTAACCTTGTTGATCATGTGAGAAGGCCCTTAATCCAGTATAAAAATGGCATAGAATTGGTTGGCCTTCCATAATTAACAAATGTTCTCTCCTAAGAAATAAATAGATCACCTTTTTACTAAATTCCTGATTACGAAAAGGAGCGGGGGGAAGGGGAAGCAATTCCTACAGAAAATGATCGCCTCTTCTGTGCTTCTAAAAGGAACCCTCCAGTCAAGAAAGCAATCAAGAGAAATAGATCAGCTCTTCGGTTTTGCAGGTTCGGCTCCGAGGACAAAGTGGCGGACGTGCACTGAAAAGGTTCTCGCTTTGACGTGAAGCAACGAATCGGTTGGCATCTCGAAATATTGGACATGGGAAGAGCTTAGGTTCATGTGCCACCCGGTGTGGAACGTAATGACACCCAACTCCTCACCTCATGCTAGGAGCATAGCATCTTCATCTTCGGCATCAGGTCTGAATAATTGAACATACGGCGAGGAATTCATTCTTGATCCACAACTTAGAAGATGTGCAGACTAACCAACGCTTTAGTGTATATTTATTGAACAAAGCTAATTTTAGATAGATAGATAGATAGAGAGAGAGATGTGAAGAGATTGAATGCATAGATAGATAGATAGATAGATAGATAGATAGATAGATAGATAGATAGATAGATGTGAAGAAACGGAATGCATAGATAGATAGATAGATAGATAGATAGATAGATAGATAGATAGATAGGTAGAGAGATAGAGTGATAGATAGATGTGAAGAGACTGAATGCATAGATAGATAGATAGATAGATAGATAGATAGATAGATAGATAGATAGATAGATAGATAGATAGATAGACGGACGGACAGATAGATGTGAAGAAACTGAAGGCATAGATAGATAGATAGATAGATAGATAGATAGATAGAGAGATAGATAGATGTGAAGAGATTGAATGCATAGATAGATAGATAGATAGATAGACAGATAGATGTGAAGAAACTGAAGGCATAGATAGATAGATAGATAGATAGATAGATAGATGTGAAGAAACGGAATGCATAGATAGATAGATAGATAGATAGATAGATAGGTAGAGAGATAGAGTGATAGATAGATGTGAAGAGACTGAATGCATAGATAGATAGATAGATAGATAGATAGATAGATAGATAGATAGATAGATAGATAGATAGATAGATAGATAGATGTGAAGAGATTGAATGCATAGATAGATAGATAGATAGATAGATAGATAGATAGATAGATAGATAGATAGATAGATAGATAGATAGATAGACGGACGGACAGATAGATGTGAAGAAACTGAAGGCATAGATAGATAGATAGATAGATAGATAGATAGATAGATAGATAGATAGATAGATAGATAGATAGATAGATAGATAGATAGACGGACGGACAGATAGATGTGAAGAGACTGAATGCATAGATAGATAGATAGATAGATAGATAGATAGATAGATAGATAGATAGACGGACGGACAGATAGATGTGAAGAAACTGAAGGCATAGATAGATAGATAGATAGATAGATAGATAGATAGATAGATAGATAGATAGATAGATAGATAGGCGGGCTCACTAGTTCTGGCCTTTATTGCTAAGATCAGTAATGCGACGCGCATTGGTACAAATCATCCGCATTCCTTTCATATTCACTTAGTAAGAAGGTTCCATTCGGACATTTTCTTCCCAAGAACCATTATTTTGTGGAACACACTCCCGAGATGCTCCACCGCTCACCACAACCTTGACCTCTTCAAGTCTAAGGTTAATAGTTATTTTTCCTACCCATCCTCATAAACTGCACTTCTTACCCCCACCTCCTCCTCCTCTTATGCTCATTCAACAAAAGTTTTCAGTAACCCTCTACCTTGAGTGTCTCTCGGGCCTTATATGAAGTGAACGATAAATAGATAAATTCAACAATATATATATATATATATATATATATATATATTAATGCATGTTTCATTAAATAATATAGACAAGTTTTGTCTATTTATTTTAAGTAAGTTCCTTTCATATTGTCTGATAAGCCTAATAACATTATCATTGAAAGACGAAAGGAAATCACCATATTGATACATGTTTAAATCCTATCTAAGCTTTCGGCTTACATAAGTCATTATCAAAGATGATAATTACATTTCAATATATCAAACAACACACGGACGAAACAATAATGATAGTCTGTTTTTGTTGAATGAAAAAATTCAATGCAACGACAAACTCGTGTATACGACACACGGAAGCGAAAATTGAGTAGCAGCTCGTGGCGTCACACATGACCACGCGAGAGTGAAAACGAGAAGTATTAAGTATGAGAAGCCGTTCGTATAAACCAATGACTTCTGTTATCAATTACAGGCATTTAAGAATATTTGAAATATGAAAGGAACTTACTTAAAATAAATTGACAAAACTTGTCTATATTATTTAATGAAACATACATTAATGAAAAATTGCTGCCTATATATATATATATATATATATATATATATATATATATATATAAATAAAACATGACAAACACGAAAGATTTTTTGTGACGTGTTTTATCCGTTAGGATTTCAACGGAGGAAACACGTCACAAAAAAGAAACATTCCAGTTTATAATTTTTTTCTAAATACTCTTTGTTGATATATAAAATCATACAAAATTATATATCGTTATATATATATATATATATATATATATATATATATATATATATATATATATATATATATATATATATATATATATATATATAAATATATATATAGTAAATTATATATCGTTTTATATATATATAGTAAATTATATATCGTTATACCATATATTATATCGTTTTATATATATATATATATATATATATATATATATATATATATATATATATATACATATATATATATATATATTTTAAACATGTAGAATTGAATGTTAAAGACAACATAGTCTTGCATATTTTCTTTAGAATTTTCTCATATTCTCTAATGAGACTTTTTATTTGGAAATGGTTTCGAAATATATATTGTCCGTACGATGACCTAGCGCTTTCGAACATCATTGTTCATCTTCAGGGTCAATATTTTTAGTCAACATTTTTTTAACAAACATTAAAAGAAAAGTTGCTGCCAAATTACATATATATATACATACATACACACATATATATATATATATATATATATATATATATATATATATATATATATATATATATATATATATATATATATATATATATATAGGTTAGCTTAGGCCAGGGCAAAGGCAATAGTGGTAGGCGGACTAAAGTAAATACATTTAAGAATGATCGATCGTCTGGAAAACGATGAAATTTTAACATTAGTTAGAAAATGTCTACCTCAACTGTTCGAGGAACATTTAGCCACTTATTGTTAGGAATTGTTTAGAAACTCGTCTTGTCAGTATGATTGATTTGTTTATTTACTTCAGAACACAATAAGTGCTCTGCAATCTTGACCTTGTGCCTGAGAAATTCTATCATATGCACCCATCATTATGTTTATTTGCGAGACACAAACTCATGCTAAAAATATTTATTAGGGTGATTCAAATTTTCCATTCAATTTTGACAAAACCTTTGTGGAAAACAATTCATTTTCCACCCTACAATCTCTTTCACAGGTAGGATGTGGCAAGCTTCTCGCTGCTCTAAGGTTAACCGTTATCTTTCTCTCTGATCCGTATAAATTACTTCTTAAGGTAACCCTCTATCTTGAGTGGACCCCGGGAGTTGTGCATAGTTAGCCTCACTGTAAAAGAAAAACCATTTCATATGAAGTAGGAATAAAAGTTCAGGCCGATTTTATATTGTATATTACAAATGAAGATAATAATGCTTATAGAAATATTTATTACTTTTTTCCAGTGAATAACTGGAATTTTCATAGTTTGTACATTCCCATAAGGCTAAACGAATGCATAAACTATATAGAACTGTGTAAACGTAGAAGACACTTCTAGGATTTCCCTAATATCGTTCAAAAATTGGTACTGGGAATTTGATAAATCGCCTCAGGAACAGCCGAAGTGTTTCAGTTCAATACGATAAACCGAGATTTTAGAAGAATTAGGAATACAATTAATTCGCTAATTACATTAACGAAGGGAAGAACAAATCCTAAAAGTTTCCTGGTTTTTCATAAGAATCCAGAAACCGTTTCAATAAGAAGCCCGAACAATACCAGCAAATTTAGGAACCTCTGCCTTTGTAACTTCTCGTCCTATGTACGAATTATTAGCTGTTTTTTTAACGGAAGTAGATTTCTATTTTACAATATTTTAAGAAAGAAGCTCCTTCCTCCATTAATGTGAAACAGTAGATGGAGCTTTTTTGTAATTTTTTTTCAATCTGTTACAACTTCAGGACAAGTGAATCTCTAAAGAGGAATAATTATTATAGCTAAGGGTCATCAAAATTATTTTCTAACCATTGTATAAATGGTAGCCGACCATTTCATGTCTGTCGATATTTAAGCTTTCTTTCGTCTAACACAAAGCCACAGCAAAGTAGCACTCCGAAGAGAGTGAATTCAACACTGTAGCAATTAGATAGTAATATCATTTTACTCATCAATATTTAAGCTTTCTTTAGTATAAGGCCTGTATTGTGTATGACTTATTGAAGAGCTCAAGCGGTCTTCAGGATAATATCCAAGATGGATATCACTACACTAGCAATGATTAACAAGCATAAAGCATCATTCACCTGTAAACACACTTTTCTGCATATGTACCTGATGTAATGAATATGCAAACACCTGGGTTCCCCCTCACAGTAATATGATTGGCTGGTGTCAGCCATAAATACCGACTGATATGGAGGTACATTGCCTACGCCTATTGCCTAAGCAGATTGACTACGACTACGACGAGTACCAGTCCATTACGGCTACCTGCTAGATTGTCCTACCCGGTTACAGTAGCCAAAACCACTTAGCTACTTCGAACAAATATACCCCTTTCAGGGACATATCAATACAAGTAGCAGAATAAGTTAATGTTAGTCTGGCACAGGTACATAAGAATAAGAGACGACAATTTTTTCCAATGTAAAACAAGATGGATTTAATCTGGTATAAGGAGACAAAATTAGAGCTATCATTGAGAAATGACTTCACAACAACAACAATTATTTTGGAGACAGATTTCTTTTCTTTGTTATCGTTCGACAATAGTTGTTTTA
This sequence comes from Acanthosepion esculentum, assembly GCA_964036315.1. Lineage (NCBI taxonomy): Eukaryota > Metazoa > Mollusca > Cephalopoda > Sepiida > Sepiidae > Acanthosepion > Acanthosepion esculentum. Next base: position 5,226,916 of record OZ038481.1, read on the forward strand.
TAGAAGACTAATTGTGTCAAGTTTTTATGTTGTTTTATGGGGAATTGTTTTCTGCTATGTACTGTATCTATTCAGAACTTTGACATTCGTGGCTCTCCACAAAATACAGTCCTTTGTAGCTCTCATTATAGTTTCTTTTTACTCACAGTCTCTGTTCTGCTAACCGTTTATACATGTTCGTTACCTAGGTTACGCGCTGATTTCCCTTTTGCTTTAAATATATCCTGTGAGTGTCAAATATTCCAAGCCTTCTTTCCTCATCATATATCCTAAAAATTTCAACTGTCTCTATTTGATGCTACACATAAGTTTCCTTTTTTATTCCATTTCCTCTAAAACTTCGCTGTTGCACGCCTTTTCAGTTCATAGTATTCTCAGCATCCTTCTGCTAAACCACATTTCCGTTGTCTCAAGTGAGGAGATTATCGAGAAATCTTTGTTTGTGTGAGGAGATACTCAAGCAATCTTTGTCTCTGTGAGGAGATGGTCAAGCAATCTTTGTCTCTGTGAGGAGATGGTCAAGCAATCTTTGTCTGTGAGGTGATGGTCAAGCAATCTTTGCCCTATCATCATCATCCTCATCGGTCACTTAGCGCACTATTGCAGACTTCCCATCAATATGAGATATTTTATTCACATTCATTTTACGAGCCTCTATTCTTTCAATGCTGATTTAAGGCATGCTGAAAGAGAGCGTTTGAATATTTTCCCACAGTAGGTTGCCAATTCTTTCTGCGGTAAACTGTTAACCAACCATGGCTATAGAACCCAGTCTGTCCTGCTATCTAACCCATAGCTGGAGAGAGAAGAGTTGGATTCATACCTTTACCAGGGATATTTACGCATAAGGGAATATAACGAACTCGACTGGAATTCGAACTCGGCTCTCATTCCGATCAGATATCCATTACATCACTCGCACATCGATATGGGAGCACTGATATTACATAACAGTTTCGTATTCTTTTCTTTGTAATACAAAGATATATCTGCATTGGACTAGACCCTTAAGTAAATCAAAACAATTGAGTATTACAGTCACTATTTACTATGGCTTCGTTATTAGCTTATAGGACTTAAATGAGATATACGAAAATTGTCTACTGGTAATGCTAAAAATTAGGAAGTGAGTTTTATCGATTTGAAAATCAGCACTCAAATTGTGTTTTTTCTTTCTTTAAATATTTATTCAACTTAATATAGTGTTGTAACCTAGAAAGGATTACTGAATGAGGAATAACGAAAACGGAGGTTGGAAATGAAATGGTAATCTTTATAACATCAACAAAATAAAATACTCGCCAGCGGCGTGAAGTAGGTAAACCACTGCTATTGATGGATTACTTAGACAGCATATTGCCCTTCCTTACAAGTGTCCAACGTATTTATGAGGATTGGGACATACTCTTTAGTCTTCATAGGTACGGCAAATAACAGAAAGAAAGAAAGAAAGTAACAAACAAACAAACAAGGAAAGAAAGGGTTGTAACCTAGAAAGGGTTACTGAATGAGGAATAACCAAAACGGAGATTGGAAATGAAATGGTAATCTTTATAACATCAACAAAATACAATACTCGCCAGCGGCGTGAAATAGGTAAACCACTGCTAGTGGTAGACTATTTAGACAACATATTATCCCCACTTACAATAGTGTCAAACGTATTTATGAGGATTGGGGCATACCCATTAGTGTTCATAGGTACGGTATATAACAACATATAACGATGCATGAGCAAATAGTGATAGAAAAATTCTGTTTAACAAAATAGGAAGATTCTTTCTCTTTAGAAAGTGTCACCTACTTTGGCCACCTACACTGAAAATCAATATTCGAAATTCTAATTTGCTTGTATTTAATTTGCGGGTGTGCGTGCGTATGTGTGCGTGCGTGTGTGTGTGTGTTTGTATTTGTGTGTGTGTGTTAGGTTTCTGTTTTACTTGGGTTTGAAAACCAATCATGAGTGCCTGTAGGAACGACGCAGTTCCCTGAGCCATGGGGCAAATCACAAGTGTTAAACCTCTGGGGCGCCCTTTAAAAGAATCTTTATCACGTCCAAATCTTACCCATCTCTTCCATTTTTCGTTAATTTTACACGAAGTTCATAATTAGAATTCTTTTTTTTGGGGGGGGGGATTTTTTGTTCTTTCCAAAGTTTCCTCTCTTTCTAACGCAACTGAAATGGTTTTCATTTGCTAATTACGTTTGAACGAAATCCTTCTTCGGGTTCCTTGACGCAAATAAAAACTTTCCTCGGGAAGATTTGCTTAAATTCAATGAAACCTTGTTTATAACAGGGTTAAAAAGATCTTCTTGCCTGTAATTCCGATACCATCTTCGGCCATCGATTGAATGAAATCTGAGCAATGCAAAATATAGCAGAATCAAATTAAATCTTGACATTCATCTCCTGAAAGAAAAAAATCCGATTTAAATTTACACTAATGAGATTTCAATTCAAATAAATAATTCATTAATTATCTTTATAAAATAATAAACTGAATAATGATCACAATCGGTTTTCAGATTCTTATCGGATTAACATTATAGTCTAAGTTCCTCGTTGTAAAGACTAAAAATAAAACGAGACAAGTTCCATATGTAAAATTATTCTTCGCACATCGTCGATTAAAGACGGTGCGAAAGTTTGTGGCTCCGATAACTTACTTCGAAATTTGATCTCGTGAGGATGTGAAAGACTAATTTAACTCTCATTTGGAGTGCTTACATAACTTCCTGTCATCCAGTCGTCCAAGTCGTGTGTACACCCTAAGTTCAGCTGTTTCGACCTCTTGTTTATATGCCTGGGGAAGCCGACGACATCATTTGGCGTCCAATTCTGCTGTTAGGTCGTATATGTCGACTCTTTGATGCATCTGGCACTCGTGATGGTCTACTGTGATAGCGAGCACAAAGCCAACATTTTTCATCTCTTTTACAATTAGCCCAATAAATATTGGGGTCACCACAGATCAACTCCTCTTAGAACAAATATCCCTCATTGACATTAAATTCAGTTCAAACTTAACATGAATTACATAGCACAATAGAAGTAACGATTTAAGCGTTAGCTTAATGTTTACGAATTCGCCAAAACTATTTAATATAGGTACCCCCACGAGATCGCTAAAAAAAAGAGCATAGCATGATGAAAAAACGCCAAACTTGACGAAAACAAAGTTCTATCGTCTAAATATTTATGTTATTATTAAGAGGAAAGATCAAAGTTTATTTTAATTATTTTTTTTAATTTTTCCTTCTTTTTAGAACAATCTGAATTTTCATTTAAATATCCTTGTTTCTCTTTGTTTCACCGGAACTAGTAAAATAACATATACAATTTTTGGCACTTTTTTTTGTATGACATACACTAATTTGGAAAATCTTGCAAAAATAAAAATAATTGTCGGATGTTAATGAATCTTTCAGAAAGTATTCACAGATGATCGAAATTATTATAAATATGTTTTCTTTTATCAAAGTCATGGCAGAAATATTTTTTTATATTTATTACCCCCCCCCATAACTAATTTTATGAAAACGCTAGAAATTCGATCGCGTCAGGTTTAGTGATTACAATAGTTAAAAGCACAAGGCTTTGAGGAATGCAAATCATGTTTTTCTTGTTTTTAATTGGATACCCCTCGCTGAAAATCAGCTCTGAATTGTAACATACAAAACTAAAAAAAAACAAATATATTATTTAATTTCAAATGCTTTTATTTGCTTTTAGTTGTTTTTATGAATATGGACAATATTTTCTGAAAGCAAAAAAAAATTTCGATGAAAAATGAATTTTTAATACAATTATTTATTATTTTTTAATTATAATAGATTTTTACATTTAAGTTGTAAATATTATAAAATTAGTTAAAAGCCGTATCAGGTTTTGTAAGTGTACTTACACTGTCACTGGATCTAACCAACGCCTTTATCCACTGTGCCATGTGTCCTTGAGATCTAGTGACAGGACCCAAAGACTCTGAGTTCAATATCCGGTTAAGGCAGTGGATAACTTGGAGAGGGGAATTAACAGGAAATAACTGATAACTGACATCCATGAAAAACATGGCACGTGGAACTAGAACAGTATACCTCAGTGACCGAAATAAAGGGTTCAGTTCGATATTCCAACCACCTGAAGAAGGCCGGAGCGTACAACGGCCGAAGCGTTGTAATAAATATGGCAACAAAGGTAAGGACAATAGTCCGAACAATGTAAATAGTGTACATAATACCTCATCTCAGAAATATAGACAGATAATGAGGGGCCGAAACGTTGTAATAAATATGGCGACAAAGATCAGGACAATGGTCCGAATAATGTAAATAATGTACATAATACCTCATCTCAGAAATATAGACAGATAATGATGGGCCGAAACGTTGTAATAAATATGGCGACAAAGGTGAGGACAATAGTCCGAATAATGTAAATAGTGTTCATGTCAGGAAGTTGTGGAGGGCCATAATTGCCCACGTCCTGAAGGGACACGGCACATAGTAGAAGAAATTATGTGTTATCTCGCTAGTTATTTTATCCTAATCATTAGCATTGTCTCCTAGAAGAATTATACAAATTACAATATCCATATCTGTGATCAATTAAGGTAAGATGCATTCAGATAAAAGAGGCCTTGTCTTCCGACCGGTGACTTTTCCGATACCACGAAGTGCATAGGAATTAAATAACTGCCTTCGAGCAAAACAGAAGGCCTTTACTCGGGACATTAAGGCACCAATATATCTCATATTTGTGGACAGAAGTAAATTTATTTAAATGCACACATGCCAAGAAAGTTGTGTGCGTGCGTGCGTGCGTGCGTTGGAGACTAATAAAAGGAAGTTAGCAATATGTAAATTAATCTTTGAGCATCGATCAATAATTACATCGCCTGTCGCAAAAGTATTAGTTGAACATTGATCAGAAATTTGAACTCTGTTATATATGTGACTATTATTCCAGACATAAGCGCATTGATAAGCAAGTCTATTTCTCTGAATAAATATTTCTTTCGTTAGACTACGGATTTATTGATGCATTTTTATGTAAAGGTGAATCAATAAACTGGTAAAAGGAAACGTATTTATAAAATTAATTTTTAATTTGAAAATTTACTGTATTACTGTCTACATTATTAATATGAATTAAGTGCATTGACAAGGAAAATTATGTTGAAAAAATACAATTTTTCTCTCCAGAATCTATTTTACATATTTATGTCTACCATCCGTCCATGCTCAGAATGTTGCTGCCATATATGGCCCGGTGATCCTGCTTTTAATTTAGAGAATCTTGATAGAATCCAAAGAAAAATCTGCCATATTAATTGTCTTGACTCGGCATCTCAGCTTCAGTCACTTTCTCACCTGCCATTATGTGCCTTTCCTATAAATACTTTCATGACTTTAAGATTTATGAATTTATGAAATTAAGCGCAGTACTAGATTGGCGGCTAGGTCTCATCATTTTACTGTAGAAATGACTAGATGTAACCATAGCTTTCATCCTAAAAGTTTCTTTTCTTGTACTTCTCGTTTATGGAACTCGTTTCCGGGTTCTTGCTTTCTAGCCAATTTTGATCTTGAAACATTTGAATGCAATGTCAGTCGTTATCTTTTCGCTTCCACTCGTCCTAATTCCTGTTCTTTTATTTTTCTCGGTCCTTAATATTTTTTTCTTCTCATTCGTTCACACTCGGTAACCCCTTCTATCTTAGTGGCTTTATTACCTTTCTTGGGGTGAAATGATTAAAAAATATACCTTAAGCTTTTCTGAAAGTAATTCCATTTTACTAGAAAGGATAGAAAAACAAATATAAGTTAAATTTATTTAAATATTATATATCATAAATATAAATATAAATTATAATATAAATAAAATATAAATGTAATATAAAATATAATATATAATATATATAATATAATATATAATATAATATATATAGTATATATAATATACATATATAATATATATAATATAATATATAGAATATATAATATATATATAATATACATATACATATAATATATATAATATAATATATATAGAATATATAATATATATATATATATATAATATACATAGACATATAATATATATAATATAATATATATAAAATATATAATATATATAATATACATATACATATATAATATAATATATATATATATATATATATATATAGAATATATAATATAATATAAAATTATATATCATAAATGTAATCACCTTCATTTTCAACGACTGCAACCGAGCAAGAACAAATGAGTCCGGTATTTACCTTGACTCCACACTAAGTCAGGTTGTAACAGAAGGTCGGTTTTTACCGTGGAGACCAGAGTGTCTCCACTCGGGTCGCTGGTTCAAGCTGGTCATAGTTTGTCTAAGCAGGTCATATCTTATTTAAGCTAGTCACAGTCAGCCCTACCACCGCTACGGAACAGATGTTAGGGAACAAATCCGAGGATTCTGTCCACGCAACAGGGGTGGGGAGAACGCAAGGGAGGAGAGAATGTCTCCGGCACGGAACAGATAATACAACCGCTACATCTACCCGGGCAGAAAAAAAACTTCTTCTCCTCTGCCCCTTCCAGAAGAAGAGCCCCTGGAACAAATGAGTCCAATTGTTGGTTGGTGAATTTAGTGACATATCAGTTGTGAGTTCAATCCCTGGACCTGGTAGTGTGTACATGAAAACAGTAACTGAGCAGTACTAAAAATAAGAACTATTTGAAATATCGCTAGAGATGGACAGCATAAAGATGAAGGCCGGATTGTACAGCGATCGAAACGTTGTGATAATAACAATAAATGAGAGGGCAATAGTTATTATGTAAATAAGGTTTTGCAACGTAGGATAAACATTATGAGTAGCATTTCGACAGTAAATTAGAATCGTTCTGATTGTAATCAGATTATACAGACGGTATACTCTAAAATTAATTGAAATATAAGAAGAGCTAAATATTTGAATGAAGAAACTGAATTATTTTGATGATAGAAGGGCTTACGAGATGGGGTTCAGCTGGTACTTTATTCCAGGACCCTAGAACTAAGAAGGAGTCTAAGAATTGGTCTAGCACGATTGAGTATTGAATGTGGCATTGCCAAACAAATTGATTTTGATAGTGTTAGTAGAAATTTTACAAACAAAAAAGAATAGAAAAGCACATTGTAATTAGTACTCTAGTTAAATTTGTTTTTGTTTTTATTAAGAAAAGTATTTTCCTTTGAAAGAAATTATTATGAACGTTTAAAAAGCTTTATTCTATTTCAAAACCTAAAAGGCGATTGGTGAATGTGACCGTAAATACTGATTGATGTTGCTGCATTAATTGTATATATTTGTTACATTCTGTTTTATCTGATCATGGAAATAAAATAATTATGAGAGTTTAGATTTACTGGATACCAAATGTTCAATTTTGTTAAAATTCCTTGCCTGTCTTGAGGCCTGAAAAGGGTCATGTATTGCCTTGCAAAATTTCTCTGGACGATAGTAACATTACAAACAGAAAGAAAAGAAATAGCACTATTTGGATGGACAGTTTCATGACTAAAAAGGAAGCAGAAGCACACGGACAATCTAGTATGGCAAAATTAGAAAGGGAAGGGAAATGAGAAATAGTGTAATAACAAAAGTAAGCAGGTGTAGGCTTTAAGAAAGCTTTATTGAACTGAGAATACAATTTTTCTCAATGAGGAGAGTAACAAAACAAGGGGAAACCACTCTTGATTATTCATAACATTTAGTTCTTCGAGTGATACAAAAATAAATATTATTCCTGCAATAAGAGGGGTCGTAAATGAACTTACAAATATAGGAACGATAAATGAAACTGATTTAATCAGATGCAACCGTCTTAAACAAAGTTAATAACGAAGCGATCAGGAGGCTGTGACGTCAAATTTTGAATTTTACATTGAAACAAAATGATTCACAGAATGAAAACGTATCCTAATAAAGTCAGAGAGAACAGCGCCAATATCAGGTTAGAATGAAGGACAAATTTTAGGCTTTGTAGAATTACAAAAATAAGGTAAAATAAACGTGAATAACGATTTGGCAACTCTAATTAAACAAAAGCAGCCGAGATAAGAGAGAAGACAAATGGAAATAAAGATAAGAGAAAAGGAATTACTCCAAATCAAGATTAGAAAAAAAAATGTTTTTAAAGAAATATGACAGTAAATACTAAGAGAGATAAAACTGAAAATGCAGAATAAAACAAATTAGTTAACAAAAAAAAATAGGATAGAAAAAAAAAGAAAGACGAACTCGGAAAGTGAGAAGAAGTTATTCACGAAGGAAAGAGATTAAAACATGCAAGATAGGCACGCTACATAAACAAGGACTTCTATTTAAAAAGAGAAAGAGAAAGTTAATTCATGTTAAGGCAAAATGTGAAGAATAATTGAGGAATACAAGACAAGTATGTATGCGTCGGAGAAAGATACCAGAAACACTTATTCCGACAGATAGTGGTGACGTTCCTGAAGTAAAATAAAAAATTCAAATAAGGTTTGCGCTTCAAGGCATGAAACGTTGAAAAAGCAAAATCGAAAACACCAAGTGAACAGACTTTTCATGATGAAAAAAAGTTCCACAAACGATTAGCCCATTTACTTCCCCAGTGCATATAGAAAATAACTTCGACATTTTTGTCAAGGAATAGTAGTCGTACTTTATAAAAACAAAAATGGTGGGGCCATTAATAAAGACATTGAAAAATATCGGCTTTATTACATTTCGATCGAACGTATACAATTAATTTCCAAAAATACACAGAAACTTACAAATATCTTCGATAAAAAGAAACTATGTCAACAGGCAAGTTTTCAAAATGGCTACTCAATAAGAGATTATTTAAATACTAGTGTAATCGTGCCGTCAAATTTGACGGTAAGAAGGAATGTATTATAAGTAATACCGTAATTCCCTATGTATAATACGCCTTCATCCATAATACGCGCCCCTAAAATTGTGCTGAAAGTGTGAAGAAATGCTTCTACTCATGCATAATACGCAACCCTTGTTTGGTAATCATACCCTATAAATTGTACCTCTCCAGCTTCATTACGGCCAGCATTTCCTACTCTTATTAAAAATGGTTTTAAACATAGAATATTATTCTAATTTAGTTTTATGATAATTCTTATTTTATTTTACATTTGTAAGTAATGTTAGGTACATATGATTGTATTTGACATCAGTATTGGTTCGCAATTGCCGAATGTTTCCGAGTGTCAAATTGTCGTATGTTTCTGATGAGTAGTCATTTCGCAATTAAAATCGACCTATGAAACGGCAATTTCTTAAAGATTTTTTGTAGCAGCGCATAATACGCAACCCTGATTTTGCTTTTTATTTTTTTTATAAAAATGCATATTATACAAAATGCGTATTATACATGGGGAATTACGGCATGTATTATATTGCTGGTAATTTTCGTTTAATCCAAATAAAATTTTGAATTTAAAATAGTTCGTTGTTAACGTTAATATTTCAACAGTGTACAATTTATAAACTCCTAAGGAAAGATATCTGTATATTATCCTCATAGATGTTACATATTTACAACCAAAATTATGTTTACTGCAAAAAGTTCCCAAAGCACAATATTTTTTGTATAAACTTTGGAAGGTCTTAGTAATCCTTGGCAGCCCGTAGATTCAATCTGTACGAGCAAACGCATCATCAGATTTTTAAAAATTTATTTTTGTCCCCCCGCACCATTGTTTTAATTATAATTTTTAAAGTTTAAAATGAATTTCTTAAAAATGGAGAAAGTCTTCTTGAAGATATATGTGGTGATATATACGGAACCTTTTTGATAGTGATATCCGTACGCGTCAATGGTACCAAGATTGGTATATTGCGTAGATCTGTCTTTTAATTGGTTGATCAAGACAAACCCACAAGTCTATTTTTAATTCTGACCTTCTGTTTTCTCACCCTCTCCCTTTATCTTTTGAAAAAGAGGTAACACTTTGCTTTTGAAATTTTCTTAAATATCATTTAATCACCAGTTACTTACCATCGCATGAACAAGGGACAAAGTTGCCGAAACACAAAAGCCATTATGTAGCGATTTCAATATGTTTTTATTCTAACGTCTTATAATAAATGTGTAAGTATATATATATATATATATATATATATATATATATATATATATATATATATATATATATATATATATATATATATATAATAATAATAATAATAATAATAATAATAATAGGGTGGAAAAAATCCTGCATGGCACAACTTGCAAGCATATCAAAATAAATTTGTACTCGAGGAAAAAATTGAAAAAAAAACAAGAAAGAACTAGAAACATCCGAACAGGGGCGAAATAAATCGTCCAGTGCCTTAAGTTTTTAGTCCAAAGAAAAAACTCCAAGCGTGTAATAAAGCTAAAACTTAGAGTGCTCAATACGCTAAGTTTATATATATATATATATATATATATATATATATATAAATGCATGTTTCCCTTCTTTTTTATTATGCATGTTTATATGTCTGTTTTATTGCTGTAATAGATTATTTACAAACAACACATCCACTAATTTCAAATACCTATTACAAACCACCTTGTTTTGCTGCATGAAATAGCATCGGACTCAGTAGAACACTCAACAGTCTTTAAATCACTACGAAATCAATGTATTAACGAAAACACTATGAACGTTGTTGAGAGTATGTACTGTAACGTTTCTGCAATAATTCTACCAAGCAAAAGCACAAATAAAATAAAAAGTGAGTCCAGGGGCTCCGATTTCACATAAACTCATAGGAGGTCTCGAAAGTATCTTCTGCAAAATATGAACTTTCACGGGATGAAAGTAAAAATAACTCAAGAATAAGAGATATTAAATGATTTTCACATATATTACTAAAGCCTTAACCTTGTTATATTTTTTTGTTTCGTTTTTTTTTATCGGTATCAACGCATACAAGGCAGTAAGGCCACTGAGACTGAAGCGGGGGGTCACAGGGTGTGGAAGGATCAGGAACAGAAACATTAATAATGAAAGGGAAGTGAAAAGAGTAATCAAGAGGATAGTAGAAAGCGATTGACATTGCTTTAAAATTTTTGCAGATTAAAGTTGGCTGGAAAGCATGAAACCGGAAGGAAGTTCCACAAGCGAGAAGTGCGAGAGAAGAAACTGTTAGCATAGAATTTACGGCTACATTTAACCATCTCAGCTGTAAATTGATAAAATCTCAACGGCATTTTAGTATTGCGTTTAAATTCAAAAAGTCTGGGTGCCGTAGCGAAGAACTCATCCGAACAATTACCATGAAAGCATTTATTTTAAAAAAAGCACAGAGGGACAACCTTAGGGCGGTAGGATAGTAAAAGTGAAAGTGTGACTTAGTTAATATCTAATTAGAGATTGTCCTATACAGTAATGTTTATTGAACTAATATCGCTGACATTTCACAATATCCACTGGGATTTTTTCCGTCCTCGCTATGACGATAAACTACATCCGCGTCCTGGGTAAGACGATACACTACATCCGCGTCCTGATTCAAACGATAAACTACATCCAACAGCAAGGCCTCTGATCAGGTGGTTTTGAGGAGCGTGGAACCACCTCTTAATTGCTGGTGTTACCAAGTCCACCCTGTTAGGGTCCTAGCTATGGGCAAATATTTAACACCCAAACTTGTGTAAGAATAGGTTGTAATACCAGAAATACTTTGTAATAAAACAATTATTACTAGCAATAAGTTTTGAAGGAAAAATTATTATCAACAATACTTTAAAAAATACCAGTAATACAAACAGCTATACATTCTTGGATTGTACTAAAAATGTGAGTAATTGAAAAATGGTTCAAATATATATGTATATATACACACGTTTCTTTTCCAAACCAGCGCTATAAATCTATTTCAAAAATGTTGTTGGCATTAAATGACCCACTGAGGTTTTGATATGCCATAAAACAAAACAACCGAAAGAACCAACCACTAGGATTTATCATTGCTATCTACCTAAATATTGGGCAGGGACAAAAGATCGTTATTTAATAGATAGCGCCTTTTTATTACTTTTATAACTTTTTGTTTTACATGTGTCTGAAGTTAATGACAGACGTACATATTCTGAAAGGGCGTCATTCCATAGGATCCATGCATAGACTGTGAATTTTAAATGTTTTTACGTCAAAATTAAAAATAGTGGAAAATGGAATGTATTTTCTACTATTTGGTACTCTTCTATTTCTGGAAATAATAATACGTCTTACAAGCAGCACAAGAAATATGTGCCATTTATAAAGATGGTGCCATGGCTGCGATTACTGTTCATAACTTGTTCGGTTTGATCAGGGGCAATTTTGATGTGAGAATCTGAGAACGTTCTCTCGGGATTGTAGTTGTTGATGCTGAAAAAATCGAAACGCAGATTTAAAATAATCCAGGGCGAACGAAACGAGACATCGATAGAGATACTTCACAAATCTCATAGGAACGATGGAAAATTTGAAGTCTGAAACTATTTCGGTATGTGAATAGTTACTTATCACTATTTAACGGGGAAAATGAATTGACCGCATTTCGCATCCGCAAGTAAAATGAAAAGTACGGATCATAGTCGATGAAAAATAGATTGTTTACAACAATGTGGAGTGAAAAAGGTTCCAAAGAAAACAAAAAGCCTGCATGCATCTGAAGATATTGCTACGTATCTGTTGGGATTGGAATGGTATTTTGTATACCGGGTACCTTCCCCAAAAGTACGGTTCCCAGTCGGTACGGTTACAGACAGTAACCTTCGAAATTGCCAATTGGATACCCGCAAATACCCTTGTGAAAAGTATAAATCTATCTCTTCTACACCCCAGTTACATAGTAATATTTGTAACTGGAAAAATCATTGTTAATCTAAAAATAATGTTAATGCAATATTTATTAATTCAATCATTAATTTTAATCGTTAACGCATTTTCTGCCCTTGTGATCACCATTCCCGTCCATCTTATAATTGTGGTTCATTGTGACATTCAGTGCAGAATAACTAAACGTCTTACCAATTCCAAGACCTACAAGGCATCAGTTAGTTTGAATTTAGAATTTTCCTTCTCCTAGAATAGTAATGGTATATGGAGGCCGCGCGCAGACCAAACTACATCCAATATTTACTCGCAAAGAAAAAATATGTTTCGGTTTGAAATAACCCTCAATCGATTAACCAGACCTCACAGGTAAAGTTTGGCACCCTCCGTATTCGCCTGACCTTTCACCTTCGGATTACCGGGTATTTTGATTTTTTTTCTTAATTGCAAGTACTTCAATTGTCTGAAAATGCGTAAAAACTACCAATTCATTCCACAGAAAAATGCCAAATTTTGGGAGAATGGAATCTTAATGTTGACTCAAAGATGAAGAAACGTAGTGGAACAAAATGGTACATATTTGGTTGAATAAATCTATGTACAGATATTTGAATATTATCTTTGAAATTTACTTAAGAAAAAACTCTGCGAACCAATAATATGAAAGATTTCAAAATAAAATTTTTGTTCTCCATAATAGTTGTCTTCGCTTTTCTGTTATATGCATTTATCTTTAATAGATACAAGAACCTTTTTGTAACCATTTGATGTAAGGCTCTAATTTTACTGCTATTATTGATGCCGAGACAAGAAGAAAAAATCAATTTCACTGGTCATTTATATTGTTCATGATGACGGTAGTCTTTGAGTATAGAATCCAGAGGTTGGCAGTGAATATTTCGAAGACAGTAGGGAAGCGTAGTTCAGGTTAGCAGTGGATATCCCGATAAAGTAGCAGAGCGTAGTTCTTCCTTCTGTTTATTCGCTTGACAGGTTGGCATTGGACATTCGGAGAGAGTAATCAAAATGGCCGCTTTTATACACGACGGATTGAATATTTCACGTCTCCTGATTGGTTAACCTTTTTTTGGGGAACTATAAAGTGAGTCAAGTCATTTGGGTTGGCTCAGTAGTTACTTAAGTACACAAAATAATCTAACAATTTATATCTTTAATAGTAGTTTTAATTGGCTACTTACCAAGAATAATCGGAATATATTTTACTTTTCTTATAGACTAAAAATGTAAACAAAAATTACATCCATATCCCTGAAGAGTGTCGTTTAGAATTCACATTGACAATATGGGGATAATGAAAATAAAGATATTTTAATTGCCAAAAAAACTTCGTAAAATAGACATTTTTCTTTGCCTTTTATTTGTTTTGCCCTGGTGTTAAAAATAATTACTTCTCAGGTCTGAGGTATCGTTTTAATCCCCATCTTACCCTAGTCCTGACCTAATACTTGGTGGAGAGGTTTTCTTTGGTTATTATTATATAAAACATTATATAATACGGAATTTATAATCTCTCTGTTTTCCTTTACAGATGCACATCAAAAGAGAAAATAAATTGCTCTATAGCAAAGTTCACAGAGAAACATGATGAAACAAAAATTACAAAAAATGTAAATAGTCAATCCCAGTAACTATTGATAAATCAGCTTTACTCGAATACAAACAAGAGCGACTTATTGAAAGAAGATAAATTAGCCATTGCGCTGTTTTAAAATAACGCTCAGTCTACTGTTGGTGTGTCTTTATAAATCAAAAGAAAATGAGTGTATGTTGAAAGGAAATTAATTTTACACGAATTCAGCAGAGGACCATATATAGATAGATAGATAGATAGATAGATAGATAGATAGATAGATAGATAGATATTAACACACTGACATAGATAGATAGATAGATAGATAGATAGATAGATAGATAGATAGATAGATATTAACTGACTGACATAGATAGATAGATAGATAGATAGATATTAACACACTGACATAGATAGATAGATAGATAGATAGATAGATAGATATTAAAACATTGACATAGATAGATAGATAGATAGATAGATAGATAGATAGATAGATAGATAGATAGATAGATAGATAGATAGATAGATAGATAGATATTAACTGACTGACATAGCTAGATAGCTAGATAGCTAGATGTAACAAGGTAACTTGTTTCTTAGTGAAGTGTATTTTATAGTTCTGGTTTCTGGTAGTAGCGAGTTGGAACAGAAAAATTTTGTCTGAATCTTTGGGTGAAATCAAATTTTCCCTGGAAATTTGATTGAGAAAACATCTGTTGTTCAAAAGACTTCAGATTTTGACAGGTAACACCATTGTTTTGTCTATGTTCGTCTAAATGCTTATCAGATGAATATGTAAGGTGTTTATTTTGGCTGTAGATGGCCTTGAAGATTGGCAATATTTAAAGTCGGGATAAGTTAAAAACAAACCAGAGCAAATGACCATTTTACACCGTCTTGTGATCGATGGCTGGTGAGAAACTCCGTGGTTTTATGGGTCCTCATATGGAGAGCATTTTGGTGAACGCAGACAGAGAGAACGCCGGGAGAATCGAGAGCAGTGACATATCGAATATTGGCTGATCAACACGATTCACACCCGCCTGAAATTAACTCGATGTTTGATTATCTGATAAGAATTTGAGAATATATACTTTGGTTACAAGTCTCTACCTGCTCAAGATGTGTTAAGC
Organism: Acanthosepion esculentum; assembly: GCA_964036315.1. NCBI lineage: Eukaryota > Metazoa > Mollusca > Cephalopoda > Sepiida > Sepiidae > Acanthosepion > Acanthosepion esculentum. The sequence goes on from OZ038481.1 coordinate 5,242,502, forward strand.
TATATCAATTTTTTGTAAATATTCTATCTTTATTTACAATTAAAACTCTCAGGATCCGGGCTTATCCTTCTTCCAAAAAGAGCACAACTTTCTTTTCTTCAGCCCAGTCGTCAAGGAAAATATTACTAAATCAAGAAGAAGGGCAACAGCCTTTTTTTGTCAGTAAGAAACACAACACTTACCACCAGCAACTCTAGACGATCGACGACCAAACTGGCCCCAACTCCTTTCTCTAGTTTAAAACTGTATGTAACCAAGGTGACCCCACAGGCACCCCAGGGTGAAGATATCCATGAGAAATAGGGTTCAAATTGTATGACTGCACGTTCTTAGGGAAAAGAGGTTACGTATATGCACACACACACACACTTACATATATATATATATATATATATATATATATATATATATATATATATATATATATATATAATTTAAATAAAAACAGATTGCTTTAAGGTTCCATATAATAAATTATTTCACCGCAGCCCTTTTAAAGGACAGTGGATCATCAGATTTATTTCCAAATGTTGAAATGAAAAAATGAAAATAAATTTACACATTTATGACGGGCAATAATTCACGAAGTGGGGGCAGTGTAGGGGGGTAGAGAGACAGCATTGAGTTAGATGTAACATTTCTTGAAACAATAGAAATGTTACATCTAACTCAATGCTGTCTCTCTACCCCCCTACACTGCCCCCACTTCGTGAGTTTCCTTATTATTGCCCGTCATAAATGTGTAAATTTATTTTCATTTTTTCATTTCAACATTTGGAAATAAATCTGATGATCCACTGTCCTTTGGAAGGGCTGTGGTGAAATAATTTATTATATGGAACCTTAAAGCAATCTGTTTTTATTTAAATTATTAGCTCTGATTTACATTGAGCTCTCTGGATTCTATCCTCATTGGGTCTTCCCAAACGGATTACCTAGTTTTTCGTAAACTAAATATATATATATATATATATATATATATATATATATATATAGATATATAGATATATATATAGAGAGAGAGAACGACATAGATAGATAGATAGATAGATAGATAGATAGATAGATAGATAGATAGATAGATTGATTTTTAAAAGTTGACAGAGCAAGATACATGAAACTGAACAATATTGAAAAACAAAAAAGAAGACACAGAGTGAAATATAGATGAAGAAACAGCTGGATATCTAGAGAACGGGATTTCACAGACAATTCTGGATTTTAGAATCGAAGTAAAAGTAAATTTTTAATTGATCTCCAAGGCCAACACTCCACTCAGCTTAAAATAAGCCTTCTTTGATTAGCCTTATATATTCATAATTTTGCTTAAAACTAAAGTAAGATAGATAGATAGATAGATAGATAGATAGATAGATAGATAGATAGATAGATAGATAGATAGATAGATAGATGAACAGACTGAAATCTATGGTTTCATAGCATTAGATTTTCTCGTCTACTATTTGTCATGTAAAGCTTTGAATATTTCTCGTCGCCTTTGCAAGATCTGAAATGACTTGGGGAATAAATCCTGTCACAGTGCGCGTCTGTTCACTGGCCATTATTAATAGACAGAAGATGGAGGACGAGTTGCTCAGCCAATAAGGCCCACTGACGTCGATCAGATCAGGAATTAGTGGCCACGCAAGAAGACCTGGCCAGTGTAATGGATGGTAAGACGAGTTTGAATGAGGTTAGATCCGGTTCAGGAGTTTTCATATTCGTAAAGGAAACGAAGATAAGGGAAGTAAAGGAGGGAGGAAAGAAAGAAAGAAAGAAGGAAAGAAAGAAAGGAAGAAAGAAAGAAAGAAAGAAAGAAGGAAAGAAAGAAAGAAAGAAAGAAAGAAAGAAAAATAAGACCAAAGGCAAAGAAAGGAAGACCAAACAAGATAAAACAAACAAAGAGAGTGCAAACAAGTGAGAAGAGAAAGAAAGAAAGAAACAAACAAACAAACAAGTTGCAAAAGAAACAAAGTGGATGCAAACAAAACGGAAAGGAAGGAAGGAAGGAAAAAATAAGACAAAAGGCAAAGAAAGGAAGACCAAACAAGATGAAAGAAAGAAAGAAAGAAAGAAAGATCAAACAAGACAAAAGGTAAAGAAAGGAAGACCAAACGTGATTGAATGCAAAGAAAGAAAGAAAGAAAGAAAGAAAGAAAGAAAGAAAGATAAATAAATAAAGAACAAGACAAAAGGCAAAGAAAAGAAGACCAAACAAAACAAAAGAGCCATGAGAGTGCAAACAATTGAGAAGAGAAAGAAAGAAAGAAAGAAAGAAAGGGACGAAGAAACAAGTTACAAAAGAAACAAAGTGGATGCAAACAAAACGGAAAAGAAAGAAAGAAATAAATAAATAAAGAAAGAAAGAAAGAAAGAAAGAAAAGATAGAAAAACCAAACACGACAAAAGGCAAAGTAAAAAATATGAAACAAAACAGAAGCCAAAAAAAGAAAGACAGAAAGAAAGAGCAAATAAGCCATAATGAAAATAAAAGGAAGAAGGAAAATTACTCTAATGGACTGAAGCAAGCCAGGAGCCCTCCCACCGTGGAGACACTATTTGGCAGTTTTCAAGACACATGTCATTCCTGGGTTTAATCGATCTTCTGTAGTTACGCTGATCCGATTTCTCCGATTCCTCTCTCACTCCGAAGAGTTGAAGAATTGCAATTGATATAACATTGTCAGGTGGTCACATTTCATTCAAAATTTTCTCTTAAGTGCTCAGTAGATCAAAGCTTGTATAGCTAGATAAATGCCGAAAATATTAATGACCTTATCTGTCCTTAATTACTCCCTGTCCTAAAATAGGTCATCACTCCTGCCCTAAGCAAAAAGGAGTCCTTCTTTCGCCAAAATTCATGAAATCTATAGAAACTGAAAAACGTCTCTTCTATCCTTTATCCGGACGAGTATCTTAATTTCTGTTATTTAGATACCAACTCAAACTTCTTCAGCGTGTTCTGAAATTTTGATGTTTTTATTATTTGAGTCATTATTTTGACCCTTATCCCTGTCGGTTTGTGTCTCTCCAAGCGTTAAACAGTTTACCTGATGCGATAATACCTTGAAGAGTGTCGATGAGCCAACTTATCTATCATTATAACACTTGAGGAGTAGAGGTTTATCCATTGTTCCCTGTTTAGTATTGGATTCCAGATCCCTCCCAAAGTTCCCTTCCACACTATACGTCTGGGGTCTCCGACTGCTCTCAAACGTTATTCACTATTTTAACCTTGGCCTCTTCAAGTCTAGAGTCAGCGCAGCCCAAGAATTACATTTTTTACCATTTCTTTCGCTCATACGAGACTAGACAATAGCTCACTACCTTGAGTGGCTCTTGGGACTTGTATTAGTAAATATTGCTGTTTGGACGCTTGTAGATAATCAAAAGTGTTCTATTGGTATAGCCTTGTCAACTAGTAAAATAGTGGATCGGGCGTAGAGAGATAATTAGCAAATCATCTTTTATCAAAATACAATAAACACTCCAAATTCCGAAGGAGTTCTTAAAAATATTTGCTACCTTTCCATTTAAGACCCAACTTTTTTGTTTTTCCTTAATCTTGAGGCTATTGAAAGACTGACGCAAGATACTCGAATAGCCATTGCATTTGGAGTTCTGTACATGCCAATCACATCGACAAAAAACATATCTCTCTTCTTGAAAGAACTTCAGTAAAAAGTAATTTCCTATCTGAATTACCAAACAACTTGCTTCTGAGTTTGTCCTGAAGAATTCTCTTACGTCTCATCTTCCACATTTCCCCATTGCTGGATATTTGGACTGGGTGATGGCGAAGCGGGTGTTATTCCACTGTTTGCAGAGTGTCATACATTTCCTTTTTGTGAGATAATGAAGCGAGAATATATTTTCTAAACCATTTGTTCTGAAGGAGAAAATTCATGAAAGACTTTTGCAAAGCCCTTGAATAAAACGGTGGAAATAATGCAACACGGAAAACAGTAAATTGCCAAAGTGTATTCTGTTTTCTATTAGATACAAGCGGGACAACGACAATATTCCATTCTTGTTCCAAAATCGATAACTAATCATTCTGTTATATTTATAATCGAATTTCGTTTAATAACGTTTATGTCTGTAAGTAAAATCGAACCATTCCATTATTGAAATCATTTATTCTAGAGAATATTTTCTTTAGATTATGTTTTGTTACTGAAGTTAGAAGTTCAAGATTTAGTCTCGGATTCTAAAATCCTTGTCAATGTCAAATCCAACATAGTACATTTCAGAAGAAAGTCACTTTACATCAACATTATTGCAGCTCAAATCTTGGGTAAAACAAGCTTGCTAAGGTAATAACATAAGAGAGGAAAACACAAAATGTATCGAACTCACAACCTTAATAATCATCAATAAGATTAACTTGCTAACCACGTTCCCTATTCCTTGAAGCTTAGATTAACAAGCGAAGAAAAGTGATATGCCAAATTAGCTGTATGGGAAAGAAAACGATTATAGCAAGACAAGTACTCAAATAGCCTGCTTCTATGAGCGAAGGACAGATTAAAATGTCCATAGATTATGGTTGAAGATAACATTAAGCAATGGATTTTATGAAAAGTCATGAAGATGGAAAAATATCAAACTAAATGGATTTGAATATTGAGATGATTGCAAATCTTGAACCTCGATAATTATTGGCACTGTCTCTAGTCCTTAAATTTAAAACATTTTATTCTGTGATGCTGCGATTTAGTTCAGAAGCTGTTCGGGTTTTAGATGCCACTTTTAGGGTAACCGTTGCGGCTGGATACATAAAATGTGTCATGATTAAAAATGATCCGTTGTCAAAAATTCACAGACGGGTAAATCAATTGAAAGCATTACTCTGGTTTATTCATTCATGTGCTTCAACAGCGAGAGGAGACACGTGCTACTAGACTTTGGAGAATGAGAAAACTGAAGAGTGTCCTCGTAGGCCTGACCGGAAACGTTGTCGCAAACTGGCGAAAAGTTTCCTCTTTTGTATATCTTGAACTCTTCCATCCTCCCAGCAATTAGAAAAAAGTCATCAATCATGGCTTCCAAATCAGGCGCGTCCAAGAACGAAATATTTTGGTGAAGACTGATCGGAGGTTGATAATAGTGTCGCCGCAAATGCTGATAGCAGTCATGCCGAACTAAAGGGTTATTCTTCCTCTACCAGATCGTTTAATAAGTATAATCGTAAATCGCTACAGTAATAGTGACGGCTCCTTACTTGTACATGCCGCATTCTTGATATATGTTTCTATATATCGAATATACCGGTACTTCGTTTAGAAAGCTGGATAGCTGTTACCAGACTGGGATATATATATATATATATATATATATATATATATATATATATATATATAATATATATATATATATAGAGAGAGAGAGAGAGAGAGAGAGAGAGAGATGGACAGACTTGGATAGATAGATAGGTAGATAGAGAGAGAGAGATATATGGACAGGCTTAGATAGATAGATAGATAGATAGATAGATAGATAGATAGATAGATAGATAGATAGATAGATAGATAGGAGTTATAAATCTTAAGTAAAATGTATATTACTTTTTGTATATTTGTGTATTTAAACTTAATGCGGTTCATTTATTAAATAATAACAGTAAAGCGTCGTTGGTTGTCGTCTGTATTTGATCTTGTGATTGGTCATAAAGCGAATGAGAAATTGTAAACGCTCAAATTCAATTATTGGTTCGTTTATCGTCCAGCTCCCACTCTTTCTAGGTTCTTTGAATAGGAGTAGAGCTCTATCCCTATGTTGCATATTTCTGCTGGACTCACATAAGGCGACGAAGACTTATATATAAACGTATATACATAGCTGTATTGTTCGAGATGCGACGATTGGGTAGACTGATGTAGAACCACAGAGGTTGGGTTTGTGCACACTGGAATTGACGGAGACAAATCTTTTTTTAAACTCTATCCAGCCTCTCTTACAGGCCATTAGTTGGGATGATTTTATAACATTTGGACACCCTCGCAACTTCACGCCTTCTTCTCGTATGTCGCTTATGCATCTTCATGTAGCCACGCCTCTTCCGGCATTCGCCTGCGCAAACACGCATTTCCTTCCGCTTTGCGACCTCTTTATTCAAGGCTCAGGACATAATAGTTAACTAGACGTGAGGTATGGTAGAAGGTGATGAGGAGGAGGTAAAGAAGGAGGGGATAATCAAGTGCATTGGAAATGTATCGGTTGGAGGTTAAATGAAATATACATACTTTCATTTTATCCCAGTTCGAATGTACTCAAAAGGAACATTTTTGTATCTATATAAAATGGTCATAATTTCCGTTCTTTAGTTCAAAAGGTTTTTTGGAAGAAAAAATAGTAATAATAACATTTCCAGACCAAAAACCCTTTTGAATCAGAAATCAGAAATTATCATCCGTTGCAGACATAATAAAAAGTTCCTTTTTCAGTTCATATGAAGTGGGATGAAAAGAAAGTATGTATATTTCATTTCATCCGCCTTCGATACATTTCCCATCCATTTGATTATCTCCTCCTCCGCACCTTCTACCACACCTCACGTCATGCTCTTATTCATTTATTTTTTATTTTTAAATAAAGAATTCATGATGCTTTTCTTATTTTTAAGAAATAAAGCGTTAGGAAATCAATTGACCAAAATCGCCTGAAGAGACTGAAAGGTTGAAACCAAGATAACGAAATTGACCGATCTCTTTATTTTCTATACTTAAAAGCTCTACATGTTATTTTTTCATCTTTTGATATGTGTATTGAGCACTTTTTTAAATACTACTGTTTCCTGGTCTAATTCAACTCTGAGAATTAACTTGTTGATTATTATTATATATATAAGAAAATGAAGGAGGATATATAAACACACACACATACACATATTATATATATAAGAAAATGAAGGAGGATATATAAACACACACACATACACATATTATATATATAAGAAAATGAAGGAGGATATATAAACACACACACATACACATATTATATATATAAGAAAATGAAGGAGGATATATAAACACACACACATACACATATTATATATATAAGAAAATGAAGGAGGATATATAAACACACACACATACACATATTATATATATAAGAAAATGAAGGAGGATATATAAACACACACACATACACATATTATATATATAAGAAAATGAAGGAGGATATATAAACACACACATACACATATTATATATATAAGAAAATGAAGGAGGATATATAAACACACACACATACACATATTATATATATAAGAAAATGAAGGAGGATATATAAACACACACACATACACATATTATATATATAAGAAAATGAAGGAGGATATATAAACACACACACATACACATATTATATATATAAGAAAATGAAGGAGGATATATAAACACACACACATACACATATTATATATATAAGAAAATGAAGGAGGATATATAAACACACACATACACATATTATATATATAAGAAAATGAAGGAGGATATATAAACACACACACATACACATATTATATATATAAGAAAATGAAGGAGGATATATAAACACACACACATACACATATTATATATATAAGAAAATGAAGGAGGATATATAAACACACACACATACACATATTATATATATAAGAAAATGAAGGAGGATATATAAACACACACATACACATATTATATATATAAGAAAATGAAGGAGGATATATAAACACACACACATACACATATTATATATATAAGAAAATGAAGGAGGATATATAAACACACACACATACACATATTATATATATAAGAAAATGAAGGAGGATATATAAACACACACACATACACATATTATATATATAAGAAAATGAAGGAGGATATATAAACACACACATACACATATTATATATATAAGAAAATGAAGGAGGATATATAAACACACACACATACACATATTATATATATAAGAAAATGAAGGAGGATATATAAACACACACACATACACATATTATATATATAAGAAAATGAAGGAGGATATATAAACACACACACATACACATATTATATATATAAGAAAATGAAGGAGGATATATAAACACACACACATACACATATTATATATATAAGAAAATGAAGGAGGATATATAAACACACACACATACACATATTATATATATAAGAAAATGAAGGAGGATATATAAACACACACACATACACATATTATATATATAAGAAAATGAAGGAGGATATATAAACACACACATACACATATTATATATATAAGAAAATGAAGGAGGATATATAAACACACACACATACACATATTATATATATAAGAAAATGAAGGAGGATATATAAACACACACATACACATATTATATATATAAGAAAATGAAGGAGGATATATAAACACACACACATACACATATTATATATATAAGAAAATGAAGGAGGATATATAAACACACACACATACACATATTATATATATAAGAAAATGAAGGAGGATATATAAACACACACACATACACATATTATATATATAAGAAAATGAAGGAGGATATATAAACACACACACATACACATATTATATATATAAGAAAATGAAGGAGGATATATAAACACACACACATACACATATTATATATATAAGAAAATGAAGGAGGATATATAAACACACACACATACACATATTATATATATAAGAAAATGAAGGAGGATATATAAACACACACACATACACATATTATATATATAAGAAAATGAAGGAGGATATATAAACACACACACATACACATATTATATATATAAGAAAATGAAGGAGGATATATAAACACACACACATACACATATTATATATATAAGAAAATGAAGGAGGATATATAAACACACACACATACACATATTATATATATAAGAAAATGAAGGAGGATATATAAACACACACACATACACATATTATATATATAAGAAAATGAAGGAGGATATATAAACACACACACATACACATATTATATATATAAGAAAATGAAGGAGGATATATAAACACACACACATACACATATTATATATATAAGAAAATGAAGGAGGATATATAAACACACACACATACACATATTATATATATAAGAAAATGAAGGAGGATATATAAACACACACACATACACATATTATATATATAAGAAAATGAAGGAGGATATATAAACACACACATACACATATTATATATATAAGAAAATGAAGGAGGATATATAAACACACACACATACACATATTATATATATAAGAAAATGAAGGAGGATATATAAACACACACACATACACATATTATATATATAAGAAAATGAAGGAGGATATATAAACACACACACATACACATATTATATATATAAGAAAATGAAGGAGGATATATAAACACACACACATACACATATTATATATATAAGAAAATGAAGGAGGATATATAAACACACACACATACACATATTATATATATAAGAAAATGAAGGAGGATATATAAACACACACACATACACATATTATATATATAAGAAAATGAAGGAGGATATATAAACACACACACATACACATATTATATATATAAGAAAATGAAGGAGGATATATAAACACACACATACACATATTATATATATAAGAAAATGAAGGAGGATATATAAACACACACACATACACATATTATATATATAAGAAAATGAAGGAGGATATATAAACACACACACATACACATATTATATATATAAGAAAATGAAGGAGGATATATAAACACACACACATACACATATTATATATATAAGAAAATGAAGGAGGATATATAAACACACACACATACACATATTATATATATAAGAAAATGAAGGAGGATATATAAACACACACATACACATATTATATATATAAGAAAATGAAGGAGGATATATAAACACACACACATACACATATTATATATATAAGAAAATGAAGGAGGATATATAAACACACACACATACACATATTATATATATAAGAAAATGAAGGAGGATATATAAACACACACACATACACATATTATATATATAAGAAAATGAAGGAGGATATATAAACACACACACATACACATATTATATATATAAGAAAATGAAGGAGGATATATAAACACACACACATACACATATTATATATATAAGAAAATGAAGGAGGATATATAAACACACACATACACATATTATATATATAAGAAAATGAAGGAGGATATATAAACACACACATACACATATTATATATATAAGAAAATGAAGGAGGATATATAAACACACACACATACACATATTATATATATAAGAAAATGAAGGAGGATATATAAACACACACACATACACATATTATATATATAAGAAAATGAAGGAGGATATATAAACACACACACATACACATATTATATATATAAGAAAATGAAGGAGGATATATAAACACACACACATACACATATTATATATATAAGAAAATGAAGGAGGATATATAAACACACACACATACACATATTATATATATAAGAAAATGAAGGAGGATATATAAACACACACACATACACATATTATATATATAAGAAAATGAAGGAGGATATATAAACACACACACATACACATATTATATATATAAGAAAATGAAGGAGGATATATAAACACACACACATACACATATTATATATATAAGAAAATGAAGGAGGATATATAAACACACACACATACACATATTATATATATAAGAAAATGAAGGAGGATATATAAACACACACACATACACATATTATATATATAAGAAAATGAAGGAGGATATATAAACACACACACATACACATATTATATATATAAGAAAATGAAGGAGGATATATAAACACACACACATACACATATTATATATATAAGAAAATGAAGGAGGATATATAAACACACACACATACACATATTATATATATAAGAAAATGAAGGAGGATATATAAACACACACACATACACATATTATATATATAAGAAAATGAAGGAGGATATATAAACACACACACATACACATATTATATATATAAGAAAATGAAGGAGGATATATAAACACACACACATACACATATTATATATATAAGAAAATGAAGGAGGATATATAAACACACACACATACACATATTATATATATAAGAAAATGAAGGAGGATATATAAACACACACACATACACATATTATATATATAAGAAAATGAAGGAGGATATATAAACACACACACATACACATATTATATATATAAGAAAATGAAGGAGGATATATAAACACACACATACACATATTATATATATAAGAAAATGAAGGAGGATATATAAACACACACATACACATATTATATATATAAGAAAATGAAGGAGGATATATAAACACACACACATACACATATTATATATATAAGAAAATGAAGGAGGATATATAAACACACACACATACACATATTATATATATAAGAAAATGAAGGAGGATATATAAACACACACACATACACATATTATATATATAAGAAAATGAAGGAGGATATATAAACACACACACATACACATATTATATATATAAGAAAATGAAGGAGGATATATAAACACACACGCATACACATATTATATATATAAGAAAATGAAGGAGGATATATAAACACACACACATACACATATTATATATATAAGAAAATGAAGGAGGATATATAAACACACACACATACACATATTATATATATAAGAAAATGAAGGAGGATATATAAACACACACATACACATATTATATATATAAGAAAATGAAGGAGGATATATAAACACACACATACACATATTATATATATAAGAAAATGAAGGAGGATATATAAACACACACACATACACATATTATATATATAAGAAAATGAAGGAGGATATATAAACACACACACATACACATATTATATATATAAGAAAATGAAGGAGGATATATAAACACACACACATACACATATTATATATATAAGAAAATGAAGGAGGATATATAAACACACACACATACACATATTATATATATAAGAAAATGAAGGAGGATATATAAACACACACACATACACATATTATATATATAAGAAAATGAAGGAGGATATATAAACACACATACACATATTATATATATAAGAAAATGAAGGAGGATATATAAACACACACACATACACATATTATATATATAAGAAAATGAAGGAGGATATATAAACACACACACATACACATATTATATATATAAGAAAATGAAGGAGGATATATAAACACACATACATACACATATTATATATATAAGAAAATGAAGGAGGATATATAAACACACACACATACACATATTATATATATAAGAAAATGAAGGAGGATATATAAACACACACACATACACATATTATATATATAAGAAAATGAAGGAGGATATATAAACACACACACATACACATATTATATATATAAGAAAATGAAGGAGGATATATAAACACACATACATACACATATTATATATATAAGAAAATGAAGGAGGATATATAAACACACACACATACACATATTATATATATAAGAAAATGAAGGAGGATATATAAACACACATACACATATTATATATATAAGAAAATGAAGGAGGATATATAAACACACACACATACACATATTATATATATAAGAAAATGAAGGAGGATATATAAACACACACACATACACATATTATATATATAAGAAAATGAAGGAGGATATATAAACACACATACACATATTATATATATAAGAAAATGAAGGAGGATATATAAACACACACACATACACATATTATATATATAAGAAAATGAAGGAGGATATATAAACACACACACATACACATATTATATATATCAGAAAATGAAGGAGGATATATAAACACACACACATACACATATTATATATATAAGAAAATGAAGGAGGATATATAAACACACACACATACACATATTATATATATAAGAAAATGAAGGAGGATATATAAACACACACACATACACATATTATATATATAAGAAAATGAAGGAGGATATATAAACACACATACATACACATATTATATATATAAGAAAATGAAGGAGGATATATAAACACACATACACATTATATATATAAGAAAATGAAGGAGGATATATAAACACACACACATACACATATTATATATATAAGAAAATGAAGGAGGATATATAAACACACACACATACACATATTATATATATAAGAAAATGAAGGAGGATATATAAACACACACACATACACATATTATATATATAAGAAAATGAAGGAGGATATATAAACACACATACACATTATATATATAAGAAAATGAAGGAGGATATATAAACACACACACATACACATATTATATATATAAGAAAATGAAGGAGGATATATAAACACACACACATACACATATTACATATATAAGAAAATGAAGGAGGATATATAAACACACACACATACACATATTATATATATAAGAAAATTAAGGAGGATATATAAACACACATACATACACATATTATATATATCAGAAAATGAAGGAGGATATATAAACACACACACATACACATATTATATGTATAAGAAAATGAAGGATATATAAACACACACACACACGCACATACATACACATACACATAAACATACACATACACATAAACATATATATATGAGATATATAAAACATATATATATATAAGAAAATGGGCACCACGAGGTGGTGTAATGGTTAGCAAGCTTGTCTCTGAGTAGTGATTTCGATCCTCACTGGGTACCCCTTACTTACCTTATGCCACATCCAAGCTACGCTTGGAAAATCACTATATATATACGAAAATGAAGGAGGTATATAAACACACACACACACACACACACACACACACACATACATGCACATACACATATTATATATATAAGAAAATTAAGAAGGATATATATACACAAGCACATACACACACACATACATACACATACACATACACATAAACATATTATATATATAAGAAAATTAAGGAGGATATACACACACACACACATACATACACACACATACATACACACACACATACATCCACATACACCCACACATATCAATGTATGTTTTAGTGATTTCCTTGATTGTTTTGAAGATTTGAATTTATGAAACTATTGGACTTAATTTGGTTTTGGTTTGCGGTTTTCTTTTCCATAACTAAATCCTGCTTACTATTCACCAGAAATTCTTTTCATTTTCTCGAATATTATTTCTTCGTTGTTGGCATTGACAAGTTTGTCAATGAATTTTTATGGTTACCAGTTGTATATCTATGTAGTATTTTTTTTTAAATTTTAAGCTCGTTGGCAGCTTGGATTTGTAATATTATTTTTGTTTAATATAGCAGAGCGGGTAGGGTTATTTTCTTGTGTTTTTTCGTGAATTTAATTGAACCATAACAAAAGCGACAACACGAACTGCCACGCGAAGACGCAAACCAAGATTTTAAAATGATTAAGTCAGCATCACAATATAAACTCTAATAATAAGCACTTATGACAGCCCAAATACTCGGCCATTGGACAATTTACATTAAAATATGTACCGGAAACCCAGAAATTCGTCCGAAATATTATGGAATAAATTTGAAAATCCTCAGCAAAAAACGTTTCTTTATTTTAGTGTATCTCGCTATTTGAATAGAAGCACCGTTTCTTTAATGCGTTTATTTCATCTATATGCGTGTATGGGAAACTAAGTTTAGTGCAAGGTCACAGTCGTAGGTTATTCACTTAAACTAACTACTCTAAAAATGGCCTGTAAGTCGTATCTACCAAACATTACTCAACAGAAGGTGCCCTAAATTAGCCAAATCTTGTCCAACGAGATAAAAGTGTGCCCGCCTTCCATTCTACTCAATATACAGTAAATGCTATGTTAGACGTTGTTACTAAGCAATGCTGGATGGCAGGCAGCCAAAATTAACCACAGAGTGCGAGGCACATCACATAACGCTAAACCTACAATTGGTATCCTGAGGGTAAATATTGTTGAATCTAGTTATCTATAAACTCTTTGTATATGACAGGTGGATGCCATCATCATCATTATAATCATCTCAACGATCATCACTATCATCACCATGAGTCTTATGTGATTGTATAGTTACAGCTCAGCTGGGCACCTGACCAGCTTTTGTCACATGTCTTCGTTGCGTGATAATGACTGAATTTCTCTGATAGATCATCCATTTTACTCAATGACAATGTCAGTACATTTTTTCCAACTGTCTACCTTTTCTTTTCGCATGGTGGGACCTTGTTGATTGTCGGCCTTTATGATGTGCCCATATCATTTCAGTTTTACAATATGCTCCAGAGTTTTAGCCTTGTGTCAACCCAAACATAGCAATTGTCAGTATTAAGTGATTTGTTCAAGTGGACATGGAGCAAAGCCGTAAAGGCTGTTCTTTCTATAGCAAGACCAATCCTCACTTCATACAGTACACATGTGGTCCTTCGTTCTTGGTATGACGATAAACTACATCCCCGTCCTTGGTATAACGATAAACTACATCCCCGTCCTTGGTATAACGATAAACTACATCCCCGTCCTGGGTATAACGATAAACTACATCCGCGCCCAGGGTAAGACGATAAACTACATCCGCGTCCAGGGTAAGACGATAAACTACATCCGCGTCCTGGGTATAACGATAAACTACATCCGCGTCCAGGGTAAGACTATAAACTACATCCGCGTACAGGGTAAAACGATAAACTGCATCTGGGACTTAGGTATAACGATTAACTACATCCTTCGTCCTGGGTATGACGACAAACTACATCCGCGTCCAGGGTAAGACGATAAACTACATATGCGTCCTGGTTCAGAACATAAACAACATCGTTCTTCCTGGGTAAGACGATAAACTACATCCACGTCCAGGGTAAGACGATAAACTACATCCTTCGTCCTGGGTAAGACGATAAACTACATCCGCGTCCTGGGTATAACGATAAACTACATCCGCGTCCAGGGTAAGACTATAAACTACATCCGCGTACAGGGTAAAACGATAAACTGCATCTGGGACTTAGGTATAACGATTAACTACATCCTACGTCCTGGGTATGACGACAAACTACATCCGCGTCCAGGGTAAGACGATAAACTACATATGCGTCCTGGTTAAGAACATAAACAACATCGTTCTTCCTGAGTAAGACGATAAACTACATCCACGTCCAGGGTAAGACGATAAACTACATCCTTCGTCCTGGGTAAGACGATAAACTACATCCGCGTCCTGGGTATAACGATAAACTACATCCGCGTCCAGGGTAAGACTATAAACTACATCCGCGTACAGGGTAAAACGATAAACTGCATCTGGGACTTAGGTATAACGATTAACTACATCCTTCGTCCTGGGTATGACGACAAACTACATCCGCGTCCAGGGTAAGACGATAAACTACATATGCGTCCTGGTTAAGAACATAAACTACATCGTTCTTCCTGGGTATGACGATAAACTACATCCTTCGTCCTGGGTAAGACGATAAACTACATCCACGTCCTGGGTATGACGATAAACTACATCCGCGTCCTAGGTAAGACGATAGACTACATCCGCGTCCTGGGTAAGACGATAAACTACATCCGCGTCCTGGGTAAGACGATAAACTACATCCTTCGTCCTGGGTAAGACTATAAACTACATCCGCGTCCTGGGTATGATGATAAACTACATCCTTCGTCCTGGGTAAGACGATAAACTACATCCACGTCCTGGGTATGACGATAAACTACATCTGCGTCCTAGGTAAGACGATAGACTACATCCGCGTCCTGGGTAAGAATTTAAACTACATACGCGTCCTGGGTAAGACGATAAACTACATCCTTCGTCCTGGGTAAGACTATAAACTACATCCGCGCCCTGGTTATGACGATAATCCACATCGGCGTCCATTTTAAGACGATAAACTATGTCCAGCAGCAAGCCTCTGATCAGGACGTGTTCAGGATGTTGGCACCACCTCTTAATTGCTGGTGTTCCCAGGTCCACCCTGACCCGGGGTGGTAGTACCTGTTAGGGTCCCAGCTATGGTCAAATAGTTAACCCCGAATCTGAGGTAACAAGCATTATAAAAGTGTAAAAATAGATTTTAATACCAGAAATACTTTGTAAAAAATTATTACCAGAAATTAATTTTTGAAGAAAGAAACTGTTACCAGTAATTTATTTTTGAAAAAAAATATTACCAGCTACACATTTTTGAGGAAAAAATATTACCAGAAATAGATTTTTGACAAATAAAATATTTCCAGGGAAAAAAAGTTGTCGGCATTAAATAACCCATTGAGGTTGATATTCTGTAAACCAAACTAAACACATGTGGTCTTGTACTGAACAGATACTATCAATAGTCTAGAGTGCCATAGTTGTTGCCTTATGCCAGACTAAGTTCAGTAATTGACAATATTGACTGCTTAGTGCGCATTGGCGTGAAGGAAATTTTAACAAATTAGGCTTGCATGCTATTACTGCTTTACTCAGTTTGATCCTCCCAGAACGTCTCATGTTTATCGCTGTTGTTGTTCTAAACTGACTTTAGTGAATATCCCGATAAGGTTATCTGCAGTCTGAGGTTTATGTATTCAAATATAAATCGGTATTTTGACGAAAGAAATGTTTGCGTCTTTCCCTTCTTCTGCTCTTGTAAATAGAAAATGCCATTAAAAATGGCAAATCATAAATTATCACGAATTTATGTTCATATCATAGTCTCAGATTCGTGTCTCGTGGAAGCAATGTCTGGAACCATAATTTCTTGGAATAAAGAATAATTCCAATTACAAGCAACTGACGTCAAATTATCTTCAAAGACGATTGCTGATTGTAATGAGTTTAATCTTAATTAGATGTCTCATTCATGCTCCTTGATACAAAGGGTTAGGCATTTCTCAACCCTGCCAGAGACCGGTGTTCGGACCAAGGTAAAAGACAGGATTTCCACTGGTGATTTTCTTATCAGACACGTGAACGACTGACATAATACAGTCACCCTGCTCTGCCAATATATTCCATTGTGTACAATAGGGAATAGTTTTCCACTATACAACCACATTCCTCACAGACGCAACGTCGCAAACTTCTCACTCATTCCATGGAAAATCTTCTGACGCGCTACGTTAGTTAGCTCTACAAATTCAAACCTTTGCATCTAAGGAGCAACATGCCAGTTACCACACTATTTATATCCATCCCATGCACTTATTCAGTAATCCTCCACATTGAGTGGCTCTTGGGCTTTGTGTAATGTGATCAATGGCGTTAAAAACGTTTTCATTAGACTACAATAAACACCAACTGGGAAAAGCAGGCATGTAAACATTTAATGCGTAAATATGATTCTTGTAAATTTTTTTCTTTTTTTAATGTCTGAGATGATCAGTTTTTTTTTTAATCACTGGGATGATCAGTTTTTTTTTTAATCTCTGGGATGATCAGTTTCTTTTTTAATCTCTGGGATGATCAGTTTTTTTTTTCATCTCTGGGATAATCATTTATTTTTTTAATCTCTGGGATGATCAGTTTTTTTTTAATCTCTGGGATGATCAGTTTTTTTTTAATCTCTGGGATAATCATTTTTTTTTTAATCTCTGGGATGATCAGTTTCTTTTTTCATCTCTGGGATAATCATTTTTTTTTAATCTCTGGGATGATCAGTTTCTTTTTTCATCTCTGGGATGATCAGTTTTTTTTTTTAATCTCTGGGATGATCAGTTTTTTTTTAATCTCTGGGATGATCAGTTTTTTTTTTAATCTCTGGGATGATCAGTTTTTTTTTCATATCTGGGATAATCAGTTTTTTTTTATCTCTGGGATGATCAGTTTTTTTTTCATCTCTGGGATAATCATTTTTTTTTAATCTCTGGGATGATCAGTTTCTTTTTTAATCTCTGGGATGATCAGTTTTTTTTTAATCTCTGGGATGATCAGTTTTTTTTTTCATTTTCTGGGATGATCAGTTTTTTTTTAATCTCTGGGATGATCAGTTTTTTTTTAATCTCTGGGATGATTGTTTTTTTTTTGTCATTGGAATGATCAGTTTTTTTTTTTTTTTCATCTCTGGGATGATCAGGGTTTTTTTCAATTCTGGGATGATCGGTTTTTTTTTTCTTTGGAATGATCATTTTTTACCGTATAATTCTCACTTTTTTCTTTGAATATTTTTCCGAAAATTCTGGAAGTTCGTTTGAAGAAGGCTAAAATTAGAACAACGTAGGTAAAGATAAATAAAGTTAAGCAAGTCCGTCGCACTCGTTTGAATTAAAATATTGTATCCCTGATATTGAGATGAAAGCAAAAATATCAACAATTATAAACTAGTCGACTTTACAGCCATCTTTTTTTGTCTCTTATTCCTTCGGTGTCCATGGTATCATTCTGTAGAACTGCATCTCTCTTAGTTCATTCTCCTATTAACATGTGAGGATATTTTCCAGCATACACTGCCATACAAGATTATTTATATTACATAATAGTTCAGTATTCTTTACCTTGTTTTTCATGTTTCTTTATACAAGGTGCGATGGATAAATTGTCATCTAAAAGATGCAAAAATGAAAATAACACTGACATCTCATTTTAACAGATATATTTAGTAAATTTACAAAAACAAAAATATCTTAAAATATGAAAGAGTAAATTTGTTTAATAAAATTGCCATTGCCTTCAACCATGGTCTCCAGACGACTTCAGAATCCCCTGCAACTGTTCTGGGAAGTCTCCTTGTTTAAGTTGGGAAATTCTGCCATAATCCTTAGTTTCAGTTCATCTTTGGTGTTACAAGGATTTTTGTTGGTCTCTCGCTCAACTGCGCCCTACACATAATAATCAATGGGATTGCATTCTGCTGAGTAAGATGGTCAGATGTAAGGCTGATGTGGTTGCAGAAATTGTCTGACAGCCATGAATGGATTCTCCTGTTAGCTCTGGACTTTGTTCAGATTGACACCCAAGCACTCTGAAATGTCCATATTGAAGCTTCTGGTGTGAATGCCTAGCAGTACAGACTGCCGTTTTCAAATTTCTTACAGAGTGAATTGCGTCATGGTGCTCTTTTTTTCATAGACGGTGCCCAACTGACCCTACTATACTGTACAGTCGACAAAATCAAAAACAAAAAACACGTATGCGCGACATAAAAAATTTAAATAGCAAAATTTTACCAATCGCACCCTGTACTTTGATTAGGTTTTGGAAGTCATTCTTCTAACTTTATACTACTTCGTTTCAGAGTCAAAATGTTGATAAAGACAAAGTTGTTTAGACAACCACTTCTCCAGAGGAATAAAATAGAATTAACCAAAACCTTGGAAATATCTCTTTGGCAATGGCGATGAAGTGTCGCGTGCAATTTTATATTTTTAGTTCCTATTTACTGAAAGTCGTACTAATCAGGATATGACGCGTCGACCAACTAAACAACAAGCACTGGTTAGAGATGTCAAAAAGACAACAGTAAAATGGCTCTCCACAATAGTAACACAATCTACCACAATAATAAGTTTTGTAATATTTTTCCCAACTGCTGCTACTTCAGCCAACCATTTAAACGAGCACGTTGGGTTGTTAAATGCTCTTTTCTGTTCTCCCTCTTACTTTAATATTTCCTATGAGTATCAAATTTTCTAAGCCTTCTTTCCTCTTTATGTGATCTAGAAATGTTACGTTTATCTTTCTGATGTTATGTATGTGTCCTTTTTGCTTCTAAATTCTTTAAAACTTTCGTTGTTCAGTTTATGATATTCTCAGCATCCTTCTGCGGAACCATATTTCTATTGGCCCAAGTGATTTCTTAATCTGTCCAGCATTCACTGGCATATAGGACATAACAGTTCATTACTCTTTCCTTACTTTCATTACTAACGATTTTTTTCTGTTTCTTAATACTTTGCTTAGCTTTTGGAAGGCACCTTTTGCTATCCCAATACACCTTCAGAATTCGATGTCGCACTTTCCACCCTCTGTTTAAATATTTCCAAAATATTTAAATTGTTGAAATTGGTTGATTTTGTCATCTTCAGTTTGTAATTTGCGTGTTGGACTGTCCCTTTTGTTGACAACCGATATTCTATCTTCTTGTAACTGATGTTTAATACTGTCTTCTGGCTTTCCTTCACCCACTTCAGTAGGAATCGTTTCCGTGTCTACTATCAACACTGTGGCATCTGCATATCTCTTGTTGTTAAGATTGTGGCCGCCATTAATGAATCCTGCCAAGACAGATTCCTCTTTGGTCGGTCTGTATTTTTTCCTATTATATTTGTTCAATGTCCTATATTCTGTGCCATTCCTTAGTATTGTTTTCTGTCTTCTTTTCATCATGTCAAGAATTGCATGTCATTCATTGCTTTTTGTTGTGGTAGGATCCACCTAATTTGCATAGTGGAGTACCGACGATATAAATATGGTTGGTACCGGTAGACATGGAGGCGAATCCAGAGATCCAACTAGAGACTCTGCCCGACTGCGACTTAGTCAACACATTCTCCAGGAACGGTCTTCCCAGGAATATACAAAAGACTATATGTAAATATTGTGTACACTTTTTTGTTTCAATACATTTTATTCTAACTACATTTTGTGTTTGCATTATTATTCCATGCATTAGTCAAGTTTCAACACTTTTCTTCTTTGTCTTATTTTCTTTGGAATGATAATGATTGCTGGTGTTATTGAAGCTTATCTTAATATGTCCCACTTTGAGTTTCCATTCTCATTTTCTCCCTCGTATCTGCCTTTATCCACGTCCTGGGTATGACGATAAACTACAGCCACGTCCTGGGTATGAAGATAAACTACATCCGCATCCTGGGTATTACGATAAACTACATCCGCGTCCTGGGTATGATGATAAACTACATCCGCATTCTGGGTATGACGATAAACTACATCCACGTCCTTATAAACTACATCCAACAGCAAGGCCTCTGATCAGAAGGTTTTGAGGAACGATGAACCACCTCTTAATTGCTGGTGTTCCCAGGTCCACTCTGAACCGGGGTGGTAGCACCTGTTAGGTTCCTAGCTATGGACAAATAGTTGACACCCAATCTTGTGTAAAAATAGGTTTTAATACCAGAAATACTTTGTAATAAAAAAATATATTACCAGCAATAATTTATGAAGGAAAAATTATCAGTAATACTTTGCAAAAAGTACCAGCAATGCAAACAGATATACATTCTTTCAAAAAAATATTACCAGTTATAGATTTCTTCAAAGAAAAATATTCCCAGAAATAGATTTTTGAAGAAAAACATATTAGCAGCAATTTTGTCGGCATTAAATAACCCATTGAGGCTGATATGCCGTAAATCAAACCGAACCAAATCAAACCGAATCAAACCAAACCGAACCAAACCGAACCGAACCAAACCAAACCAAACCAAACCAAACCAAACCAAACTAAACCAAACCAAACCAAACCAAACCAAACCAAACCAAACCAAACTGCCTTTAACACTGTCCATATATTTCTCTTTTATATTGAAGTCATTCAGGAGTGTGTAGTATTGCAATTTGGATGTTGTTTTGCAATTCCTCAATTTCCGTAGTTTCACTCTAAGTTTACATGGTCTCGCCCGCAGTCGGCACTTGGGTATATTTTGCAATATGAAACTGAATTCCTGAATCTCTTCTTTATAGTTATATAGTCTTGTGTTTCTTGTTTTCCATTTCTCTACCTGGGATTTTCAATATCTATATACGTCTTCGTTGTTCTTGAAACCAAGTGTTGGCTACAACCTGATCATCCGTTGTTCACAACTGGACCGATTTTTCTCCACGTTCATTACGGTGCTTACTCGTTCCCCCACGAGGACCAGATGCGCCACAAGGTATTTTTTAAAGTGGGGACCCGAGCGCATGCACCCGGGCAAGGGACAAAAATTGCCCACAGCCCCCGCAACCGTCGGTTGTGCTGGCCTCGTTTGGTCCCCTTTACGCCGTTGTTTTTACTGACAGACGCTGGCAGGCGATCAAACGACACCCCGGTTGCACATGTTCCTCAAAAACTAACAAAGCAAACGCGGACGTTCCTTATACTCCTGGTTTTATATATAAATCCCATCTAAATCCTTCTGATTCCGTTTCAGAACGTAAGAGCCCATGACTCTCCGCAGACTGCAATTCTTTATTATCTGTAAATTGCCATATATTCTTTATTATCTGTAAATTGCCATGTATTCTTAGGAAACATAGAGGTGTCATTTCAAATTGCTTATTTCAGAGTTTTGAAATTCAGATCTTTCTTTCTCTGAGATTTTTAGCTAAACATGATCAACCGACCTCTCTATCTAACCCAAGAGCTGACGGAGGAGAAAAACAAGTCTTTTGTGTAAAAGTAAATGCAATAGACCCGCCCAGAATTTAACCTCGGCTTGTTGACACCGCTATCCATTAGATTATCTGCATAATCTGTTAGGTTTTACGGTCTGTTTTTCTATAATCAACACACATATAAATAAACCATTTAT
Organism: Acanthosepion esculentum; assembly: GCA_964036315.1. Lineage (NCBI taxonomy): Eukaryota > Metazoa > Mollusca > Cephalopoda > Sepiida > Sepiidae > Acanthosepion > Acanthosepion esculentum. Next base: position 5,266,080 of record OZ038481.1, read on the forward strand.
AAAACAGATTTCTTTCATATTCGCCATGTTAGATATTAATGATAACTGAAATAGGGTAAACAGTAGATTTGTAGACTGTTCCGAATTCTCCTGTAATTACCATCTTGTCATCATCATATTTCATACCGTTTCAGTTATGATGATGATGATGATGTTTATAGTTTCCTTTTACCGTTTTCACAAAAGGAACTCCAGGGGATTTCGCTACAGATCAAGTGAACACAAGTATCTTCGCTTCTTCTGTGCATTTCTCGGGATTGTGATTTTAATAATGTTGTCCTATCAATGGTTTTTAATTCTTCCATCGTAATTACAAAACTGTTGAAAACGTGCAAGAATCAAGGACACATCTGTCACTTTCATGCAACACAATCTTCTTTTTTTCCCCTCCGGCAAGGGCTACGTGTTTTTAAGGTTGCCTTTCAATCTCATTCGGCAGACTAGATTTGCACTTTTAATATGGATTTGGTCATCCGTTTGAGAATCCATTGAAAATTCTAAAATAAAAGGTTACTTCTCTAATCTTGGGCAGTTTCTGGTTTGGACACGTGACATTTGTTTAAACAACTGTATCCATGTTTTTACACAGTCGTATCAAATTGTGTAATCATTTAAGAACTGTTTGCTAAACTGTTCGGATTATCATTATTTTTAATAAACTCTTTATCAACAAAATAAAGTGACTGAAAGTGTTCTCAGTCATCCAGTACTTTCAATATTTATTAATATATTAATCATTTTAATCTGTATTTAATCATCTGACCAAAAGTCGTTAAATGCCACTAAGATTTAAAAAAGCGCTACCAAGAGCGAAAAAAACAGAGAGTACCGTAAAAGGGCAGGAATTAAGACGACAGAAGATAACAATCGACATTGCATTTAAATACTTGAGGATTTTAGTTGTCAGGAAGGCAGGGAGCCAGAAGAGATATCCACAAATAAGAAATGAGATAGACGAAACGATTAAAACTTACAATTACAACTAGCAATGTCAACAGTGAAATGATGAGACCTAGGTGCCAATCTAGTACTGCGCTTAAATTCGTGAAGTCGAGGTAAGAAGAAAGCTCATCAGCGCAAGTACATTTAAAATAAAATAAAAGGCACAAGGACGCTACGTCATGGCGGTGGACAAGTGGCTGAAACCGAAATGTCAGATCGAGACCTATAATGCTGCAGATTATTCTTTGGATTATGTAAGGATCTCTAGATATAGAGCAGAAGCTCCAGAATAGATGTGGCTACAATATTCAATGGACGGTAGATTTAAAAAGGTGTAAGATAGATTCTGGCAAGAGAAAAAATTGTCTGTCATAACATTGCGAACTGAACTATCTAGCAACAGACTTAGCCATAGCTTTAATATAATCATTGCATTTCTGTCAGTGGAAAAAGATGAGACTAAGAAGGTGCCGTGAGTTTCTCTACTGGAGGGGGTTAGAATCAGCCAAGAAGAGAACTTTAATGCAATTAAAAGATAACAACTTCGTTTTGGTGGCTTTAGAATTAACAGTCCATTTCTTGCCCGAGTTAACAACAGATTAAAGGTCATTTTCGAGATCAGTTGCCAGTTGGATTTTATCGAACCTCTCAGACTTACTATTAAGCCGCGAGTTACTCTAGCACTTGTGGTATTTATCTGAAGAACAAGGAACAGCAAATGTCCTCAATCTCAGGGGAAGGTTTTCAGAATTCTTGCTGATTTTGTAAATTTCTCATCTTAATTGTTTATTGCCGATGAGTCTTAAAAAAATGAAATTTGAAAAACTTCGAAACGTTTTGTGCTTTCTTGATAAGAGAAATACTCGAAAGATAATGAATACCTAAAAAACGAAAGATTAAAAATTAATTAGCCGAATGAAAATGGCAGCATTACGTGGTAAGGTGGCCACTGTTTAAAATCGCTACCTTCATGCAAGTAATTTGGATTGCAAGAAAAACTGGCTGAAGAAGCAGCTGGTGCTTGTTAACAGAGAGAGTGAAACATCAATACAGAAGTAGAAGATTTGGCTGAAGGAGGGGGTGAGATATGATTCACTTTTCTCCCCCGAGCAGATTAACGGTGGCTTTTTCTTTTAACTGGCGGATTAATGCAAAAATCTCAACATAAACTTATTTCTCACCGACGAATTCAGTCAAGTCAAGGCTAATAATAGAGGTAACAGTTAAGTAACCCACTTACCATCAGTGACAATATATATATATATATATATATATATATATATATATATATAAATATATATATATATATATATATATATATATATTAAGACAGGTTACGTTAAATAATTTAGGCATGTGCTGTCTACTTATTCGCAATAGGATCCCTTCATATTCGCGGATAAGCTTTTTGTGCGGTTATTAAAAGACAAGAGGAAAACACCGTGTTGCCTAATATTGTATTTGTTCCTGTCTTAATGAAAATATGCTGCTAATATATATATATATATATATACCCTCTCTCTCACACTGTGCAATATATATAGGTTTAGTTAAAGAGGTAGTATTGTTATAGGATTAGTATTTAAAACGTATGAAAAATTTGTGTTAAATTATGCAAGAAAGAGACAAGTTTCCCAAGTTAAGAATCCAGGGCGAGTAACTATAATATAAACCGGATGAAGCAAAAAGACACCAGGTTATAGGAGAGGAGTGTAAAAAGACCTTTTTTTTAATTGGCTGACGTTGACTGACGTATGTCAATAAAAACGGTGGGATCTTAACCATGCCAGAATGTTTTGAATGTCGAGGTGCGTAGCACGACGCTTTCAAGGAGGCGGTCTGACTCGTCTGGAGTCAGGTCAGGGTTGCTGTTTGAGCCGATATGATGAAAAATCCGAAATCGGCGATGAGGACAGTTATATATATATATATATATATATATATATATATATATATATATATATATATACATATATATATTACTGTATTATGAGGTGAAAAGGAAAATTAACCTAATGTAATCTTAATTCCTATTGTATAAAAATATGTTGCTCTGTCTGATTAAAATATTGAAATCTCTGTGTGAATCAATTTTAATATTTAATATTCTATTAATAGGATACACTTGGATTATATACCAACGGATTATATATATATATATATATATATATATATATATATATATATATATATATATATATATATATAAATATAAAAGTGAACATAGAAGTCAACACTTAGAGGCGACAGTCTGTTTCATGCTAAATGCAATCGTCAGGCAGCTAGTGCTGTTATTTTTCTCGGTTATTTATATATAAGGGTCAGTGGTGCATTGTGGGTAATCTATTTTGACGGTTACTTTTACCGGAAGTCGTTTATTTGTTTATTTATTTATTTGTGTCAAATTATTTTGCTTGTTTTATTTTTTATCTTATTTATTTTTTTTTATTTTGATCGGTGTTTTTATTAACGTAGTAAATATTTGTTTATATAGTTTATTGTTGGTAGTCTATTATGGCGGTTATATTACCGGAAGTCGTTTATTTGCTTATTTATTTGGGTCAAATTGTTTTGCTTGTTTTTATTTGTTTTTATTTTATTTTTTATCTTATATATTTATTTATTTATTATTGATTTTCTTTTTTTGATCGGTGTTTTTATTAACGTAATACAAATTTGTTTATATAGCTTATTTAATAGTTTTGTTTTTGTTTGGGAATATAATTAAAGCTATTTGTTGAATTTTAGGGTTGAATGTTGTAGTTTATTCTGACTATTATTTTGGTGGGAACAGTTTTTAATTTATTTATTTGGATTGATTATCTTTATTTGTTTTTTTCTAAACGGCTAGTTTATCGGTATCGGTTGTTAGTTTTTTTTTATATATATGGGTGTATTAGATCAATTTATGATTAATTTATTTTGCTTATTTTATTGTCATTTTGTTTGTTTATGTATTTATTTCTTTTCCGATTTTTAAGTTACGTAGTAAAAATTTGTTTTCATGTCTGCATTTTGAGATTAGCTCGGATCTTTTATTTAATAATTTATTTTGGTCTTGGAAGGTAATGTTAGCTATTTTTTCCTCCAAGCAAAGTTTGCAAGTTTTTGATAGGTTGTTGTAGGCTGATGATTTTTTCCTTATTTTCCAAGATATTTTTGGTGTGGTGTGCGTTTTGTTTTTTATTTCCCAGATATACTTAGAAAGCATTGTACTGTTCGCATATTTACTATATGAAAGATGTTTTGTGAAGGGTCCTTCAGTTACTTCTATGTATACTTTTTCTTCATTATCTGGTGATTCCATCGTGGCTAGGTATATTACGTTGTTTTGTAAACAATTGCCGTTTAAGGGACATTCGTTTTTTATTCTGCAGTTGCACGTGGGTTTAATTTGTTCGTGTGGTTTGTTAATAATTTTCCTGTTGTGCTTTTTTATTATTTGTGCCATGCTTGTTACTGTGTTTTTGTTGAATATTTTGTGTAGGGTTCTTGATTCCGGGAAGTGTTTGCGTAAAAGTTTGAAGAATATTTTTCCTATGTTTGTTTTTACGTTTTTGTTGTACGGTGGGTTGAACCATATGATATTTCTTTTCCTGTTGGCCTTTTTTGTGTTCTGTGGTGAGTATGTGAGTGTTGCTGGGAATCCGATATCTTTTAGGGCTGTTTCGTAGTCTTTCTTGGCTTTGTTAAATATAGATTCATTGAAGGAATTGTCGGAAAACCTGCGGTTAATCGATTTTGGTATCTGTTTGATTATAGAAGGCGAGTGGTTGGAGGATGTGTGTATATAGAGTGGTTTATTATTGGGTTTTCTGTATGGTTTGTATCTGTCTTTTCGTAGGTTGAAGGTAACGTCTAGAAAATCTACTTCGTTTAGGTTAGTTTTTATAT
>OZ038481.1:5275915-5293415 GCA_964036315.1 Acanthosepion esculentum
TGATCTCCTCTAAGAAAAATAAGGGATGCTAATATAACCTTTTATAATGAACTTTTTGGAATATTCCTGGATCGTAGAGTGTGTAGAATAAGCATGGATGTAAAACGATTTAAATGAAATTATTACCTGTAATATATATGGAAAAAAAATTAAGGATCATAATTATATCAGTGGAGAGGTACATAAGAGGATAGGGATTACATCAAAGGAGGTGATATATAATTATAAAAGGTTTATAGTTATGGAATTGAGAATTTAACAAGATTGTAGTGTTAGATCCTTAGTATGTCTACAGAAAACGGTAGTCTCATATCTTTGGTTTAATAATTGGGTGTTATTCAAGAGTCCAATGATACATATTTTCTCCTGTAAACATAAGAAGCAAGGTTCGCTCAGTGAATTGCAGGTTCTGGCTTGTCTTAGGATTTTCCATTTAACCTTAGGTGTTTTTCCTTCTTCCTTGAGTTTCCAAAAATATTTCGAAAGTGATGTCATATTTTGTTTGGCCGTATTTGTAAAGGAGTTCAAGTGATTGTAATACCTATCCTTAAAATGCCTGCTAGTAGACCCCACATACAGCTTAATATCTCCGGGGTTCTCATTTGATGAGATATAGGCCATATACACTATGGATTTGGTTAAGCATCTGTTTGATAATGGACATTGTTCGGGGATTCTACAGTTGCAGAGTCTTTTTTCTTGTTTTGTCTATATGATAAAATTATAATAAAGAAATAATTATCGCTCTACTATCTGTATCGAGCTCTTTTTGGAATTAACGCTGCGAACGTTGGAATTTATATATTACTTTCGTTCTCATCGCATTGGATATATATATATATATATATATATATAAATTAAAAGGTAAAAGGTAAAAAATTACGATTCCAATGTAATAAACCATGGAATATTAGTGTTTGGGCCTTATATATATATCTATATTCACTCTCGTCACTTTCTACGTATGAGAGTACCGTAACTGATTTCTTAGAGCCGGACAACTTGCACATATGATTTGTTTATACAAAGAAGTGGTTCATTTATAGATTCTCAACGACCACGAACATTCCTCCTGAGTTTTTGAATGAGAGGTATTTACCTATAGCGGTGGGTAAATGGATTCATACCTTTCCAGAAATTATTTCCACAATCCTAACCGCTATTACTCCACCGTACCTCCAATATATATATATATATATATATATATATATATATATAAGGAGACTGTCCAGAAGAGTTGAAGGAGATGATTCCGAAGTTGTCTGGAGGCCGTGGTTGAAGCCAATGGCGATTTTACTGAATTAATTTAGCGTTTATTATTTCAAGATATATTTGTGTATTTTTGGTAAATATATCTGTTAAAATGAGACGACAATTTATCCATCGCACCCTCTATGTGTATATGTGTGTGTGTGTGTGTGTGCGTGTATTTGTGTGTCGCTGCCTGTGTGTGTGTTGTGTGTTGTGTGTGTCTCGTGTGCGTATGAAAACTGATTTTTCAATTCTATTGAGAGATGTAAATCTCAGAGCTTAACGATTACCTGAATATAAATTTTGAGAGCGTAAAATTGATTCACTAATAAAAATTACTAGTGGAAATGTTTTTCTTGAAAAACATTAGTCTATAATGATATAGGGAGTCTTGACTAAGAGTAATGGTTAACAATCTAATCCCACTCGACACATTAACTTCCGAAAATAAATAAATACGCATTATGTGTAAATGTTTCAAACTGAATGTTGCTTAGACTCTGAAGTTGTGATTTTGAAGTTGTTTATCGTGAATTACAATTCAAATATTCTTCGTTATTACTTAACGTTTGCTTTTTATTTTAATTAACAACAAAGTAAAGGAAAAAATAGTAATATGTTTTCAAATGTAAAAGTTTCAAATCAACTCGTCATGGTCATTCAGTCTTCCTCAGCTGCAATCATCATAATGCCTTCGAAATAGCTTGGCAAAAATCGATGGTGGTGTAAAAGTTACGAAATTAGCGAACCGAGTTCGAAATTCACCTGCAGTTATTTATAGTTACTTCACTATCATCATATTAGAAAAGGCATGAATCCACTTCGCCATGGTTTCATGTCCTATCACACAATGTCTTATCGAAAGATATGTCACAATATTTGAGAAGAAACTAGTTGAGTGAAACATTGGGAACACAACACTTTAACGATTACCTTTTACTTTAATGTCACTTATGGATATAGGTGACCATGGCTCTCCACAACTTCCTATCCTTTGGAGCTCTTAGCAATATTTGTCTTTTTATTAGCCCCTCACTCTCTGTTTTGTGATTTATTTACACGTTTGTTAGGTAGATTACTCGCTATTTCAATCTTTCTCCTCTTTCCTTCCTGTTCTGTGAGTGCCAAATTTTCCAAGCCTTCTTTTCTCATTATGTTTTCCATAAAATTCCAGTCTTCTTTCTGATTCACTGTATCAGTGTCTTTTTATTCCCATTTTCATTAAAACATCCTTGTTACTATGATGCCTGGTCCATTTTATTCTCAGCACCCTTCTGTAGAACCACATCTCTGTTGCCTCAAGTCTTCTCTTCATCTGCGAAGAAAATGCCATAAAGAGGAATTGATATTACATTGTAGTTCATCAGTCTTTTCTTTGATTCAAATGGCATTTTCCTGTTTCTTAATACTTTGCTTAGCTTTAGGAAGGTATAATTCTGTGGTGAAGCTACCATTCCTATACTTGGTCATATTAATTCAGTTCGAAAGTAGTTGGATTTTGGATCTTTTGGTTATATTTTTCTAATTGCATATGTCACGCGTTACATTTGAACACATAGACCGCCAACCACAAGTTTTTCTGTAGTGTGTCTAAATTATTTAACCAGACATGGAGAAAAATCATTGAAATTGGTATACAATAATTAAAAAACGCAGTAAAACGAACAGTAAAAATGTTTTGAATTCACGGAAATACGTAAATACCTTCACAGACAATTAAACCCCCTGAATATGGTTGCAGATGAGACTGAAAGTACTTGGGAAAATAAAATTATTTGAAAGAAAATTTTGGTATTTTTCTTAATCAATTTTCTCCGGCTACCACGAAACTGATTCGTGGACTCGAAAGAATTAAAACAAAAAAAAACATACATTGTATGTTCAAATTATTTAAGCAAAGCTATTTGAATATATATATATATATATATATATATATATATATATATATATATATATATATATATATATTATGTATGTAATACCACATTATGAAAATTTTATCGAATAAATAAAAAGAATGGAAAAGGTGAATTAAAAGGAACAGAAAATGTTGGTATGCCTCAGCGGTTGAAAATTAAAAGCTGCTTTCGAAATATTCAACATCATCCCTTCCCCCTCTCTCTCTCTCTCACTCCCACCCCTCTCTCTCTCTCTCTCTCTCTCTCTCTCTCTCTCTCTCTCTCTCTCTCTCTCTCTCTCTCTCTCTGCGTGAAATTTTGTCAACTTTCTCCTCTTTTCTTCCCTAATGCCGGTACAGTTGGTCTTTAAGAAAAAAAACCCAGAAAAATGTCTGCCTGTGGATTACGACCTGCCACAAGTTATAATAAGGCTGTCTGAGATGAGCTGATTTCTTGAAATGACAATATCTATGGCGTCTTATTTTGTCTTTTCACAATTCATTTTTCCATTGGAATCAGAGAAAGAAAGAAAGAACTGATTAGAATTGAAAACAAATGGAAACAATGGCATAATTTATACATATATATAGAGAGAGATATATCTATATATATATATATATATAGAGAGAGAGAGAGAGAGAGAGAGAAAGAGAGAGAGAGAGAGATAGATAGATAGATATAGGTACATATATAGAGAGAAAGGCGGGGAGGAGGAGAAGGTGGAGGAAAAGATACTGAGTGAGAGAGAAATCAGAAAGGCCGAGAATTTTTTTATCACCTTGTCGTGAATACTATCCGGTTTCACATTAGCCACTTCCTGTTTTATCACGATCTATACCGAGCAACTACTCACCGATATTAATTGACCAAGTCGAGACTTAAATAAACAATAATTTTAGACATTTCCTTTCGTTTTCTTATTAGACTATTCGACAATAGCGTTACACATGTTAATAAATGCAAGGGGAATATTTGGTGAATTCAGAAGACTCGAATTTAGAAGACTCGAATTTAGAAGACTCGAATTTAGAAGACTCGAATTTAGAAGACTCGAATTTAGAAGACTCGAATTCAGAAGACTCAAATTCAGAAGACTCGAATTTAGAAGACTCGAATTTAGAAGACTCGGATTTAGAAGACTCGGATTTAGAAGACTCGAATTCAGAAAACTCGAATTTAGAAGAGTCGAATTCAGAAGACTCGAAGTTTAATCATGGGTATTAATACTGATTTGACTAATCAAGAGAAATATTTAAAAACTTCAGAGCTGGAAATTCTAAAAATGATAGGCAAGTACAAATGAAATGTGAAAAAGTGGGCCGAAGATCCTAGACGAAAAGTCAAGGTAAGGGCCTAACTCGACAATCTCGCTACCTCTTGTCAAGTTATGAAATCAAGTGACAATCTATTCATAACATCTTATTTTTAAAAGACATCCAGAAGAAAATCAAATAAATAAATAACGGGATATATTTATCCGTTCTTTTCCCCGACGGGTGCTAGGATGCCGTCGATGAGTCAAACGGATGGATCAAATGCCGGTAGAAGACTGTTGGAAATTCCCCACACTGGTTGGTGATGTTTAAGAGTAAATTTATAAGCAGCGAAGTGGTATGCTTATGCCGAGTCGCAGATTATGTTAAACTATAAAAGGTCAATTAATTGGCAGCGAACCTATGAAACAAAAGGTCTGCTAGAAATGTTTGCTAGCGAAACCTATAAAGCAAACAGGAAAAAAAAAAACATTATAAAACTTTCAAAATGATACAAGTATGCAAATTAGCTCAGATGATGCTAAAGTAAACTTTGCACTGAGAGAAGCCAAGGTGTTGACCTGAAGGATGACTTTCACCAGGTGTAGATCCACCTGTCACGGTATATCAGTGGCTGCCGACGTGTGAACAGGTAGTCCATCCAGCTACGTTTGGGATATGCACACGTGGGGCAAATTGAATGAGAGGTAAATATATAAGCAGCCACCTCAGAGGGGAACAGATAGTCTCTTACATTCACTTGAGAAGAAAAAGGCACAAGATGCGACGATATTAATTGATGATAGATGAAAGTTGAAAAAACAATAATTTTCCTTATGTGTTCTTATTCAACTGTGCGAGGATAACGCTACACAAGATTATATTGTTAATAATCTACTCCATATGTATAAAGGCTTAAATTAGTCTGGCACAAGGTCATGCGCATGAGCGTGATGGTAAAGTTATATACCAAAGACATTTAAAAGTTATTAATGCATCTTTAATTTAGCAGAAAGGAATAAGCGACAGTTGAAATATATTCGAAAGACGAAATTGTTAACTTTTGCACTATGGTAGGTGCCCAGGACAATTTTGACGCAAGACATAAAATACTCAGATAGGAATCAATGCTAGGCAGTTACGATATTGAGGCCAGATTTGTAACCATTTTTCCATAGAGAAGTGCGTGTAGCAGTCTGTATAAATAAATATACAAGCGCATACGTGCTTTTATACGGACACATGCGTACACTCTTTTTGATCAGGTGACCATTCGATCGTGCATGTCACGTTTCAGATTGACTTTTCGATTTGAGTCATTGAAACACATCTGTTTCTCTCCATCTTTCACGGTGGGACACGATAAAAGTTTTCTAGATCGTGACGCCTGAAGCTATCACCATACGACAATCCTTCGACCACCCAGCAGAGGCCATAAGTCAGCCTCACCTACAGTCACGGCAAATACCTCCCTCTGACAAACTCAAAAGAAAAGACAAAAAAATAGAACGAGAAAGAGATAAAGAAAAATAATTTTCATTGGACAGCGTCGATGTTACCAAGTACGCTTGCTTCCAAGTACATAGAGAAAATCGCTCAAAAATTTACAGACACGTCTACTGAATTCTTTGCGTGGTGCTTCACAAAGACCAGGCGTGACAAAGACACATGGCATGGCTTGACAAAAAGTGTATTTGACATACTACAGAGACTATTGTCTCCATATTACAAAAAGAACGTTTCGATACATATATACTTTGATCTCCGTGTGTAGTCTAAAGTTTGGCGAATTAAGTATTTTTAACATTTCATATATTATTGGGATAACCATTATTGTTTTTAAAGGCACATTGAGGGTGTTCTACAACATTCCTCAAGAGTATGTTGCTCCGAGCGTATGGTAAGAATAATTTGAAAAATATAAGAAATAATTAAAATACGAAAGTAGAAGTAGGCTGAAAAATATATAGGCCAAAACGTTGTGCTAAAAGCAACAATGATAAAGATAATCGTTTGAAGATATATAAAATGAAAGAAAAAGCCAAGTTTAAATATAGGGATATATTTCATACTTAGCTTCACGAAAGCTTTATTTGGGGGTTGTTAAATATATAACTGTGTACATCATAATTTTTATACATTGTTATATATATATATATATATATATATATATATATATATATAAAAGTGAACATAGAAGTCAACACTTAGAGGCGACAGTCTGTTTCATGCTACGTCAGGCAACGAGTGCTGTTATTTTTCTAGGCTATTTATATATACAGGTCAGTGGTGCATTGTGGATAGTCTATTTTGGTAGATATTTTACCGGAAGTCGTTTATTTGTTTATTTGTTTATTTGTGTCAAATTATTTTGCTTGTTTTTATTTAATTTATTTTGTTTTTTATCCTTTATATTTATTTTATTTTTATTTTTTATTTTGATCGGTGTTTTTATTAACGTTGTAAAAATTTGTTTATATAGTTTATTGTGGGTAGTCTTTTATGGCGGCTATTTTACCGTAAGTCGTTTATTAGTTTATTTATTTGGGTCAAATTATTTTGCTTGTTTTTATTTATTTTTATTTTTTATCTTATATATTTATTTATTTATTATTTATATTTTGATCGGTGTTTTTATTAACGTAATAAAAATTTGTTTATATAGCTTATTTAATAGTTTTGTTTTTGTTTGGGAAGATAAAGCTATTTGTTGAATTTGGGGTTGATTGTTGTTGGTTGTGACTATTATTTTGGCGGGAACAGTTTGTAATTTATTTATTTGGATTGATTATCTTTATTTGTTTTTTTTCTAAACGGCTAGTCTATCGATATCGGTTGTTAGTTTATTTACATATTTGGATGTATTTAGATCAATTTATTATACTTGTCGTTATTTATTTATTTATTACACTGTATATTTTCTCTTTTTGGTTTTCGATTTTTAAGTAACGCAGTATATTATTTTTTATTCATTTTTTTATGTATATATATATATATATATATATATATATATATATATATATATATATATATATATATATATATTTGTGTATTTGGGTAACAATCCTTTTTTATGTACGTTTCATTGAATACAACAGACAAGATGTTTTGATTTGTTTTTTTATACAATTTCTCACGTGACCTTACAATTTTTTTCTTTTCAGGGGATAAATTATATAAAAACTGTCCAATTGTTCTTTCTTTCCGAGCGCTTTCGGCTATACATTTAGTCATTTTCGATTTCTTTCGTTCAAAAAGAAAATTCCTGTGTAAACTTATGAATACAGGTATCTACATACAAATTTATACAATAATAAATAAAAATGTAATTATAAATATGTACTTTATTATTTAAGCTTAAAATTAATTATTTATGTAAAAAAATGAAATACAATTTTTTTTAACTCAAGAAAAGACTAGATTGCTCACAAATTATCGACGACAACCTGTTTAAAAAAAAATGGAAGTCAAATGGCAATTGAAAAAAAAAGAAAAAAGAAAGAAAGAAAAAATAGAGAAAAAAGAAAGATAGAAAATGAGAGAAAAAAGAAAGAAAGAAAAAATAGAGAAAAAAGAAAGAAAGAAAGAAAAAAGAAAGACAACAGAAAGAGAAAAGAGAGAAAGAAGGAAAAAAGAGAGAAATGGTGAAGGAGTGAGTGTTAGGTGAAAAATAGGTGACAAAAAGGACAAATAATCACAAGATTCTACACGTATGCACACTTGTGCAGACGGGTATCTGGGCGCATGTGCACAAATGCACATATCCAGTATGAAATAAACTTGCACCAATGATAACTGCATATGAAAAAAAGAAAAATCAAGAAGTATAAGCAGTCAATTGCTGATAATCCACTCCCCCCGCACCGCCATGAGTGGACGGATGGGTCTGTCTAGAAAACTCTGGAGTCAGGATGCTGAAGGTAACACTAATCAGCTAAGTGACCAACCTTTTATTTGAATTAATTCTCTCTTCCTGTTTGGTTCTAAGAACTGAGCTGTTATACCCTCTTCATTGACAACGATGGGAGAGTCCAGTATATATATATATATATATATATATATATATATATATATATATATATATATATATATATATATATATATATAAATGTCCAATTGTTAGATTAAGCTCTGAATCATTGTTTCTTAGAAATGATTAAAGATAACTTACTGGAATTCTCCAAAGTTTTTATAACACTATTGGACTCTACTTTGAGCAATAAGAACATATAATTACTCTCCAAGCTTAACAGAAGTATCGTGATGAAATCAATCATAAACGAAAATGACATGTTCATCATTAATTAAACATAACTAAGGATCGGAAGCTCATGAAGGACTAAAATAAAGTTCGAATATATATATATATATATATATATATATATATATATATATATATATATATATATATATATATATATAAGGATCATTTTCCAACTTATCTGGAATAAAGAAAGAAAAATGGAGAAAAAGAAATAAAGAAAAATAGAGAAAAAGAACGAAAGAAAAAGAAAGAAAAAATAAAGAGAGAAAAAGGAAAGAAAGAAAAAAGAGAGAAAAAAGAAAAATAGAGTAAAAAGAAAAAGAAATGAGAAAAAGAAAGAAAAGAGAAAAAAGAATGACAGAAAAAATAGAGAAAAAAAGAAAAAGGATTAAAAGAAAGAAACAGAGAGGAAAAGAAAAAATTGGAGAAAAAAGAAATAAATAAAAAGAGAGTAAAAAGAAAAGGAAAAAAGAGAAAAGAATGAGAGAAAAAATAAAGAAAAAGAAAGACAGAAAAAGAGAGAAAAAGGAAAATGAGAGAAAAATGAAAGAAAGAAAAATAGAGTAAAAAGAAAAAGAAAAAAGAACGATAGAAAAAATAGAGAAAAAGAAAAAGAGAAAAAGAAAAGAAGGAAAAAGAGAGAAAAAAGAAAGAGAGAAAAAGAAAAAATGAGAGAAAAATGAAAGAAATAAAAAGAGAGTAAAAAGAAAAAGAAAAAAGAGAAAAAAGAATGCGAGAAAAAGGAAAGGAAGAAAAAGAGAGACAAAAGAAAGAAAGAAAAAGAGAGAAAAAGAAAAAATAGAAAAATGAAAGAAAGGAAAATAGATTAAAAAGAAAAAGAAAAATGAGAATAAGAATGAGAGAAAAAGGAAAGAAAGAAAAAAGAAAGAAAGAAAAAGTGAGAAAAAGAAAAAATGAGAGAAAAATGAAAGAAAGAAAAAGAGAGTAAAAAGAAAAAAGAGAAAAAAGAATGAGAGAAAAAATTGAGAAAAAAAAGAAAAAGGATAAAAAGAAAGGAAGAAAGAAACAGAGAAAAAGAAAAAAATGAGAGAAAAATGAAAGAAATAAAAAGAGAGTAAAAAGAAAAAGAAAAAAAGGAAAATATTTGAAAAAAATAGAGAAAAAAAGAAAGAGAGAAAAAGAATGAAAAGAGAAAGAAAAGGTGAAGGAATTAGCGTAAAGTGAAAAAAAGCTGACAAAAAGGTCAAATAATTCTACACGTATGCACACATTTGCAGACGGGTACCTGGACACATGTGCATAAACGCACATTCAACACATGTGCATAAACGCACATTCAACACCTAATAAAATGAAAACAACTTGCACCAATGATAACTGCATGTAAAAAAGAAAGATCAAAAACTATAAGCAGTCAATTACTGATACCCCACCGATTTTGTGAAGATTTCTCGGACATTCATGCCGGTAAATGTTGTTTAATACTGTTTATAATAAACAGAGCATTTACTTAAATATTTGTATCTATAAAAAGAATGTATAAACATAAAAATGTCTTAAAATAATTGTCGGACTTTGTCCATTTCATAATGTGTGACGTCATTTGTTTACATTTGATACGCCATGAGCAGATATGAATGTACGTGAGAGATTCACGGAGGATGAAAGTTTAAAGATAGTAAAATCGACCTTGCTAACCGAACGCTCCTCTGTGACCGAAACGGTTAAGGCACGTCAGGCTGTATGACAGTACCGTATAGGATGCAGATTCGATTCCTGTCGGATGACGAAAATTTTTTATGAAGATTTCTCGGACATTCTGGCCGGTAAATGTTGTTTAATACTGTTTATTATAAAACAGCATTTACTTAAATATTTGTATCTATAAAAAGAATGTATAAACATAAAAATGTCTTAAAATATATATACATATATATTTATAGGGCTAATATTATTTCATGCAGTTCTTATCTTGATTTTGCATTTTGTATTTATTTTTGTTTCATTTTTTTTTATTTATTCATTTATTTATAAATAAATAAAGTAAAGTTTTTTCGCTTTTTTTTGTTGTTTTTTTTTTTTTTTTTTGTAATTAAGTTTATTAGTTTTCAGTTATAGTTTATTCAATGTTTAGGCAGTCCAGAGGCCGCGTCCGAACCTTTTTATCATAACAATTTGACTTTTCTCATCTCATCTTTTTTGCTGCTCATAAATACGATATTCAACACCTAATAAAATGAAATATTCGAGAACATCTGCTTATGCACCTTCCACTTTGACAGGATCGCATGAAGAACACACTGCAGAAAGCCACAATCATGCAAAATGACTGGCGAAATGTCTATCTAGTTTGTTTATCCTGAGGGAAAACTGTGCACAATGATAAAATACACTTTGAACAGAATTCGTTTGAGCATGGGAAAACTCTAAGGAGGTTGACAGTAACGGTCTGGATTTTAATTTCCCTGTTAACGTTGGGTGATTGATTTTGTTTAACGTCATATCAACCTCTTTGGTTACTTAATACCAAAATCTAAATATTTTAAACAAAATTTCATACTTTCAGCGTAAAAGGTAGCTTTTTAGACATAGTTGATAGATGTATTGCTGATAATTTCACTAAAAAAAGTTATTGTTAGTATTGTTTTTATAGAAAATGTATTGCTTGCATTTTTATACTTTTTTAGTATATATCTACTATTTGCCAATAACTGGGACCCTAACAGGAGCTACCACCACCTGGGAACAACAGCAATTAAGAGATCGTTCTGTGCTCCACAAAATCACGAATCTCTCGATCAGAGGCCTTACTGCCGGATGTAGATTATCGTCAGACCCAGGACGAACATGTGAATGTTGGTACAAAATTTGATATAACGTGCAATGAGCATTGTCGCGAAAATTATGAAATATACCCCACAGACTTAAAGTTCACCAAAATATTAATGTAACGACTGTTACAAAAGGTTTCATTGATTGATTCGTTTTCGACGGCTTATGAACCCTTTTGCGGGTAATATAAAACCAGAAAATATTTATAGATTCTAAGAATTTTTTTTTTTTTGAGATAATAATGATTAGTGATACTAATTAACCCATAGCTATGGGGGTTAGAAGACATGGATACATACCGAATCAGAATTTGATAAATAAAAAAGAAATAATATGAATATAAAGTGAGGGTTCAATTCTATATTACAATCTACATAAAAACTGATCCCTCATTTTGTGACCACATTAGTTTCTATACATTAAATTCCAGAGAATGTAAATAAATCTAAAAATCATGTCTGTGTAGCTAATCAGTATTTCATTAATTAATTGATTCGTTTTCTACGGGAGGTTATTTAAACCCAGGAAATATTTTTAGATTGTAAGAATTTGGAAGTGGGGAGATAATAATGGTTTAGTGATACAAGTCTTACTAATTAACCCATAGATTGGGGAAGAAGAGGTGGATTCATAGCTTTACCAAGGGTATTTGCACGTAAGTGAATATATCGAAGCCAGTGGGAATTGAAACTCGACTCTCCAAATCACAGCCAGCACCGGCTATTTAAACAGTGTTTAAATCAGTCAAATTAGGAACCCTGAACGTCTATATACTTCTGCTATTGAGTGTTATTTACGATCAAACTCTAAATGTTTAGATGCCAAGAAATCTTTGAATCTTTGCAGTTTCTCTATCTTCATTGCAACGGAATGTCTTCTGTAACAGTCAGTGGGCAAGATATCGGGGGAAATTGGTGGATCCCGAGTCGATGAGTTTCTGTGGTTTCATCTTGACAAGTAGCCGAGAATTTTCATGAAGCTTAATTGTACCTCATCGATTAATCAGTACCAATGCCATTTTACTACCTGAATGTGCATTTCATCAAGTTACAGGCAGTAAACTTCTGCAGTGATGCACTGGTTAGATTCCAGAAGGATGTAATGGATACGACCAATGGCGGATCACCAGACAGTCACCATAATCTTTAGATGATGCAATTTCGATTTTGGAAAGTCTTTGAATGCTTCGTCATAATCAATCCATTGAGGCGATCGTTTACGATTGTCATAAAGAATCCATTACTGAGCCCAAGTAACAATTCGATCAAGAAATGGACCATTTTCACAGATGCAGCATCGAACACATTTGAAAAAGTCGAGATTTTTGACTGAGTTCATGTGGAATCCATTTATCGAGTTGCTTCCTAGTCAATTTTCTTGAGATGGTCCGATATTTTTGAAATGCTGACAGCCACTATCTGATACTTTAACGAGGATTTTGTTCGACTAGTGTTTTCAGATTGTGAATTGCAGATGGACGTCCTCTACCATTTTAACTTTCAAGACTCGTATCTTCACTGTGGAACTTCAGAAACCAGCGCCGTACTGTCGGAGACGGGGGGGGTTACTTCGCCCCATGCTCTGTTAATGTTGGTTGCAAGTTAAGAAGCATTAGGGCTAAGTATGAACTCATGCCGAAAAGTAAATGCCTCTTTTATTTTTTTCTTGTTAAAAGTCAGGAGCATATAAAGCGTTAACTTAAATTCTGAAAGCGATTGGTATAAAATTATCAAAGAGGAGGACATTTTAATCATTAGGAATGAGGAATATATTTTTGTACAACCTTTATAAAGATTATGTATTAGAAGACAAGTAAAAGGTTTATTCTAAAATCGGACCTTATTTACGGAAAGTCCTATTAATGGTGGGGCATATAATTGCTGCCAACACTATGCATGTGATCCAACTGTAATGTAAGTTACAACTATGCACCAATATTGGCTGGAAATTGTTATGATATCGAATTATTATACAAGTAGCTTGCTTAGTGGATGAAGTAGTTGCGTATTTCCTACCGTCGCCGTTGATGATTAGTATTTGACTAGGAACACGATATTTGGAAAACAGTCTCGCTGTATTTCGATTTTTGTCTTAGAAAAATTTGTAATGTCTTGCCAGCGTGTTTGGACATTTGCTCCTGCAGTTGCAGCAGCACTGAATGCCTCTGTCCATTTTGGGGGTATGCCAACCTTTCTGCTATTGATAGATACCCTCGTTTGCAAGAATAGATGAATTTGTGTCTGAATTCATTGAATGAGGAGTTATCATTATTTACGTTACTTACATGCAAACTGTTATCCTAATCTTTGTTGTTATTATCAAAACGTTTCGGCTGTTATGCCCACCAGCCTTCATCGGGAATGTCAAGCTAAACACTTTATTTGATCCATTATTTTCCGGACAGCTTAATAAATTGAAAATCTTAGCAAATCTTGGTTGGTTAATAGCAATTTTCTTGTGAAAACATTGATTTACATCATACTCTAAAATATTGGACTATGTTCCAAAACGAAAAAATAATCGATGTTGCTCAAACTTGTCAACCTAAACGTTATCTACTAAGAGTAAATTAATTATCTTTATTTGGTAAACTTCCAGTTTAATACGGATTTATGGAATCAGAATAAATTATTCCCGTATACAACTCTGCAATGAGCAAAATTCGTTCGAGTTCCTGATTTGAAGAGAAAATATTTTCTTCCATGCAAGAAAATTTACCATTGATTTTGCTGCATGACAACACACGCCCTAAGATGAAAATGCGGCGCAGCAAACGTTCACGGAGCTGAGTAAGGAAGTTTTTCTGCATGCCACATGTTTTCCGGGTCATTCTTCATGCTTTCCTCTCATCGATGGGATATTAATTATCTAATAATAATAATAATAATATTAATTATTTAATAATAATAATTATTATTATTATTATTTAATAATAATAATAAGAAGAAGAAGAAGGAGAAGAAGAAGAAGAAGAAGAAGAAGAAGAAGAAGAAGAAGAAGAAGAAGAAGAAGAAGAAGAAGAAGAACTGTTGTTGTTATTGGGGCATAATAAGAAATAAATACGTGGAAATGTGAAATAAATTGCTGGTTGGCCTAAATAATATAGGAATTGCAATAAAATCATCCCATCGATACTTCTCACATTTTATGCAGCGACCAGATTTACACATCTTCTCACTGGTTACATTGTCCCTTTTTCTGTTTGCAAAATCATTTTTGAAAAGTTTATAGGAAATTAAATCTCAGGCCTCTTGCAATTCTGGAATTTGGTGCTTTTCCGTAAGTTTCATGATAAATTAGACAAAAATGAATTTTTACGATATCAATTACGTTCATGGATTTTAGGAAAAATTTACCGTGATGACTCAACAATCTACAAAATATGCTGAGAGAATAACTTCAAATTGTTTATGTTTCTTGTCTTTTTACCTCAAAATTCCCTTAACTCCCTTTTGGAGCTGCTGTTCTACGAGTTCTCTGTTTATGCCACCCTGCAGTTATGACAGGGTTCCCGAAGTTGACAGTATGGCTCCTAATAAGAATGGAAGCCATGTCTATGTTTGATAGTAAATTTTATCGACAGTCAAACTTGTGGAGCAATATCGATTTCTGTTTTGTACCTCATTGGTTTGGTTTGGTTTATTTTACGGCTTATCAACCTTAGTGGGTTACTTAATGCCAACAAGATTTTTATTGCTGATAATTTTTTTTGCAAAAATGTATTGTTGGTAATGATTTTTTTTTTCAAAAATTCATTGCTGGTAATAATTTTTTACAAAAATGTATTGCTGGTACTAAAACCTATGTTTACATTTTCATAGTGTTCTGGCTCCAACAGTGTCTTTTCTCGCACTTCCCGCCTGTGTAACACCCTTCCGTTTACTTGCTCCCCGGATAACTATAATCTTCAAAAATTTAAATGCAATGTCAATCGCCATCATTTTATATTATTGACTCCCTTTCATCTTATGTCCTTTCTTCAATCCTTCTTATGCTCAGTCTTTTCTCTCACTTTCACTCCCTGTAACCCCCTGCGTACTCGTGGTATCCCCCACCTTGCTTGTGGTGAAGTGATTAAAAAAAACACATTCGTCACCATTCCAAAACATTCCTGAGTTTTTGGCCCGATATATTTTTACCGTTTTTTTTATTATTTATTGTTCAGCGGGAGAAGCTAATTGTTTCTGCTGAAGCCACCTTTAAAGCAACTGACGATCTGAAAAAGGCCCCTAAACTACGACAGTTTCCCAACTGACGAGTGTGCACAACTAACAGTTATAATCCGTCACCTGCATGAAAGAACTTTGCAATAACTAAACCAGAAGATATTGCATTGGTTGACAAGTTCTTCCTAAGAATCACGCTGGGCCCACGGATATTTAATCTGAATTTTCTACAACTGTGTTCTATTTTTGAAATTCTATTGAGAGATAAATTTACACGATATCTCTCACGTCACGTTTATTTCCAAGGAAATGTCTTTTATCAGCAATGATTTGCCAATACATGCTGAATGCTACAGTGCTTGTTGCGAATCTATGATCCTTTCCATCGGGACATCGCGTGTCCTGCATTCCCGTCCTTATCTGAAACTACTTCGGATTCTTTGTCTCCATTCAGACACTTACATGGAAGTCTCCCGCCTACGACATTTCAAGATTTGAACGATGATTTCAAACTGGTTAATCGGCCTCTCCTAACTACAACCCGAATGAGGATGTGTTTGTCTTCTTTCTCGAATGATTCAGATCGCTTTCATAGATTTATGGTTTGTATAATGGTCATCAACGCAGAAAGTGGAACCGGCCAACTGCTGTCAAATTCTAGCCAAAGTTATAAATGATTCGAAACATCAGCCTTTATGCTATCACGGTTTTTGCCGGAATGGTATCATTAGACCGTAAGTTTAGGCGTTTTATTTCAAAAATTATTTTTAAATGAAAACCTAGCCTTACTGCCTGATTATACTGTTCTGGTAGAAACCGTGGTAGCGTATGATTAGTAAATAATATCTGGACTAATCATAGCATTCTACCTCAGAGCCCTTCAGATATTTAGCCCGGAATGCCTAAAGGAAGAGACATATAGTGAAAAAACATTTAGACATCTACACAACCTACAACATTTCGGCCTCAATGCTAAAAGACAAGCTTACAAAATCCACAAATCAAAAAAAAAAAACAGACACCACCACTAACACTTCTACCCAAAATTACACATAATTTATAATCCTGCCACCAAACACTCTTTCTACTAACATCGCAAACAAATTAGTCAATCCCTAATACTAGGATCGTTACCACCAAGACAATCGGAGATATAATTAGGAAGAAAAAGAAACTCAACACCAATTCAAATGCCGGGATTTATTAAATAAACTGTTTACAATGCAAAAACTTTTATCCAAAAAGCCCATATCTCCGAACACAAGAGAGACTTACGTCTAGACAAACGATCTAACTCATTTTTCATCGAAACGATGCTGGATTTAAATTTGATTTCAATAATCCCACCCTAATTAAAAAAAAAGAACATAATCCTTTACGTATAAAATACTTTGAAAACTTAATAATAACATTATTACCAACTATAAAAACGCCTAAAACATTACATTACATCACAATCTTTCTTTACTTCTATTCTTAAAGAATCTAACTTATATCTAACTAATACAAAGAATACAGTGGCCTAAGAAAGGTTTTTAGCCAGGAGAAATAAACTACATCCAATTTCAAAATTTAATTACGTAATCCCAACTCAACATAAATAAACAGTATTTGGAACCAGTATAGAGTACGTCCTCCATTTGCTAGTTTCAGTGCTTGTATTCGATTTTGCATGGATTTGATCCAGTTATCAACAATCGTCTGATCCATATTTTGCCACTCCTTTAGCAATGTTTCTTTAAGGGTTGTCACAGTCGTGATTTTGGTTGCACGCTCTCGAAATTTTCGGTGAAGGTGCTCCCAAACATGCTCTATTGGATTCATATCAGGAGTTTAGGCTACCCATGGCAGTGACTTGATTCCTTGCGATTCCTT
>OZ038481.1:5298415-5505915 GCA_964036315.1 Acanthosepion esculentum
GAAATTAGGTTTAGGGTATATGACACCGGATATATTGACGGCAGTGGGTAGAGGGAAACATGCAGAAACCTACCTCAACTTTTGTAAATAAATGGCAGAATAGCGACTGACAGAAATTTTAAGGGGATAAACATTGCTTAGAGCTACCAAAGAAAAGAAGTTGTGGAGAGTCATGATCATCTATGTTCTGAAGAAACACTACACATAAAAGAAGAAGTCTATATTTGGGCTCCATATTTATTGATAATTTCGTCTAGCAAAAGGGTCAAAAGGGAAATATAATAATTTAACATTTGAAGAGGGTTTGCCTGATTCGAAAATTAACATTTGAAATTCTGACCTGGGTCTGAATTCGAACCTCAGTTAGGTATGAGAAATATGCCATGACCTAGGGCCACGAATTATGCTGCCTTTCTTATTGCTAACAGGAAAAATGTTGCGTCAGTTTAAAAAATTGAGACTGTCAAATCATCATTTAGACACCAAGTAGTGATGTAGATTAGAAATATGCAACTACCTCAACCACAAAGTAAACCAAATCAGATGAAATAGACCCAATTAACGCCATTTATAAATGGTTCCATTAAAAGAATTTAATCCAAACTGCGTAAGAATTTCGTCCATATTAGTAGAGAAGAATGGCGCCAGACGAACTTTGACTAATTTCTTCTGCCAAGCTGAAATCTACGAAGTGCCGAATATTAATTAGTCGGCTGTCAGAACTGAAATAAGACTCTAAAAAATAATTTTCTTATATTTTTCTTTTCTTATTCCGTGTTAAAATGATATGGTTTGAAATTCTTCCAATTTTACTTACACACACGCGCACACACACACACACACACACATATATATATATATATATATATATATATATATATATATATATATATATATATATATATATATATATATATATATATATATATTCGATTTTCCAAGAAGTGTCTACAAGATATAATTAGAAAGGGGTATTCAGCATGGTCTAATAATTAACAAGCTCGTCTTGCGGACTATTTCGTGCGTGTAATATTTTTAGGAACTATCATTTTTTTTTCGTTTGAAAATGGGCTGTTTGTAATTGGGCTTGCTATTTTTCAATGGCTGGGAAAACAAGAAAAGAGGTGACACTAAATTAGTTTTGTCTTTTATAAAGATTTCTTGTGTCAGTGCAAGATTAATATTTAACCAAACTGAAGAAATGCAGAATTTCAAAAAACAAAAGCAGTGGGCGATTTTATATTTCGGTGATTATTAACATCATCATCAGAATATGAATCACGCTTTTTTTAATTCCATTCGTATATACTCGTAAATGACTGAATGAGTAATGAATTTGAAGGAATGAATTCGGAGAATTTTTTCATTTAAAAAAATAATTGTCTCGTTAGTGTATGAAAGTGGCCCTCGTCTTGCCTTTGGTATATACATCTATACCAATTCACACATATATATATATATATATATATATATATATATATATATATATATATATATATATATATATATATATATATATATATATATATATATCAGAATAATAGTATAAAGAGCAAATAAGAAATGTTTATAAATCTAAAATGTATCGCTTTTATTCTCCGGTTATTTTAATAAAAGCGAAACATGTTAGTTTTGTAAACGTCTTCTATTTGTTCTTTATACTTTCATATATATATATATATATATATATATATATATATATATATATATATATTATACACTGTTACATTAGAACAAGTAAGTAACTATCTGATGAGACGTTTTAATTAAACGTCGAAACAAAATGTACAATTTTGTAGTAATTACTTACACGTTCTAATGTAACAGCGTATAATAAATATTTATTGCTCTACTCTTGCATTGAGCCCTGTTTAAATGAATGTTTTGAACGTTTCAAATTTATTCATCGTTCTTTTACATCTGTATATAAATATATATATATGTGTATATAAATATATATATATCTGTATATAATATATATAAATATATCTATATATAAATATATATATGTATATTATATATATATATCATATATTATTCTTCGCTCTTTTACATCTGTATATAAATATATGTATCTGTATATAAATATATATATATATAACTGTATATAATATATATATATATCTCTGTATATATATATAAATATATATATATATATATTTTACACACACACACACACACACACACACACACACACACACACACACACACATATATATATATATATATATATATATATATATATATCAAGTATGTGGTGCAGTTCAATTTACATTACATGAATCATTCATACAAAAAGCAGATAGTGAAGTTAATGATATAAATGGCAAGAATCACTCTCGCAAACAATTTTTAATTATAAAATACATTAACCTCGAACCCGTTGATGAATGTTAGGATCCCTGTTTATAAATTCCAGTTGTATAAGGTCTTTTTTTACTACAAGCTTTCGAATCTACGGGTTGGAGGTTAATGTATTTTATTAAAAATTGTTTGCGAGAGTGATTCTTGCCATTTATATCATTAACTTCACTATCTGCTTTTTGTATGAATGATTGATGTAATATATATATATATATATATATATATATATATATATATATATATATATATATATATAGAAAGTAGCATGGAGAAAAATATTGACTTAGCTCATTACATTTAAAAATAAAATAAATTAATAAGTAAACAAAATAAAAAATGACATAAACGAACATTAATAATAACACTAGCCACAATATTAATTCATTTTCATTTAATATCCAACTTATGTCGCTTAGAATTCACTTTAATTTACCTTTCCTTTACAGCGGGAGATTTTCGAATATTTTTTTGTTTTTTTTTAATTTAAACTTTATCTTTCTCGCCATTACTTATGAAAAGGGGACCATTTTTTGATATTTTGAACACATTTTCTTTACTAATATTTTTATAATTCTCAGGCCGATAGACTTAAAACTCACTGTTTAATAAATAAAAATGCACCGTCTATTTCAAATACGAAGCATCCGCCATATTAACATTTGAAATAATAAAATATGTCGGATTAGAAATCAATCCATTCCTTCTTTAGAAGCTTCACATCTCTGTATAATTACAGGTTATTAATTAAAATTTCTATCGACACGTTTTTCTACTTTTCCAACCAACTCATGCAAATATGAACGGCGATACGGAATGGGTGGTGGTAGCTGCCTTTGGTGAAACTGGAAGCCTCTAGTCCTGAACTTGCACGTTGACAGCAAATTTCGCCATCGATGCCATCATCATAAAGGAAGCGATCAGCAAAGAAAAAATTAAATTCTTTGTCTGTGGGTGTGTATGTGTAAGCGTTTTGGACAAATATAAGTGTACCCTTTACGCAACATTTGAATAATTCCATCTTCCACCAAGGAGTTCATCCTGTGGCTGAAACCGCTGGACACACAACACCACGACGCTATAGAGAAGTACAATAGTGGGTTGCATTCTGTATTTTGGTTCTGGACCTTGATGTATTTACAGTTGTGAGAACGATGCCCGTAGTATAGCAAATGCTTGGCACCTAACCTGGTGTATAAAGCTCCAGTGGGGGACACCGGATGGGCTCTTTAATAAGAAAGAGAAATTAGTAATAATATGTCGTCATATCAACGATATGCTATTTACCACGTGATTGATGATTGATATGTCCTACAGAAAGAACGGTATGAACCGATTGATTACTGAACAAAAGCCTCAAGGAGGCCGGTATTTTGATCTCCATCCGCACCCTCCGACCAAGAAGAACGAGAGTTTTCTGCGCATAAAGCCAACCCTACCGACCTGACGATACATACGATGATGCATAACGAATTCACGGATATCTTTATTGTCATGGGTGTGGTGAATGTAATGTTTTCTCTCACCTTCCACAGGGTATTAGGTCCAATGCTACTACCAGGTGCAAGGCAAGGTGGCTAAGGGAGACTGCAGAAGATCCAGAATGTCCCTGCAATTTTGGCAACGAGGCCAAAACGAGGCTGACCAAGAATATTCACGTCCATGTCAACTCCCCACGACACCCCAACCCCCGATTACAACGTCTGGTACATCGTCAAGCGTGAGCCGAAGATGCTGCTCTATAATATCAAGGACAAATTCAAGGTCGTCATCAGGAGTAGGATTGCCCATCATGAACAATAAGTACTTGATCTGATTATGTCCTTTCTTCCCAGGGACCATCGACTTCTTTCTCGAAAATGAGGACGGTTTTATTGGATACAAGTTTTTTAATTATTTTTTTTCTAAATCAAACATTTCTGTTATTCATTTGAAAATATACTGATTTTTTTCTCTTCAATTTTGCTATTGATTTTTTCTCTCTCTCGTTCTTTATTTTATCATTTGTCCTCAATTATCCGGCGCATCTTATAAATAAAAAAAGGCGGGAAAATAGAAATACCGAAAGAAAATGTTTTTTTCAAAACAAATTTGTTTTTAATTTCTGACTTCAGGCTAATTAATTTTAAGTACTTTGGAGATTAAGACTTGACAGATGTAATCATTCAAATTCTCATATATATATATATATATATATATATATATATGTGTGTGTGTGTGTGTGTGCGTGTGTGTGTGTGTGTGTGTGTGTGTGTGTGTGTGTGTGTATTTGTGTGGGGAGTTTAATATGCCGGATGAAATGGGTATTAACCAACCGACGAAGTTTTCAGGGTATATATTTATATAAACAATCTATCTTGTGAGTTTCTGTTTATATCATTAAAATATCTATATATAAAAATTTGTAGCCTCTGCCTGTTTGTTATTGAACTCCTCCTAGGATTTTGGAGATTGACCACATGATCATATATATTCTGAAACTATATTACCCAGGGTACTTGGATAAGTATATTTCATTTTGATTAAAGGGAGTCCCTGGCGGGTAAGGCACAGACCCCAGCTGAATTTTTTTCCCCTTTGATATAAATTAAATTTTAATTTTAACGAGGGATTGACTCGTAGGGTACTTGTGTAAGTATATTTCATTTTCATCAAAGGCCCGGGCGGAAATACACTCCGCCAACTTAAATTTCTTTTCCCTTTGATTTAAATTTGAAAAATGGAATAACTCCTATCCAAAATATAGAAGGAAAAAGCCAGAAGATGGAGGTCATATCGGCAAGATCAAAATGAGACAATATGGACGTCAGGTTGATCTAGAAATCACCAATCAGTGGGTAGTGCCTTACAATACGTATTAGTTGCGTCAATTCCACTGTCATATCAACGTTGAATTCTGTCCATCAATTCATTAAATCAAGTTTTGCATCAAATACCTATCAAAAGGGTCAGATCAAGCTGTTTTTGATCCCCCCCACTATATTTTTCCTTTTGATTTAAGTTAAATTTAAATTTGAACAAGGGAATGACTGCTATCCAAAATATAGAAGAAAAAAGCCAGAAGATCGAGGTCACAGCGGCCAGATCACTGAGTAATAATAAATACATCATTTTTCTCCACAAATTATAACAATGATTTAAAATCAATTATCATTTTCTTACAAAAATGTTGTGGATTCCGAGAATGGAATCCTGCACAAATAAATAAACAACGCCAGTAATTGAGATAGAAAAATAAGTGTATTAAACGTAAGAATACAGACTTGAAGTGAAGATTAGTAGTCCAGGAAAGCGGGTTAGTAGAAAGTATATGTACAAGTTTCGGTAAGTGAAGCCGTAATTCTCTCTCTCTTTCTCTCTCTCTCTCTCTCTCTCTCTCTCTCTCTCTCTCTCTCTCTCTCTCTCTCTCTCTCTCTGGACTCTCGTATAACTCTCTGTGAACACCCTGTGTACTGTCTCCGTATCTCTCACCCTGACTCAACGTATCTCAACTTGCAGGTATTCTCTCTGTCAGTATAAGTATACTTTGGACGAGTCCATCTCGTGTAAAAGAGGTCTGCCCTCACAACAAAAAAATGTGTGAAAAGTAGCAAGGCGCGGGTAATTCGGCAAGTTAATAATATTTGGAGGGGATATACTAGGGTAAGTAAAAAATTATTCACACATTCTCCATAACATCTATTTAGACAAGAGTGCGGTTTATTTTTGACTTTCCCTCGGATAAGGTTCTATTATGTCAACAAGCTAAATTTAAAAAAATAAATTGAAAATATATAGGTCACCGAATCACTGATCAGCACAAATCTCTCAATAGATTATTATTTTTGTATTTTCACACTAATCTTCGCTCATTGATATTCAGAGCCGTTTATGAGTCGTAAATCCAGCGATTTTCTACAGTTTTCGGTTCTATAGGAGATGTCATAAATGAAAGGGCGATGGCCTTCCTATAGATTTCTTTACGAATACTTGAGATGTCATGAAAGAGTGCTGAAAAGAGATCGATAAAGGATACCAAAAGAAAATCGACCACTTGGCCATTTGGTCAGATCTTGGGAAATTGGTCATCTGGGCACCGTGTGTGTGAAAAAGAGCACCGTGGATGCAATTCACTACGCAAGAAATTTGGGAACGGCATGCTGTGCTGCTTGGCATTCGCTCCAATACGAAAATTTCAGCGTGTTTGGGTGTCAATTTGAAGACAGTGTAAAGGACTCAGAAAGAGGTGAATGAGTCTAAGGGTGATTACGAAGGTACGACAGCTCAAAAAACTCACTCTGATCGTTCTCATAAAGAAAAAAACACTACAGAATTTGTTGGAGAACGCTCCAGACTCAACACGAACACCTACATCAAACGCCTTCCGGAAGTAGTGCTGCTCTGGTTCAAGATGGTGGCTGCTGGAAGACCCTATGTCTGAAAATATGACTCTGCACTATGCCACAAATTAGGAGAACCCAGTCAGTGTTGTCAGACAATTTCTGCAGCCACATCACCCCTTACATCTGGTCACCTAACTCCCCAGACTGCAACCCCCTTGATTATTATGTATGGGGCACAGTTGAGCGAGAGACAAAAAAAACTCTTTGTAACACCAAAGATGAAGACAAGGATCATGGCAGCATTCACCAACTTAAAAAGGAGACTCTCCAGAAGAGATCGAGGAAATTCTAAAGTCGTCTGGAGTCCGTGGTTGAAGCCAATGGCGATTTTATTAAATAAATTTACTCTTTAGTATTTCCAGATATTTTTGTAAAATTTTGATAAATATATCTGTTAAAATGAGAAGTCAGAGTTAATTTCAATTTTGCGTCATTTAGACGACAATTTATCCATCACACCCAGTATAGCGATTTTCTAAGCTACGCTTGGAAAATAGCTATACAGGGTGCGATCGATAAATGGCCGAAAGTATGGGGCACCCAGTGAGGATCGAACTCACAACTCATTCGTAATTGTGTTAGCGAGATGAGCTTGCTAACCATTACACCGCCTCACCCTGTATATGTATGTATGGTCTTCGCAGTTCGCTAATCAACCGGCAAAATCTGCCACATGTACCCCCGTATGTGTGGGTATGCGCGCGCTTTCTTTCACGGTTCTATTATCTTTCACTTCTTGTTCTTGCTGAGGCAAAATAAGCATACAAAGACGGAAGGAGAGAATTATTCTATTAATATCATTTTTCCTGACGTAGAATACTGAGTGAGAAAATAACCGGCAGATAGATATAAATCGATGCAAACAATCGTTTGAATTGAAATCAGATTTATATTACAATGAAAGATAGATTGTTTTCTTACGAGGGACAACTTTCTTTTTTCTAGGGTTGGGACTGTCAATATTGGCTATGCGAAAGCTGAATGCGACAATTGCTGGTCCTCTTTCTGGAAACAAGAAAACCAAAGATGGAATTGTTTTCTCTGTGAAATTTGATAATGAGATATTACAAATGGTGTGGATTCTGTCAAATATTGACAAGAAGAAGAAGAAGAAGAAGAAGAAGAAGAAGAAGAAGAAGAAGAAGAAGAAGAAGAAGAAGAAGAAGAAGAAGAAGAAGAAGAAGAAGAAGAAGAAAGAGGAGGAGGAGGAGAACCAGAAAAAAGCATAAGAAGGAGGAGGAGGACAAGCAGAAGGAGGAGGAGAAGGAGAAGGAGGAGAACCAGAAGAAGAGGAAGGAGGAGGAGGGCAAGAAGAACAAGAAGAAAAACAAGAAGAACAAGGAGGAGGAGGAGGAGAACCAGAGAAAGAATAAGAAAAAGAAGAGACGGAAAACAAGAAGAAGAAGAAGAAGAAGAAGAAGAGGAAGAAGAAGATTAAAGCTAATATGTGAATAATGAAAAATGAAGAATAGAAATAAACGGATTTGATTAAAATCAAAAAGGAAAATGCAAAAAAAGAAAGAATTAACGGGAATGAAAAAAGAACAATTAAAAAAAGACAAGCAAAAATTGAAAAATAAAGAACGAAATACGAAAATTGGAAGGTAGAACCGCTAAAATCAATAAAAAAGAAATACGATAAATGGTGTCAAGTGAGACAAGAAGAAAAAGTAAAATCAAAAAGAGTGAAAGAAAGAAAAGAACGAGGAAAACTGATAGTAAAAGAAAATTATGAGAAAAACGCGAGTGAAGAAAAGTGAAAGATAATTAAAGAAAGAAAACAACGTGGCAAAACGAAAGTGAAAGTTCTTTTTAAAGACGCCTGATTGATTTAAATAAATAAAAAGAAGCCTAAAAAGGGCGAAAAACAAAGAATTCTTGCAACAGCGAAATCACAAAAGCAACACAGTAACGATAGCAAACACAATCATCTGCTCTAAAATGATAGTTTTATGTCGTTCATTTTTCTGTAGAGAAGTTTGTACAAAAGAGAACAAACATGCTCCCAACATATTTTGTCGACAGATTGCATCTTAGCGTCTCCAAAAATGTTTTGAAATATCACTTTTACTGGACAGCCCCCCTTAATAGAAACATCATATCAAAGCTCTTAGTTCCATTTGGTCTTCGTGATAAAAAAATTCTTAGAAAAGTTATCACCGAAAATTACGTTAAAACTTCAGAGAACAATTTCGAATAATGAATTTTTGCTGATTACTGTTTATATGTTGCTCAGTATTTTTCTATGTGTGTGAACATGTGGCTGTATGTTTGTATGTATGTATAGATGATGAATTGAAGCTTTTGTGTATGGATCTATGAGTAAGGTTTTTATGTGTGGGTGTGTTTATAAGAGTAGGTATGCCAGTACATGTGTAGTGTGACCATACGTATATTTATGGTCGTATATATGAATGTGTGCAGGGTGGGGGTTCGGCTGGCCACGCCGTGTAGCCAGTAAAATTACTAGATTGATTCATCTGAAATTTCTGCTTTTTAATAATCACTGGACAGAAGCTACTTTCATTTCAAAATGCATCAGCTGTTGTTTATCATCGGAATATAGTTTCCAAATTACTCATCAGATACCTGGAACCGCGAACAGTATTGAAAATATATATATATATATATATATATATATATATATATAGAGAGAGAGAGAGAGAGAGAGAGAGAGATAAATAGATATAGTGTCGATTAATTTTATTGATCGACTTTTCCAATTTATAAATTATCCTTCGCAGATAAGGAAGAAATTCCGTCAGAAATTATCCAACTTTTATTTTGGAAGAAATATGGTCCAACGTTTTCGACTTTCTTAAGTCATCATCAAGGTAGGAAGAGACAAATGGCGAGTTTTGTAGAACCGGATGAATGTAGTGACGTAGGCAAAAAGTGTCGTGACGTAGGCAAAGTGTGTTGTGACGTATTTCCTGTCTAATTTTGATAATATTTTGGTATTGTTTGTGAATAATTGTCTAATGTTCCTATGATCGTTATGCTACTTATTCATCCATTTCCAGATGGCTCTCTTGTTCAATCGGTGGCATGTGAGTCTTCGTAAGAGTGCCGTTTACAAAGAAACTTTCTCCTCGCGGGCAGGTATGCACATACGTAACATTGATCTTATTAGAACGCACGACTTTCCATAAAAGATAGACAAGTCGTAGCAGCCATGCTTCAAATGTTTCAACTTTTGGGGTTAAACGGAACTAATGGCTAACAAATAAAAACTGATGAATTGTTATCATCAAGTTAAGCAGATTTACAGACTACAATGCACATTTTCAGGTAAAAAAATACACTTTTTATATATAATTTCCATTTTGATGCTTCGAATAGACTAGACTTTCGTAAAAGTTCCAAAGTAAGTCCTTTATTCAGTATTTTGAAACAAGGTATGCTTGGTCGATTCAATTCTTTAGACTGAAAATCTCTACAATGCTTCCATAGTGAAATTCTGTTTTCAATCTGTCAATTTAAACAACAAAATTCGAGACATTCCATTATGCAGAGACTAACACTAACCATAGTAGTATTAGTGTTAGTAGTAGTAGTAGTAGTAGTAGTAGTAGTAGTAGTAGTAGTAACAGTAGTAGAAGAAGTAGTAGTAGAAGCAGCAGTAGACGTAGTAGCTGTAGTAGTAAAATAGTAGCTGTAAAAATACACTTTTTATATATAATTTCCATTTTGATGCTTGGAATAGACTAGAATTTCTTAAAATTTCGTGTTCCAATGTAAGCCCTTTATTCGGTATTTTGAAACAAGGTCTACTTGTTCGTTTTGTTTCTTTAGTAGTAGTATCAGCAGTAGAAGGAGCAGTAGGAGTAGCAGTAGTAGCAGCGCTAGTATTAACTGTAGTAGTAGTAGTAGCGGCAGTAGAATTGTCACTAGTAAAAGAGCAGTAGTAGCAGCAGTAGTAGCTGGGATAGTAGAAGTAGTAACAGCAATAGTAGTAGAAGTAGTGCTATGTTTTGGACAAGATCGCCCGACTGAACCCCATGCATTTGAAACATTTCGAATTCAGAATTTCTAGACTCGTTTTCACATCAAGACAAGACATTTCAGTTTGCCCTTAGTATTTAACCCTTATCTGGGGAATATGGATATCTGCTTTTTTTCAAGGGCATTAACACGAAGTGAGTGAAACAGAATCGAGCCGGATTTGAACTCAGCACGTCAAATTAAATATCCACGTCTCCGACAGAAAGTTATAAGTTCATTTCCGTAGAATAAATCGACAAATTCTTACATGCAATGCTCGACACAGAACATCGATCTGCCCAGGTCTGTCATAATGTCGGAATAATTCCAACATCTATCGTTTCAAAAATAGAAAGGGGCCTAAGACAAGGATGCGTCTACTCACCGGACTTATTCAACCTTTCAAGTGAGGCGTCCTTGACAAATTTAATAGTCCTACCAGGGCTCAATAACAGCGATAACAATTTTAACAACGTAAGATATGCAGATGACACAGTGTTGATAGCAGACACACAAAGTAATTTTTTTTAATTAAAGCAATTCACCCCATGCAAGGCGGGAGTGCCACTAGCACGAAAGGGGTTACAGAGAATTGAGAACAAGAGTAAAGTGTCATGCTTGAGGAAAGTATACAGATAAGGACAGGGAACAAGCTCATGGCGTCAGATGACGATTGACATTACACTTGAATATTTGAAGATTATAGTCATCAGGGAAAGAAAGAAAGTAAGCAGCAGCCCGCCCACAGACGGGAAGTGCGAGAGAAGAACCGTTTTGACAGAGAAAGGGTGGGACCGAGATGCCAGCCTGGTAGCTCGCTTAAATAATTCATGCAGTCTGGGAAGTAGCTCGTCGGAACAGGTGCCGTGAAAATACTTGTAGAAGAGACAGCGGGAAGCCACTGCACGTCTGTGGAAAAGCGATTGTAGACTAGATGCCAGATCAGGACCTATCATATTGCATATTCGTTTCTGGATTTTGTCGAGGACATCGAGACGTACAGCGGGGTGACCAGACCACATATGACAGCAATATTCCATGCAAGGACGGATGGTTGATTTATAGATGGTTGTTTTATAGAATGTAGTAAAAGACAGCGACAAGAAAGGACTAAACACGAATTGTAAGAAGACAGAATGTGTGCTTCTTAGGCAAAGGAACAATTCAAGAACTGGAAACACAAAAATCAAGAAAGTACGAACATTATGGAGGTATTTTAACAAGGAACACCGAAAGCCGCATTGGGATAGCGAAAGATGCCTTCCAAAAGCTAAGCAAAGTATTAAGAAAAGCAAAGATTACTGAACTGTTATGTAATATCGGTCCTCCTATACGGCAGTGAATGCTGAATAATCTCCTCACAGATGAAGAAAAGACTTGAGGTAACAAAAAATTGGTTCTACAGAAGGATACTGAGAATACCATAGACTGAGCATGTGAACAACGACAATGTTTTAGGGGAAATGGAAACCAAAGGAACATATACGTTGCAACAAAAAGTGTTAATTTAAATTTCTCGAGGACATACTTGAGTGCTTGGAGAATTTGACACTCACAAGATATATTGAAGGCAAGACGAACAGAGGAAAACAGTAAATAATGGTTGACAGAACAGGGATTAGTAGAGATTGTAAAAAGGCCAGCCTTACCAAGTGCTGCAAAGGACGGGAAGTTGTGAAGAGCCTTGATTGCCCACGTACATATATAAAGAATTTTGATCACCGAACACCAGTCAGTAATATTCTCTGAGAAAGTGAAAGAAAGGACAATTATCTGGATTTAAAGTTTAACCTTCCGCTTTTATCGTGTTTAGAACTCTCTTGTGGCTTCCCTGTCAACTTTGATCTTCAAAAATTGAAATGCAATGCCAATCGTTATTTTAGTTCCTTTTCTTTTATTGTTCTCTCTACTTAATAATACCTTTTCCTTTTTTTTCATATTCTTCCACACTCAGTAACCCTTTGTATCTTAGTGGCTTTATTGCCTTACTTGGTGGGGGAATGATAAATAAAACTACGAAAAAGAAACAGGAAACCACTTCACTATCTTTCCTAAGAAGCCAAAGCAATTTAAATGAAGAAAGGTAATTTGTAGAGATTTTTGATCACCTACATCCTAAAAGAACATGTCATTTAAAATTGTGATAAATTTCAGTTAAATCCATTCAGAAGAACTGTATTCTTTACTTTTTAGAAAACATGCATTTTTTATGCAAATCTACCCAAGCAAGGCGTGGGGTCCCACTTGCACGCAAGGGTTACAGAGAGTGAGAGTAATAGTAAAGAGGGGGTGTTTGGGAAAAGGATAAAGAAAAGGACAGGGATCAAGGTCAAGGCATCAGAAGATGTCGATTGACATTACATTACATTAATAAAGACAAAACAAAAACAACAGAATTTTCTTAGCAACTGGAATGTAAAGAACGCTATTTTCATATTGTTAACTGAAAATAACGTCGGTTAATGTCACGTGTGGAGAATATTGTCATTATCTGTGTTAACGGATTCAAAAGAAAATAGTTGAATCCGTCAACACAGATATAATGATAATATTCTCCACACGTGACATTAACTGACGTTAATTTCAGTTAACAATATGAAAATAGCGTTCTCTACATTCCAGTTGCTAAGAACATTCTGTTTTTTTTGTGTGTTTGTTTTTTTTTGTTTTTATTATTAATTATCTTGTTTAATTAAATTCATTTCGTTTTTTGCTTTGAGATAGTCCACATTGGATGAAACGCGTCAGCAATTACTAGTGTTCTCGTATTTATATATATATAATGGCCAGCGAAATGTTTCTGAGCACACACTTATGCAAGCGCGACTAGCCATTCCCTGTTGCAAATGCCTGTTCATGCACATTTATCCACCAGTAATTTATACTGCAAATATACTGAGTGAACCTTAGTTACAGTTTCTGTAAAAAGTGCATAATCTAGCGTGATCAGCAGTTTGAACAAGGCTCAAACCCTCGTTCATGATGACTTGTGAATTCGTGCTAGCACAATAAATAAAAAAACTTTCGACTTTTCTGCATCCCATCAGTATGGCTGATGCTATCCTTCAGTAGAGAAGCTTTTTGCTCTCTGGTTTTCCACTGACATGAAGTCAGGTGATTATATTGAATCAACTGCGCAGTCTGCTGATAGCATTTTTTCTCGCCAGAATTCATCTTGCACATTTATAAATCTACCATTCATCCACGCATTGAATATTGCTGCCATGTCTGGTGTGGGGCTCCTGCTGTTTATTTCATGATTCTAGACAGAATCCAAAAAAGGGAGTGTAAGGTTATCGACTCATTTGACCATCGCCGTCACGTGACTTCTCTCCATCTTTCCTACAAATACTCTCATGATAACTGTTCTGATGAACTTTCCTCCTTGGAACCTCGACTGCATGAATATAAGCGTACTACTAGATTGGCAGTTAGGTCTCACAGTTTTACTTTGGAACTACTTTTGAACTAGCTGCAACAGTAAGTTCTATTCTAATCGTTTCTTACCCCGCATTTCTTGCCCGTAGAAGTGTTTTCCGATTTCTTGCTTCCCCGCCATCTGCAATCTTCAACTATTTAAATGTAACGCCAATCGCCATCTTCCTGTATCGTGTTCTTTTATTGTCCTTTCTCCTCATTAAAATCTTTTTCTCTTTCACTCCCAGTAGCCATTTGCATCTTAGTGGCATAACAGTCTTGCTTGCGATAAAATGATTGAAACAAAGTTCCATCTCTATAATTTCACTCGCAGCGCTTAGGTTAGCAGGCAATTTCGAATGATTTCGCACACTGGGGTCGCCTCTCCAAGCCGATAACATCACTACTTCCTGACTAAATCGACTGTATTGAGATTTCAATCTGGGTCTTATGGTGAGAAAGTGAATGTTATAAGCCATCGACCACACGCTCTTATCTATAGGTATCTACATACAAACACTTCTTTATTTGAAATACTGGCATCTAGTCAAACGCCATGATAGTTGGATACTACGTTCACGTTCAATGATAACTCTCTTAAACTCATATTATTACTACAATCTCTTTACTTGCGGTTGGTTGCTAATTAGCTTACCAGTTTAGTGTTAATAACTTCACAACGAACATGGGAGTGAAAATTGCCTCGTTCATAGATTGATGCTTAGAATGCCTGAAACTGATATCAATACGAAGATTGTAGAACCACAAATAAAGCATTCAGCGGCTCGAACAATACTCTTCGACGTTCATCTCTTAATTTTGAAGATAATGGCCGTGCAACTTGAAACGTTCAAAGACGGGGGCATTTGAAATGGTTTTAGCGGGTATGACATAAACAATTTCCAAAATTCTACATTGTTTTAAGCATTTTACCTCAAGCAAGGCGAGAAGCCACTAGCACGCAAGGGGTTACAGAGGATTTGGAGCGAGAGCAGGTAGGAGTGATAGAGGAAAGGATGAAGAGAAGGATAGGGGAATGATCAGGGCATCTGGAGACGTGAATTGACATTACATTTGAATAGCTGTAGATTATAGCTATCAGGGAAACAGGAAAAGGGAAGTGAGTTCCACAGGCGAGAGGTGAGAGGCATGAAGATATTGGAGTAGAAGACACTGTTACATTGAACAGTTTCGACAGTGAAAGGGTGAGAGCGAGCTGCCAGCCTAGTTGAACGCTTAAATTCATGAAGTCTGGGAACCAGCAAAAGCAGCTCCTCGGGGCAGTTACCGTGAAAGTATTTGTAAAAAAAAACAGAGGAAGGCGACGGCACGTCTGTGAGAGAGCGACTGCAGACGAGATGTCGGATCAGGGCCAATTACATTGCATATCCCCTCTCTGGATCTTATCAAGAACTCCGAGACAAACAGAAGGGGCTCCAGACCATATATAGCTGCAATACTCCATGCAAGAGCGAATGGTTGATTTGTAGATTTGAAGGATCGATTCCAGGGAGGAAAATTTCCTGGCGCGGCACAGGGAGCCAAATTTACTTGCGGTGGACGAAGCAATTGACTCAATGTATTTGTTCCATCTCAGGTCAGTAGTCAATGTGAGACCGAGCAGCCGCAAAGAGGTGCTCTCAAGAAGTTGAGCGTCAGACATTCTAAGGGGGGGAACAGGGAAGGATCTCTATGGTGATTAATAGAGAGCAATTTTGTTTTTGAGGCGTTAAAGTTAACCAGCCAATTCCTGCCCCGGTTCACAACCGATTGGAGGTCCTTTTCGAGACGAACGGACAGGTTAGTTTTCGTTCCAGCCAAGCTAAGCCAAGCAACGACATAAGCTACTGAAAAGTCATCAGCGACGCGCGTTTCCACCGGACAGACAGATAAAGAAATCATGCTTCTTTTATAATATATGTTAGAAATGACATGTCCTGAGGTGAATGAGTCAATTGACAATCGTTTCTCCCTCAATGCTTTTACATGTGACAATAAACAGGATAAAACTGCAGCCGTCACGAAGACTGGCTTTCTATTCTGTCACAGAAATAGACTAAATAAATATGTGGTTTTTCATATTTCTGTACGCACAATAGATTCAATCTTATCGCCTAAAAATATTGCATTCGTGTTTCGACAAACATTATTATCAAGTGTTTTGCAGAATGACACGAACATTAAAGCTAAGAGCAAAGAACTAATCAAATATACGTGAAATAAAAAAAAAGTGTTACATCAATTATCCTGTATTCCCCGTTAACAAAAAAAAATCTTCGATTGAGAGCTGGCATTTCTGCGCTAAGTTCGACAGAACCACAATTTTCGGGAGAAACATCGGAGTATGTTTTTAAGCATTCGCCCCAAGCAAAGCGGGAGTGCCACTAGCAATATCAAGAAATTTTAGAAATATGTAAGAAAAATTTTTAAAACGGTGGGACCGAGATGCGAGCCTAGTAGCACGCTTAAATTTATGCAGTTGAGATACCAATGAAAGTAGCTCGTCAAGGCAGTTGCCATAAAAATATTTGTAGAAAAGACTGAGGAAACCCACATCACGACTGTGAGAAAGTGACTGTAGACGAGATGCCAGGTTAGGACCTATCACATTTCATATTTGTTTCTTTATTCTTATAGGGACGGATTTCGTAGAATTTTGGTCGCAGTTCACTCATATTCTTTCGAGACAAATAATGGCTCTTGTTTTTCCATACTTTTAATTTGTATTAAAAGTCGAAAATGGTTGGAAACAACTAAGAACTAAATAGGCAGAAATTATATTCTCTGAATAAATTCCCTTCAATTTTATTCAACTTGCATTTTCTGGTACGAAATTATAAACTGGCTCGCATTAATTCTATCAGATTCGGGCGTTCATACTCCTCCCTGTCTTTTGAACAGTGGTAGAGGTTTATCTCCTTTTCCTGTTGAGGATTGGGCTTTTAGTTCCTTTTAGAGTTTTAGTCTCTTTAACTCCGAATACCCCCCTGCGTCTTAGTGACATTATATCCTTGCTTGGAATGAAATAATTAAAAAGAATCTATCCATGGGAAAACGATATATAATTTTTTATATATCAAGAACAATTTTAGGAATATGTATGAGAAATTGGGAAAACTTTCTGAGACGCGTTTTGTCCTTTACCATTTCATCAGACTAAAGTGATGTTTCCGTTGATGCGAGGAGGAGGCGTTAAAAATTTAAATTTAATTTT
The DNA here is from genome assembly GCA_964036315.1 of Acanthosepion esculentum. Classification (NCBI taxonomy): domain Eukaryota; kingdom Metazoa; phylum Mollusca; class Cephalopoda; order Sepiida; family Sepiidae; genus Acanthosepion; species Acanthosepion esculentum. The sequence goes on from OZ038481.1 coordinate 5,315,774, forward strand.
TTTTTTTTAATTTTAGATATGTCTTTTGGGCATATAGACTAGCTAATTTAATCTAATTTCTTTGTATTTATGTTTTCATAATTTTTGATATGACAGGAAATCTCCCAAGAAAGGTGAAATATTGAAAAAATCTGGACACAAATTTACTGTTGATGTACTAGCGATTCAGCTTCGTCTCAGTAAATTGTTTTAATTAAAGCAGAATTTTTTAAATCCGAATTATGATCAGATTCATTACGGCAAGCAGTAAAACATCTGTGTCTCTTTGTAAAAGTTACTTTTTATGTTCATAAATTTAAATTATAAATATTTTTTTTTAAATTAATTTATATTAAATTTTATTTAAATTTTTTATGAATTAATTATTTAAATTATAAAAAAAAATTTAAATGGTGTCTCCTCTCCACCATGCTCATATGTAGTCGCATCGACGTAAACATCACTTTCGTCCGATGAAGTCTTAAAGAACGAAACGCGGCACACGAATATTTTTGTTCCACTTTGTCATAGATTTCCTTGTATTATCTATCTATCTATCTATCTATCTATCTATCTATCTATCTATCTATCTATCTATCTATCTATCTATCTATCAGTCGGTCCACATCTATCTATCTATTTGAGTCTGTTCCTATCTATTGATCTATCTATCTCAGCCTGTTCATATCTATCTATCTATCTATCTATCTATCTATCTATCTATCTATCTGTTCCAACTCCTCTTTACATGTAAGTCCGTTTCTATCTATCTCTCTATCTCTCTATCTCAGCCTGTTCATATCTATCTATCTATCTATCTATCTATCTATCTGTCTATCTATTTCAACATGTTCGTATCTATCTATATATCTATCTATCTGTCTATCTATTTCAACCTGTTCGTATCTATCTATCTATCTATCTATCTATCTATCTATCTATCTATCTATCTTGACCCAAAGAGTTATGAGTTCAGTACCTGGCTACTGCAGTGGTGAGAGTTGAGTTAAGGGGAAATAAATGAGACACCTGGATGAGGTATGGCACGTGGAACGAGGACAATCTACCTAGGTGGACGAAATGAAGGGTTCAGTTCGAAATTGCAATCACCTGAAGAAGGCCGGAGCGTACAACAGCCGAAACAAGAGTGCGAACAATGGAAATAGTGTAAATAGGTACATATGGATAATAATGAGGAAGATATTAATCCAGACAAATTATGAGATGAACACTCAAGGTAGAAAATAGATTTAAGATTAAAAGCAGATGTTGGCAGATTGTTAAAGATAGACGGGTATGAAATACTAGGTAGCTAAACAGTTACACAGATATGAATATAGTGATTTTCCAAGCATAGCTTAGATGTGGCACAAGACCGAAAGTATGGGACACCCAGTGAGGGTCGAACTCAGTATTCAGCCGTAATTGTTCTAGCGAGACAAGCTTACTAACCATTACACCGCCTCGAAGTGTCAAACACAGATGAATATATAGATATATATAAAATAGGTAACGAACAGACTGACAAATATAACTTAACAAGCTGATAGAGATTTGAATAGTATCATAAATACCATGTGATTGCTACGTTAAAATGAACAGCGAGAAATTATGTATGAACTGAAGACGAAAAAGAAACGATACGTACATATGTAATCCGACGAACTGCTTTCACTGGTTGCCAAACTGCATGAATGTAAACGTGCTACTAAGTTGGTATCTCGGTTCCACCCTTTCACTGTCGAAACGATTAAATGTAGCAGTTTCTTCTACAGCAACAGCTTCTCATCTCGCACCTCCCATCAGTGGAACTCCTTTCCTCTTAATTGCTTTATAATCTTCAAATATTTAAATGTAATGTCAATCGACATCTTCTGATGCCTTGACCTTGATCCCCGTCCTTCTCTTTGTCATTTCCTCAAACACTCCTCTTTACTTTTACTCTCACTCTCTGTAACCCTCTTCCTCTTTCCTTTTACTCTCACTCTCTGTAACCCTCTTCCTCTTTCCTTTTACTCTCACTCTCTGTAACCCTCTTCCTCTTTCCTTTTACTCTCACTCTCTTTAACCCTCTTCCTCTTTCCTTTTACTCTCACTCTCTGTAACCCTCTTCCTCTTTACTTTTACTCTCACTCCCTGTAACCCTCTTCCTCTTTACTTTTACTCTCACTCTCTGTAACCCTCTTCCTCTTTCCTTTTACTCTCACTCTCTGTAACCCTCTTCCTCTTTCCTTTTACTCTCACTCTCTGTAACCCTCTTCCTCTTTCCTTTTACTCTCACTCTCTGTAACCCTCTTCCTCTTTCCTTTTACTCTCACTCTCTGTAACCCTCTTCCTCTTTCCTTTTACTCTCACTCTCTGTAACCCTCTTCCTCTTTCCTTTTACTCTCACTCTCTGTAACCCTCTTCCTCTTTCCTTTTACTCTCACTCTCTGTAACCCTCTTCCTCTTTACTTTTACTCTCACTCCCTGTAACCCTCTTCCTCTTTACTTTTACTCTCACTCTCTGTAACCCTCTTCCTCTTTCCTTTTACTCTCACTCTCTGTAACCCTCTTCCTCTTTCCTTTTACTCTCACTCTCTGTAACCCTCTTCCTCTTTACTTTTACTCTCACTCCCTGTAACCCTCTTCCTCTTTACTTTTACTCTCACTCTCTGTAACCCTCTTCCTCTTTCCTTTTACTCTCACTCTCTGTAACCCTCTTCCTCTTTCCTTTTACTCTCACTCTCTGTAACCCTCTTCCTCTTTCCTTTTACTCTCACTCTCTGTAACCCTCTTCCTCTTTATTTTTACTCTCACTCCCTGTAACCCTCTTCCTCTTTACTTTTACTCTCACTCTCTGTAACCCTCTTCCTCTTTACTTTTACTCTCACTCTCTGTAGCCCTCTTCCTCTTTATTTTTACTCTCACTCCCTGTAACCCTCTTCCTCTTTCCTTTTACTCTCACTCTCTGTAACCCTCTTCCTCTTTCCTTTTACTCTCACTCTCTGTAACCCTCTTCCTCTTTCCTTTTACTCTCACTCTCTGTAACCCTCTTCCTCTTTCCTTTTACTCTCACTCTCTGTAACCCTCTTCCTCTTTATTTTTACTCTCACTCTCTGTAACCCTCTTCCTCTTTATTTTTACTCTCGCTCTCTGTAACCCTCTTCCTCTTTCCTTTTACTCTCACTCTCTGTAACCCTCTTCCTCTTTATTTTTACTCTCGCTCTCTGTAACCCTCTTCCTCTTTCCTTTTACTCTCACTCCCTGTAACCCTCTTCCTCTTTACTTTTACTCTCACTCCCTGTAACCCTATTCCTCTTTCCTTTTACTCTCACTCTCTGTAACCCTCTTCCTCTTTCCTTTTACTCTCACTCTCTGTAACCCTCTTCCTCTTTCCTTTTACTCTCACTCTCTGTAACCCTCTTCCTCTTTCCTTTTACTCTCACTCTCTGTAACCCTCTTCCTCTTTCCTTTTACTCTCACTCTCTGTAACCCTCTTCCTCTTTCCTTTTACTCTCGCTCTCTGTAACCCTCTTCCTCTTTCCTTTTACTCTCGCTCTCTGTAACCCTCTTCCTCTTTCCTTTTACTCTCACTCTCTGTAACCCTCTTCCTCTTTCCTTTTACTCTCACTCTCTGTAACCCTCTTCCTCTTTCCTTTTACTCTCACTCTCTGTAACCCTCTTCCTCTTTCCTTTTACTCTCACTCTCTGTAACCCTCTTCCTCTTTCCTTTTACTCTCACTCTCTGTAACCCTCTTCCTCTTTCCTTTTACTCTCACTCTCTGTAACCCTCTTCCTCTTTCCTTTTACTCTCGCTCTCTGTAACCCTCTTCCTCTTTATTTTTACTCTCACTCTCTGTAACCCTCTTCCTCTTTCCTTTTACTCTCACTCTCTGTAACCCTCTTCCTCATTCCTTTTACTCTCACTCTCTGTAACCCTCTTCCTCTTTCCTTTTACTCTCGCTCTCTGTAAACCTCTTCCTCTTTACTTTTACTCTCGCTCTCTGTAACCCTCTTCCTCTTTCCTTTTACTCTCGCTCTCTGTAACCCTCTTCTTCTTTCCTTTTACTCTCACTCTCTGTAACCCTCTTCCTCTTTCCTTTTACTCTCACTCTCTGTAACCCTCTTCCTCTTTCCTTTTACTCTCACTCTCTGTAACCCTCTTCCTCTTTCCTTTTACTCTCACTCTCTGTAACCCTCTTCCTCTTTCCTTTTCCTCTCACTCTCTGTAACCCTCTTCCTCTTTACTTTTACTCTCACTCTCTGTAACCCTCTTCCTCTTTACTTTTACTCTCACTCTCTGTAACCCTCTTCCTCTTTCCTTTTACTCTCACTCTCTGTAACCCTCTTCCTCTTTACTTTTACTCTCACTCTCTTTAACCCTCTTCCTCTTTCCTTTTACTCTCACTCTCTGTAACCCTCTTCCTCTTTCCTTTTACTCTCACTCTCTGTAACCCTCTTCCTCTTTCCTTTTACTCTCGCTCCCTGTAACCCTCTTCCTCTTTCCTTTTACTCTCACTCTCTGTAACCCTCTTCCTCTTTATTTTTACTCTCACTCTCTGTAACCCTCTTCCTCTTTCCTTTTACTCTCACGCTCTGTAACCCTCTTCCTCTTTCCTTTTACTCTCACTCTCTGTAACCCTCTTCCTCTTTCCTTTTACTCTCACTCTCTGTAACCCTCTTCCTCTTTCCTTTTACTCTCGCTCTCTGTAACCCTCTTCCTCTTTCCTTTTACTCTCACTCTCTGTAACCCTCTTCCTGTTTCCTTTTCCTCTCACTCTCTGTAACCCTCTTCCTCTTTCCTTTTACTCTCACTCTCTGTAACCCTCTTCCTCTTTATTTTTACTCTCGCTCTCTGTAACCCTCTTCCTCTTTCCTTTTACTCTCACTCTCTGTAACCCTCTTCCTCATTCCTTTTACTCTCACTCTCTGTAACCCTCTTCCTCTTTCCTTTTACTCTCACTCTCTGTAACCCTCTTCCTCTTTATTTTTACTCTCGCTCTCTGTAACCCTCTTCCTCTTTATTTTTACTCTCGCTCTCTGTAACCCTCTTCCTCTTTCCTTTTACTCTCACGCTCTGTAACCCTCTTCCTCTTTCCTTTTACTCTCACTCCCTGTAACCCTCTTCCTCTTTCCTTTTACTCTCACTCCCTGTAACCCTCTTCCTCTTTACTTTTACTCTCACTCTCTGTAACCCTCTTCCTCTTTCCTTTTACTCTCGCTCTCTGTAACCCTCTTCCTCTTTCCTTTTACTCTCACTCTCTGTAACCCTCTTCCTCTTTCCTTTTACTCTCACTCTCTGTAACCCTCTTCCTCTTTATTTTTACTCTCGCTCTCTGTAACCCTCTTCCTCTTTCCTTTTACTCTCACTCTCTGTAACCCTCTTCCTCTTTCCTTTTACTCTCACTCTCTGTAACCCTCTTCCTCTTTCCTTTTACTCTCACTCTCTGTAACCCTCTTCCTCTTTCCTTTTACTCTCGCTCTCTGTAACCCTCTTCCTCTTTCCTTTTACTCTCGCTCCCTGTAAACCTCTTCCTCTTTCCTTTTACTCTCACTCTCTGTAACCCTCTTCCTCTTTATTTTTACTCTAGCTCTCTGTAACCCTCTTCCTTTTTCCTTTTACTCTCACGCTCTGTAACCCTCTTCCTCTTTCCTTTTACTCTCACTCTCTGTAACCCTCTTCCTCTTTCCTTTTACTCTCACTCTCTATAACCCTCTTCCTCTTTCCTTTTACTCTCACTCTCTGTAACCCTCTTCCTCTTTCCTTTTACTCTCACTCTCTGTAACCCTCTTCCTCTTTCCTTTTACTCTCACTCTCTGTAACCCTCTTCCTCTTTCCTTTTACTCTCACTCTCTATAACCCTCTTCCTCTTTCCTTTTACTCTCGCTCTCTGTAACCCTCTTCCTCTTTCCTTTTACTCTCACTCTCTGTAACCCTCTTCCTCTTTCCTTTTACTCTCACTCTCTGTAACCCTCTTCATCTTTCCTTTTACTCTCACTCTCTGTAACCCTCTTCCTCTTTCCTTTTACTCTCGCTCCCTGTAACCCTCTTCCTCTTTCCTTTTACTCTCGCTCCCTGTAACCCTCTTCCTCTTTCCTTTTACTCTCACTCTCTGTAACCCTCTTTCTCTTTCCTTTTACTCTCACTCTCTGTAACCCTCTTCCTCTTTCCTTTTACTCTCACTCTCTGTAACCCTCTTCCTCTTTCCTTTTACTCTCACTCTCTTTAACCCTCTTCCTCTTTCCTTTTACTCTCACTCTCTGTAACCCTCTTCCTCTTTCCTTTTACTCTCACTCTCTGTAACCCTCTTCCTCTTTCCTTTTACTCTCGCTCTGTGTAACCCTCTTCCTCTTTCCTTTTACTCTCGCTCTGTGTAACCCTCTTCCTCTTTCCTTTTACTCTCGCTCTCTGTAACCCTCTTCCTCTTTCCTTTTACTCTCACTCTCTGTAACCCTCTTTTTCTTTCCTTTTACTCTCACTCTCTGTAACCCTCTTTCCTTTTACTCTCACTCTCTGTAACCCTCTTCCTCTTTCCTTTTACTCTCGCTCTCTGTAACCCTCTTCCTCTTTCCTTTTACTCTCACTCTCTGTAACCCTCTTCCTCTTTCCTTTTACTCTCACTCTCTTTAACCCTCTTCCTCTTTCCTTTTACTCTCACTCTCTGTAACCCTCTTCCTCTTTCCTTTTACTCTCACTCTCTGTAACCCTCTTCCTCTTTCCTTTTACTCTCGCTCTCTGTAAACCTCTTCCTCTTTCCTTTTACTCTCACTCTCTGTAACCCTCTTCCTCTTTCCTTTTACTCTCACTCTCTGTAACCCTCTTCCTCTTTCCTTTTACTCTCGCTCTCTGTAACCCTCTTCCTCTTTCCTTTTACTCTCACTCTCTGTAACCCTCTTCCTCTTTCCTTTTACTCTCACTCTCTTTAACCCTCTTCCTCTTTCCTTTTACTCTCACTCTCTGTAACCCTCTTCCTCTTTCCTTTTACTCTCACTCTCTGTAACCCTCTTCCTCTTTCCTTTTACTCTCGCTCTCTCTAACCCTCTTCCTCTTTCCTTTTACTCTCACTCTCTGTAACCCTCTTCCTCTTTCCTTTTACTCTCACTCTCTTTAACCCTCTTCCTCTTTCCTTTTACTCTCACTCTCTGTAACCCTCTTCCTCTTTCCTTTTACTCTCACTCTCTGTAACCCTCTTCCTCTTTCCTTTTACTCTCACTCTCTGTAACCCTCTTCCTCTTTCCTTTTACTCTCGCTCTCTGTAACCCTCTTCCTCTTTCCTTTTACTCTCACTCTCGGTAACCCTCTTCCTCTTTCCTTTTACTCTCGCTCTCTGTAACCCTCTTCCTCTTTCCTTTTACTCTCGCTCTCTGTAACCCTCTTCCTCTTTCCTTTTACTCTCGCTCTCTGTAACCCTCTTCCTCTTTCCTTTTACTCTCACTATCTGTAACCCTCTTCCTCTTTACTTTTACTCTCACTCTCTGTAACCCTCTTCCTCTTTCCTTTTACTCTCACTCTCTGTAACCCTCTTCCTCTTTCCTTTTACTCTCACTCTCTGTAACCCTCTTCCTCTTTCCTTTTACTCTCACTCTCTGTAACCCTCTTCCTCTTTCCTTTTACTCTCACTCTCTGTAACCCTCTTCCTCTTTCCTTTTACTCTCGCTCTCTGTAACCCTCTTCCTCTTTCCTTTTACTCTCGCTCTCTGTAACCCTCTTCCTCTTTCCTTTTACTCTCACTCTCTGTAACCCTCTTCCTCTTTCCTTTTACTCTCACTCTCTTTAACCCTCTTCCTCTTTCCTTTTACTCTCACTCTCTGTAACCCTCTTCCTCTTTCCTTTTACTCTCGCTCTCTGTAACCCTCTTCCTCTTTCCTTTTACTCTCGCTCTCTCTAACACTCTTCCTCTTTACTTTGACTCTCGCTCTCTCTAACCCTCTTCCTCTTTCCTTTTACTCTCACTCTCTGTAACCCTCTTCCTCTTTCCTTTTACTCTCACTCTCTGTAACCCTCTTCCTCTTTACTTTTACTCTCACTCTCTGTAACCCTCTTCCTCTTTCCTTTTACTCTCACTCTCTGTAACCTTCTTCCTCTTTCCTTTTACTCTCACTCTCTTTAACCCTCTTCCTCTTTCCTTTTGCTCTCACTCTCTGTAACCCTCTTCCTCTTTCCTTTTACTCTCACTCTCTGTAACCCTCTTCCTCTTTCCTTTTACTCTCACTCTCTGTAACCCTCTTCCTCTTTACTTTTACTCTCACTCTCTGTAACCCTCTTCCTCTTTACTTTTACTCTCACTCTCTGTAACCCTCTTCCTCTTTCCTTTTACTCTCACTCTCTGTAACCCTCTTTTTCTTTCTTTTACTCTCACTCTCTGTAACCCTCTTTCCTTTTACTCTCACTCTCTGTAACCCTCTTCCTCTTTCCTTTTACTCTCGCTCTCTGTAACCCTCTTCCTCTTACCTTTTACTCTCACTCTCTGTAACCCTCTTTCCTTTTACTCTCACTCTCTGTAACCCTCTTCCTCTTTCCTTTTACTCTCGCTCTCTGTAACCCTCTTCCTCTTTCCTTTTACTCTCACTCTCTGTAACCCTCTTCCTCTTTCCTTTTACTCTCACTCTCTTTAACCCTCTTCCTCTTTCCTTTTACTCTCACTCTCTGTAACCCTCTTCCTCTTTCCTTTTACTCTCGCTCTCTGTAACCCTCTTCCTCTTTCCTTTTACTCTCGCTCTCTGTAACCCTCTTCCTCTTTCCTTTTACTCTCACTCTCTGTAACCCTCTTCCTCTTTCCTTTTACTCTCACTCTCTTTAACCCTCTTCCTCTTTCCTTTTACTCTCACTCTCTGTAACCCTCTTCCTCTTTCCTTTTACTCTCACTCTCTGTAACCCTCTTCCTCTTTCCTTTTACTCTCGCTCTCTCTAACCCTCTTCCTCTTTCCTTTTACTCTCACTCTCTGTAACCCTCTTCCTCTTTCCTTTTACTCTCACTCTCTTTAACCCTCTTCCTCTTTCCTTTTACTCTCACTCTCTGTAACCCTCTTCCTCTTTCCTTTTACTCTCACTCTCTGTAACCCTCTTCCTCTTTCCTTTTACTCTCACTCTCTGTAACCCTCTTCCTCTTTCCTTTTACTCTCACTCTCTGTAACCCTCTTCCTCTTTCCTTTTACTCTCACTCTCGGTAACCCTCTTCCTCTTTCCTTTTACTCTCGCTCTCTGTAACCCTCTTCCTCTTTCCTTTTACTCTCGCTCTCTGTAACCCTCTTCCTCTTTCCTTTTACTCTCGCTCTCTGTAACCCTCTTCCTCTTTCCTTTTACTCTCACTATCTGTAACCCTCTTCCTCTTTACTGTTACTCTCACTCTCTGTAACCCTCTTCCTTTTTCCTTTTACTCTCACTCTCTGTAACCCTCTTCCTCTTTCCTTTTACTCTCACTCTCTGTAACCCTCTTCCTCTTTCCTTTTACTCTCACTCTCTGTAACCCTCTTCCTCTTTCCTTTTACTCTCACTCTCTGTAACCCTCTTCCTCTTTCCTTTTACTCTCGCTCTCTGTAACCCTCTTCCTCTTTCCTTTTACTCTCGCTCTCTGTAACCCTCTTCCTCTTTCCTTTTACTCTCACTCTCTGTAACCCTCTTCCTCTTTCCTTTTACTCTCACTCTCTTTAACCCTCTTCCTCTTTCCTTTTACTCTCACTCTCTGTAACCCTCTTCCTCTTTCCTTTTACTCTCGCTCTCTGTAACCCTCTTCCTCTTTCCTTTTACTCTCGCTCTCTCTAACACTCTTCCTCTTTACTTTGACTCTCGCTCTCTCTAACCCTCTTCCTCTTTCCTTTTACTCTCACTCTCTGTAACCCTCTTCCTCTTTCCTTTTACTCTCACTCTCTGTAACCCTCTTCCTCTTTACTTTTACTCTCACTCTCTGTAACCCTCTTCCTCTTTCCTTTTACTCTCACTCTCTGTAACCCTCTTCCTCTTTCCTTTTACTCTCACTCTCTTTAACCCTCTTCCTCTTTCCTTTTGCTCTCACTCTCTGTAACCCTCTTCCTCTTTCCTTTTACTCTCACTCTCTGTAACCCTCTTCCTCTTTCCTTTTACTCTCACTCTCTGTAACCCTCTTCCTCTTTACTTTTACTCTCACTCTCTGTAACCCTCTTCCTCTTTACTTTTACTCTCACTCTCTGTAACCCTCTTCCTCTTTCCTTTTACTCTCACTCTCTGTAACCCTCTTTTTCTTTCTTTTACTCTCACTCTCTGTAACCCTCTTTCCTTTTACTCTCACTCTCTGTAACCCTCTTCCTCTTTCCTTTTACTCTCGCTCTCTGTAACCCTCTTCCTCTTTCCTTTTACTCTCACTCTCTGTAACCCTCTTTCCTTTTACTCTCACTCTCTGTAACCCTCTTCCTCTTTCCTTTTACTCTCGCTCTCTGTAACCCTCTTCCTCTTTCCTTTTACTCTCACTCTCTGTAACCCTCTTCCTCTTTCCCTTTACTCTCACTCTCTTTAACCCTCTTCCTCTTTCCTTTTACTCTCACTCTCTGTAACCCTCTTCCTCTTTCCTTTTACTCTCGCTCTCTGTAACCCTCTTCCTCTTTCCTTTTACTCTCGCTCTCTGTAACCCTCTTCCTCTTTCCTTTTACTCTCACTCTCTGTAACCCTCTTCCTCTTTACTTTTACTCTCACTCTCTGTAACCCTCTTCCTCTTTCCTTTTACTCTCACTCTCTGTAACCCTCTTCCTCTTTACTTTTACTCTCACTCTCTGTAACCCTCTTCCTCTTTCCTTTTACTCTCACTCTCTGTAACCCTCTTTTTCTTTCCTTTTACTCTCACTCTCTGTAACCCTCTTTCCTTTTACTCTCACTCTCTGTAACCCTCTTCCTCTTTCCTTTTACTCTCACTCTCTGTAACCCTCTTCCTCTTTCCTTTTACTCTCGCTCTCTGTAACCCTCTTCCTCTTTCCTTTTACTCTCGCTCTCTGTAACCCTCTTCCTCTTTCCTTTTACTCTCGCTCTCTGTAACCCTCTTCCTCTTTCCTTTTACTCTCGCTCTCTGTAACCCTCTTCCTCTTTCCTTTTACTCTCGCTCTCTGTAACCCTCTTCCTCTTTCCTTTTACTCTCGCTCTCTGTAACCCTCTTCCTCTTTCCTTTTACTCTCACTCTCTGTAACCCTCTTTTTCTTTCCTTTTACTCTCACTCTCTGTAACCCTCTTTCCTTTTACTCTCACTCTCTGTAACCCTCTTCCTCTTTCCTTTTACTCTCGCTCTCTGTAACCCTCTTCCTCTTTCCTTTTACTCTCACTCTCTGTAACCCTCTTCCTCTTTCCTTTTACTCTCACTCTCTTTAACCCTCTTCCTCTTTCCTTTTGCTCTCACTCTCTGTAACCCTCTTCCTCTTTCCTTTTACTCTCGCTCTCTGTAACCCTCTTCCTCTTTCCTTTTACTCTCACTCTCTTTAACCCTCTTCCTCTTTCCTTTTACTCTCACTCTCTGTAACCCTCTTCCTCTTTCCTTTTACTCTCACTCTCTGTAACCCTCTTCCTCTTTCCTTTTACTCTCGCTCTCTGTAACCCTCTTCCTCTTTCCTTTTACTCTCACTCTCTGTAACCCTCTTCCTCTTTCCTTTTACTCTCACTCTCTTTAACCCTCTTCCTCTTTCCTTTTACTCTCACTCTCTGTAACCCTCTTCCTCTTTCCTTTTACTCTCACTCTCTGTAACCCTCTTTCCTTTTACTCTCACTCTCTGTAACCCTCTTCCTCTTTCCTTTTACTCTCACTCTCTGTAACCCTCTTCCTCTTTCCTTTTACTCTCGCTCTCTGTAACCCTCTTCCTCTTTCCTTTTACTCTCACTCTCTGTAACCCTCTTCCTCTTTCCTTTTACTCTCACTCTCTTTAACCCTCTTCCTCTTTCCTTTTACTCTCACTCTCTTTAACCCTCTTCCTCTTTCCTTTTACTCTCACTCTCTGTAACCCTCTTTCCTTTTACTCTCACTCTCTGTAACCCTCTTCCTCTTTCCTTTTACTCTCGCTCTCTGTAACCCTCTTCCTCTTTCCTTTTACTCTCACTCTCTGTAACCCTCTTCCTCTTTCCTTTTACTCTCACTCTCTTTAACCCTCTTCCTCTTTCCTTTTGCTCTCACTCTCTGTAACCCTCTTCCTCTTTCCTTTTACTCTCGCTCTCTGTAACCCTCTTCCTCTTTCCTTTTACTCTCACTCTCTGTAACCCTCTTCCTCTTTCCTTTTACTCTCGCTCTCTGTAACCCTCTTCCTCTTTCCTTTTACTCTCGCTCTCTGTAACCCTCTTCCTCTTTCCTTTTACTCTCACTCTCTGTAACCCTCTTCCTCTTTCCTTTTACTCTCACTCTCTTTAACCCTCTTCCTCTTTCCTTTTACTCTCACTCTCTGTAACCCTCTTCCTCTTTCCTTTTACTCTCACTCTCTGTAACCCTCTTCCTCTTTCCTTTTACTCTCGCTCTCTGTAACCCTCTTCCTCTTTCCTTTTACTCTCACTCTCTGTAACCCTCTTCCTCTTTCCTTTTACTCTCACTCTCTTTAACCCTCTTCCTCTTTCCTTTTACTCTCACTCTCTGTAACCCTCTTCCTCTTTCCTTTTACTCTCACTCTCTGTAACCCTCTTCCTCTTTCCTTTTACTCTCACTCTCTGTAACCCTCTTCCTCTTTCCTTTTACTTTCACTCTCTGTAACCCTCTTCCTCTTTCCTTTTACTCTCACTCTCTGTAACCCTCTTCCTTTTTCCTTTTACTCTCGCTCTCTGTAACCCTCTTCCTCTTTCCTTTTACTCTCACTCTCTGTAACCCTCTTCCTCTTTACTTTTACTCTCACTCTCTGTACCCCTCTTCCTCTTTCCTTTTACTCTCACTCTCTGTAACCCTCTTCCTCTTTCCTTTTACTCTCACTCTCTGTAACCCTCTTCCTCTTTCCTTTTACTCTCACTCTCTGTAACCCTCTTCCTCTTTCCTTTACTCTCACTCTCTGTAACCCTCTTCCTCTTTCCTTTTACTCTCACTCTCTGTAACCCTCTTCCTCTTTCCTTTTACTCTCACTCTCTGTAACCCTCTTCCTCTTTCCTTTTACTCTCACTCTCTGTAACCCTCTTCCTCTTTCCTTTTACTCTCGCTCTCTGTAACCCTCTTCCTCTTTCCTTTTACTCTCGCTCTCTGTAACCCTCTTCCTCTTTCCTTTTACTCTCACTCTCTGTAACCCTCTTCCTCTTTCCTTTTACTCTCACTCTCTGTAACCCTCTTCCTCTTTCCTTTTACTTTCACTCTCTGTAACCCTCTTCCTCTTTCCTTTTACTCTCACTCTCTGTAACCCTCTTCCTTTTTCCTTTTACTCTCGCTCTCTGTAACCCTCTTCCTCTTTCCTTTTACTCTCACTCTCTGTAACCCTCTTCCTCTTTACTTTTACTCTCACTCTCTGTACCCCTCTTCCTCTTTCCTTTTACTCTCACTCTCTGTAACCCTCTTCCTCTTTCCTTTTACTCTCACTCTCTGTAACCCTCTTCCTCTTTCCTTTTACTCTCACTCTCTGTAACCCTCTTCCTCTTTCCTTTACTCTCACTCTCTGTAACCCTCTTCCTCTTTCCTTTTACTCTCACTCTCTGTAACCCTCTTCCTCTTTCCTTTTACTCTCACTCTCTGTAACCCTCTTCCTCTTTCCTTTTACTCTCACTCTCTGTAACCCTCTTCCTCTTTCCTTTTACTCTCGCTCTCTGTAACCCTCTTCCTCTTTCCTTTTACTCTCGCTCTCTGTAACCCTCTTCCTCTTTCCTTTTACTCTCACTCTCTGTAACCCTCTTCCTCTTTCCTTTTACTCTCACTCTCTTTAACCCTCTTCCTCTTTCCTTTTACTCTCACTCTCTGTAACCCTCTTCCTCTTTCCTTTTACTCTCACTCTCTGTAACCCTCTTCCTCTTTCCTTTTACTCTCGCTCTCTGTAACCCTCTTCCTCTTTCCTTTTACTCTCGCTCTCTGTAACCCTCTTCCTCTTTCCTTTTACTCTCGCTCTCTCTAACCCTCTTCCTCTTTACTTTTACTCTCGCTCTCTCTAACCCTCTTCCTCTTTCCTTTTACTCTCACTCTCTGTAACCCTCTTCCTCTTTACTTTTACTCTCACTCTCTGTAACCCTCTTCCTCTTTACTTTTACTCTCACTCTCTGTAACCCTCTTCCTCTTTCCTTTTACTCTCACTCTCTGTAACCCTCTTCCTCTTTCCTTTTACTCTCACTCTCTTTAACCCTCTTCCTCTTTCCTTTTGCTCTCACTCTCTGTAACCCTCTTCCTCTTTCCTTTTACTCTCACTCTCTGTAACCCTCTTCCTCTTTCCTTTTACTCTCACTCTCTGTAACCCTCTTCCTCTTTACTTTTACTCTCACTCTCTGTAACCCTCTTCCTCTTTACTTTTACTCTCACTCTCTGTAACCCTCTTCCTCTTTCCTTTTACTCTCACTCTCTGTAACCCTCTTTTTCTTTCCTTTTACTCTCACTCTCTGTAACCCTCTTTCCTTTTACTCTCACTCTCTGTAACCCTCTTCCTCTTTCCTTTTACTCTCGCTCTCTGTAACCCTCTTCCTCTTTCCTTTTACTCTCACTCTCTGTAACCCTCTTCCTCTTTCCTTTTGCTCTCACTCTCTGTAACCCTCTTCCTCTTTCCTTTTACTCTCACTCTCTGTAACCCTCTTCCTCTTTCCTTTTACTCTCACTCTCTGTAACCCTCTTCCTCTTTACTTTTACTCTCACTCTCTGTAACCCTCTTCCTCTTTACTTTTACTCTCACTCTCTGTAACCCTCTTCCTCTTTACTTTTACTCTCACTCTCTGTAACCCTCTTCCTCTTTCCTTTTACTCTCACTCTCTGTAACCCTCTTTTTCTTTCCTTTTACTCTCACTCTCTGTAACCCTCTTTCCTTTTACTCTCACTCTCTGTAACCCTCTTCCTCTTTCCTTTTACTCTCACTCTCTGTAACCCTCTTCCTCTTTCCTTTTACTCTCGCTCTCTGTAACCCTCTTCCTCTTTCCTTTTACTCTCGCTCTCTGTAACCCTCTTCCTCTTTCCTTTTACTCTCGCTCTCTGTAACCCTCTTCCTCTTTCCTTTTACTCTCACTCTCTGTAACCCTCTTCCTCTTTACTTTTACTCTCACACTCTGTAACCCTCTTCCTCTTTCCTTTTACTCTCGCTCTCTGTAACCCTCTTCCTCTTTCCTTTTACTCTCACTCTCTGTAACCCTCTTCCTCTTTCCTTTTACTCTCACTCTCTGTAACCCTCTTCCTCTTTCCTTTTACTCTCACTCTCTGTAACCCTCTTTCCTTTTACTCTCACTCTCTGTAACCCTCTTCCTCTTTACTTTTACTCTCACTCACTGTAACCCTCTTCCTCTTTACTTTTACTCTCACTCTCTGTAACCCTCTTCCTCTTTACTTTTACTCTCACTCTCTGTAACCCTCTTCCTCTTTCCTTTTACTCTCACTCTCTGTAACCCTCTTCCTCTTTCCTTTTACTCTCACTCTCTGTAACCCTCTTCCTCTTTCCTTTTACTCTCACTCTCTGTAACCCTCTTCCTCTTTCCTTTTACTCTCACTCTCTGTAACCCTCTTCCTCTTTACTTTTACTCTCACTCTCTGTAACCCTCTTCCTCTTTCCTTTTACTCTCACTCTCTGTAACCCTCTTCCTCTTTCCTTTTACTCTCACTCTCTCTAACCCTCTTCCTCTTTACTTTTACTCTCGCTCTCTCTAACCCTCTTCCTCTTTCCTTTTACTCTCACTCTCTGTAACCCTCTTCCTCTTTACTTTTACTCTCACTCTCTGTAACCCTCTTCCTCTTTACTTTTACTCTCACTCTCTGTAACCCTCTTCCTCTTTCCTTTTACTCTCACTCTCTGTAACCCTCTTCCTCTTTCCTTTTACTCTCACTCTCTTTAACCCTCTTCCTCTTTCCTTTTGCTCTCACTCTCTGTAACCCTCTTCCTCTTTCCTTTTACTCTCACTCTCTGTAACCCTCTTCCTCTTTCCTTTTACTCTCACTCTCTGTAACCCTCTTCCTCTTTACTTTTACTCTCACTCTCTGTAACCCTCTTCCTCTTTACTTTTACTCTCACTCTCTGTAACCCTCTTCCTCTTTCCTTTTACTCTCACTCTCTGTAACCCTCTTTTTCTTTCCTTTTACTCTCACTCTCTGTAACCCTCTTTCCTTTTACTCTCACTCTCTGTAACCCTCTTCCTCTTTCCTTTTACTCTCGCTCTCTGTAACCCTCTTCCTCTTTCCTTTTACTCTCACTCTCTGTAACCCTCTTCCTCTTTCCTTTTGCTCTCACTCTCTGTAACCCTCTTCCTCTTTCCTTTTACTCTCACTCTCTGTAACCCTCTTCCTCTTTCCTTTTACTCTCACTCTCTGTAACCCTCTTCCTCTTTACTTTTACTCTCACTCTCTGTAACCCTCTTCCTCTTTACTTTTACTCTCACTCTCTGTAACCCTCTTCCTCTTTACTTTTACTCTCACTCTCTGTAACCCTCTTCCTCTTTCCTTTTACTCTCACTCTCTGTAACCCTCTTTTTCTTTCCTTTTACTCTCACTCTCTGTAACCCTCTTTCCTTTTACTCTCACTCTCTGTAACCCTCTTCCTCTTTCCTTTTACTCTCACTCTCTGTAACCCTCTTCCTCTTTCCTTTTACTCTCGCTCTCTGTAACCCTCTTCCTCTTTCCTTTTCACTCTCGCTCTCTGTAACCCTCTTCCTCTTTCCTTTTACTCTCGCTCTCTGTAACCCTCTTCCTCTTTCCTTTTACTCTCGCTCTCTGTAACCCTCTTCCTCTTTACTTTTACTCTCACTCTCTGTAACCCTCTTCCTCTTTCCTTTTACTCTCACTCTCTGTAACCCTCTTCCTCTTTCCTTTTACTCTCACTCTCTGTAACCCTCTTCCTCTTTCCTTTTACTCTCACTCTCTGTAACCCTCTTCCTCTTGCCTTTTACTCTCGCTCTCTGTAACCCTCTTCCTCTTTCCTTTTACTCTCGCTCTCTGTAACCCTCTTCCTCTTTCCTTTTACTCTCGCTCTCTGTAACCCTCTTCCTCTTTCCTTTTACTCTCGCTCTCTGTAACCCTCTTCCTCTTTCCTTTTACTCTCACTCTCTCTAACCCTCTTCCTCTTTCCTTTTACTCTCACTCTCTGTAACCCTCTTCCTCTTTCCTTTTACTCTCACTCTCTGTAACCCTCTTCCTCTTTCCTTTTACTCTCACTCTCTGTAACCCTCTTCCTCTTTCCTTTTACTCTCACTCTCTGTAACCCTCTTCCTCTTTCCTTTTACTCTCACTCTCTTTAACCCTCTTCCTCTTTCCTTTTACTCTCACTCTCTGTAACCCTCTTCCTTTTTCCTTTTACTCTCACTCTCTGTAACCCTCTTCCTCTTTCCTTTTACTCTCACTCTCTGTAACCCTCTTCCTCTTTCCTTTTACTCTCACTCTCTGTAACCCTCTTCCTCTTTACTTTTACTCTCACTCACTGTAACCCTCTTCCTCTTTACTTTTACTCTCACTCTCTGTAACCCTCTTCCTCTTTACTTTTACTCTCACTCTCTGTAACCCTCTTCCTCTTTCCTTTTACTCTCACTCTCTGTAACCCTCTTCCTCTTTCCTTTTACTCTCACTCTCTGTAACCCTCTTCCTCTTTCCTTTTACTCTCACTCTCTGTAACCCTCTTCCTCTTTCCTTTTACTCTCACTCTCTGTAACCCTCTTCCTCTTTACTTTTACTCTCACTCTCTGTAACCCTCTTCCTCTTTCCTTTTACTCTCACTCTCTGTAACCCTCTTCCTCTTTCCTTTTACTCTCACTCTCTGTAACCCTCTTCCTCTTTCCTTTTACTCTCACTCTCTGTAACCCTCTTCCTCTTTCCTTTTACTCTCACTCTCTGTAACCCTCTTCCTCTTTCCTTTTACTCTCACTCTCTGTAACCCTCTTCCTCTTTCCTTTTACTCTCACTCTCTTTAACCCTCTTGCTCTTTCCTTTTACTCTCACTCTCTGTAACCCTCTTCCTTTTTCCTTTTACTCTCACTCTCTGTAACCCTCTTCCTCTTTCCTTTTACTCTCGCTCTCTGTAACCCTCTTCCTCTTTCCTTTTACTCTCACTCTCTGTAACCCTCTTTTTCTTTCCTTTTACTCTCACTCTCTGTAACCCTCTTTCCTTTTACTCTCACTCTCTGTAACCCTCTTCCTCTTTCCTTTTACTCTCGCTCTCTGTAACCCTCTTCCTCTTTCCTTTTACTCTCACTCTCTGTAACCCTCTTCCTCTTTCCTTTTACTCTCACTCTCTTTAACCCTCTTCCTCTTTCCTTTTACTCTCACTCTCTGTAACCCTCTTCCTCTTTCCTTTTACTCTCGCTCTCTGTAACCCTCTTCCTCTTTCCTTTTACTCTCGCTCTCTGTAACCCTCTTCCTCTTTCCTTTTACTCTCACTCTCTGTAACCCTCTTCCTCTTTCCTTTTACTCTCGCTCTCTGTAACCCTCTTCCTCTTTCCTTTTACTCTCGCTCTCTGTAACCCTCTTCCTCTTTCCTTTTACTCTCACTCTCTGTAACCCTCTTCCTCTTTCCTTTTACTCTCACTCTCTTTAACCCTCTTCCTCTTTCCTTTTACTCTCACTCTCTGTAACCCTCTTCCTCTTTCCTTTTACTCTCACTCTCTGTAACCCTCTTCCTCTTTCCTTTTACTCTCGCTCTCTGTAACCCTCTTCCTCTTTCCTTTTACTCTCACTCTCTGTAACCCTCTTCCTCTTTCCTTTTACTCTCACTCTCTTTAACCCTCTTCCTCTTTCCTTTTACTCTCACTCTCTGTAACCCTCTTCCTCTTTCCTTTTACTCTCACTCTCTGTAACCCTCTTCCTCTTTCCTTTTACTCTCACTCTCTGTAACCCTCTTCCTCTTTCCTTTTACTCTCACTCTCGGTAACCCTCTTCCTCTTTCCTTTTACTTTCACTCTCTGTAACCCTCTTCCTCTTTCCTTTTACTCTCACTCTCTGTAACCCTCTTCCTTTTTCCTTTTACTCTCGCTCTCTGTAACCCTCTTCCTCTTTCCTTTTACTCGCACTCTCTGTAACCCTCTTCCTCTTTACTTTTACTCTCACTCTCTGTACCCCTCTTCCTCTTTCCTTTTACTCTCACTCTCTGTAACCCTCTTCCTCTTTCCTTTTACTCTCACTCTCTGTAACCCTCTTCCTCTTTCCTTTTACTCTCACTCTCTGTAACCCTCTTCCTCTTTCCTTTTACTCTCACTCTCTGTAACCCTCTTCCTCTTTCCTTTACTCTCACTCTCTGTAACCCTCTTCCTCTTTCCTTTTACTCTCACTCTCTGTAACCCTCTTCCTCTTTCCTTTTACTCTCACTCTCTGTAACCCTCTTCCTCTTTCCTTTTACTCTCACTCTCTGTAACCCTCTTCCTCTTTCCTTTTACTCTCGCTCTCTGTAACCCTCTTCCTCTTTCCTTTTACTCTCGCTCTCTGTAACCCTCTTCCTCTTTCCTTTTACTCTCACTCTCTGTAACCCTCTTCCTCTTTCCTTTTACTCTCACTCTCTTTAACCCTCTTCCTCTTTCCTTTTACTCTCACTCTCTGTAACCCTCTTCCTCTTTCCTTTTACTCTCACTCTCTGTAACCCTCTTCCTCTTTCCTTTTACTCTCGCTCTCTGTAACCCTCTTCCTCTTTCCTTTTACTCTCGCTCTCTGTAACCCTCTTCCTCTTTCCTTTTACTCTCGCTCTCTCTAACCCTCTTCCTCTTTACTTTTACTCTCGCTCTCTCTAACCCTCTTCCTCTTTCCTTTTACTCTCACTCTCTGTAACCCTCTTCCTCTTTACTTTTACTCTCACTCTCTGTAACCCTCTTCCTCTTTACTTTTACTCTCACTCTCTGTAACCCTCTTCCTCTTTCCTTTTACTCTCACTCTCTGTAACCCTCTTCCTCTTTCCTTTTACTCTCACTCTCTTTAACCCTCTTCCTCTTTCCTTTTGCTCTCACTCTCTGTAACCCTCTTCCTCTTTCCTTTTACTCTCACTCTCTGTAACCCTCTTCCTCTTTCCTTTTACTCTCACTCTCTGTAACCCTCTTCCTCTTTACTTTTACTCTCACTCTCTGTAACCCTCTTCCTCTTTACTTTTACTCTCACTCTCTGTAACCCTCTTCCTCTTTCCTTTTACTCTCACTCTCTGTAACCCTCTTTTTCTTTCCTTTTACTCTCACTCTCTGTAACCCTCTTTCCTTTTACTCTCACTCTCTGTAACCCTCTTCCTCTTTCCTTTTACTCTCGCTCTCTGTAACCCTCTTCCTCTTTCCTTTTACTCTCACTCTCTGTAACCCTCTTCCTCTTTCCTTTTGCTCTCACTCTCTGTAACCCTCTTCCTCTTTCCTTTTACTCTCACTCTCTGTAACCCTCTTCCTCTTTCCTTTTACTCTCACTCTCTGTAACCCTCTTCCTCTTTACTTTTACTCTCACTCTCTGTAACCCTCTTCCTCTTTACTTTTACTCTCACTCTCTGTAACCCTCTTCCTCTTTCCTTTTGCTCTCACTCTCTGTAACCCTCTTCCTCTTTCCTTTTACTCTCACTCTCTGTAACCCTCTTCCTCTTTCCTTTTACTCTCACTCTCTTTAACCCTCTTGCTCTTTCCTTTTACTCTCACTCTCTGTAACCCTCTTCCTTTTTCCTTTTACTCTCACTCTCTGTAACCCTCTTCCTCTTTCCTTTTACTCTCGCTCTCTGTAACCCTCTTCCTCTTTCCTTTTACTCTCACTCTCTGTAACCCTCTTTTCTTTCCTTTTACTCTCACTCTCTGTAACCCTCTTTCCTTTTACTCTCACTCTCTGTAACCCTCTTCCTCTTTCCTTTTACTCTCGCTCTCTGTAACCCTCTTCCTCTTTCCTTTTACTCTCACTCTCTGTAACCCTCTTCCTCTTTCCTTTTACTCTCACTCTCTTTAACCCTCTTCCTCTTTCCTTTTACTCTCACTCTCTGTAACCCTCTTCCTCTTTCCTTTTACTCTCGCTCTCTGTAACCCTCTTCCTCTTTCCTTTTACTCTCGCTCTCTGTAACCCTCTTCCTCTTTCCTTTTACTCTCACTCTCTGTAACCCTCTTCCTCTTTCCTTTTACTCTCGCTCTCTGTAACCCTCTTCCTCTTTCCTTTTACTCTCGCTCTCTGTAACCCTCTTCCTCTTTCCTTTTACTCTCACTCTCTGTAACCCTCTTCCTCTTTCCTTTTACTCTCACTCTCTTTAACCCTCTTCCTCTTTCCTTTTACTCTCACTCTCTGTAACCCTCTTCCTCTTTCCTTTTACTCTCACTCTCTGTAACCCTCTTCCTCTTTCCTTTTACTCTCGCTCTCTGTAACCCTCTTCCTCTTTCCTTTTACTCTCACTCTCTGTAACCCTCTTCCTCTTTCCTTTTACTCTCACTCTCTTTAACCCTCTTCCTCTTTCCTTTTACTCTCACTCTCTGTAACCCTCTTCCTCTTTCCTTTTACTCTCACTCTCTGTAACCCTCTTCCTCTTTCCTTTTACTCTCACTCTCTGTAACCCTCTTCCTCTTTCCTTTTACTCTCACTCTCGGTAACCCTCTTCCTCTTTCCTTTTACTTTCACTCTCTGTAACCCTCTTCCTCTTTCCTTTTACTCTCACTCTCTGTAACCCTCTTCCTTTTTCCTTTTACTCTCGCTCTCTGTAACCCTCTTCCTCTTTCCTTTTACTCGCACTCTCTGTAACCCTCTTCCTCTTTACTTTTACTCTCACTCTCTGTACCCCTCTTCCTCTTTCCTTTTACTCTCACTCTCTGTAACCCTCTTCCTCTTTCCTTTTACTCTCACTCTCTGTAACCCTCTTCCTCTTTCCTTTTACTCTCACTCTCTGTAACCCTCTTCCTCTTTCCTTTTACTCTCACTCTCTGTAACCCTCTTCCTCTTTCCTTTACTCTCACTCTCTGTAACCCTCTTCCTCTTTCCTTTTACTCTCACTCTCTGTAACCCTCTTCCTCTTTCCTTTTACTCTCACTCTCTGTAACCCTCTTCCTCTTTCCTTTTACTCTCACTCTCTGTAACCCTCTTCCTCTTTCCTTTTACTCTCGCTCTCTGTAACCCTCTTCCTCTTTCCTTTTACTCTCGCTCTCTGTAACCCTCTTCCTCTTTCCTTTTACTCTCACTCTCTGTAACCCTCTTCCTCTTTCCTTTTACTCTCACTCTCTTTAACCCTCTTCCTCTTTCCTTTTACTCTCACTCTCTGTAACCCTCTTCCTCTTTCCTTTTACTCTCACTCTCTGTAACCCTCTTCCTCTTTCCTTTTACTCTCGCTCTCTGTAACCCTCTTCCTCTTTCCTTTTACTCTCGCTCTCTGTAACCCTCTTCCTCTTTCCTTTTACTCTCGCTCTCTCTAACCCTCTTCCTCTTTACTTTTACTCTCGCTCTCTCTAACCCTCTTCCTCTTTCCTTTTACTCTCACTCTCTGTAACCCTCTTCCTCTTTACTTTTACTCTCACTCTCTGTAACCCTCTTCCTCTTTACTTTTACTCTCACTCTCTGTAACCCTCTTCCTCTTTCCTTTTACTCTCACTCTCTGTAACCCTCTTCCTCTTTCCTTTTACTCTCACTCTCTTTAACCCTCTTCCTCTTTCCTTTTGCTCTCACTCTCTGTAACCCTCTTCCTCTTTCCTTTTACTCTCACTCTCTGTAACCCTCTTCCTCTTTCCTTTTACTCTCACTCTCTGTAACCCTCTTCCTCTTTACTTTTACTCTCACTCTCTGTAACCCTCTTCCTCTTTACTTTTACTCTCACTCTCTGTAACCCTCTTCCTCTTTCCTTTTACTCTCACTCTCTGTAACCCTCTTTTTCTTTCCTTTTACTCTCACTCTCTGTAACCCTCTTTCCTTTTACTCTCACTCTCTGTAACCCTCTTCCTCTTTCCTTTTACTCTCGCTCTCTGTAACCCTCTTCCTCTTTCCTTTTACTCTCACTCTCTGTAACCCTCTTCCTCTTTCCTTTTGCTCTCACTCTCTGTAACCCTCTTCCTCTTTCCTTTTACTCTCACTCTCTGTAACCCTCTTCCTCTTTCCTTTTACTCTCACTCTCTGTAACCCTCTTCCTCTTTACTTTTACTCTCACTCTCTGTAACCCTCTTCCTCTTTACTTTTACTCTCACTCTCTGTAACCCTCTTCCTCTTTACTTTTACTCTCACTCTCTGTAACCCTCTTCCTCTTTCCTTTTACTCTCACTCTCTGTAACCCTCTTTTTCTTTCCTTTTACTCTCACTCTCTGTAACCCTCTTTCCTTTTACTCTCACTCTCTGTAACCCTCTTCCTCTTTCCTTTTACTCTCACTCTCTGTAACCCTCTTCCTCTTTCCTTTTACTCTCGCTCTCTGTAACCCTCTTCCTCTTTCCTTTTACTCTCGCTCTCTGTAACCCTCTTCCTCTTTCCTTTTACTCTCACTCTCTGTAACCCTCTTCCTCTTTACTTTTACTCTCACTCTCTGTAACCCTCTTCCTCTTTCCTTTTACTCTCACTCTCTGTAACCCTCTTCCTCTTTCCTTTTACTCTCACTCTCTGTAACCCTCTTCCTCTTTCCTTTTACTCTCACTCTCTGTAACCCTCTTCCTCTTTCCTTTTACTCTCGCTCTCTGTAACCCTCTTCCTCTTTCCTTTTACTCTCGCTCTCTGTAACCCTCTTCCTCTTTCCTTTTACTCTCGCTCTCTGTAACCCTCTTCCTCTTTCCTTTTACTCTCGCTCTCTGTAACCCTCTTCCTCTTTCCTTTTACTCTCACTCTCTCTAACCCTCTTCCTCTTTCCTTTTACTCTCACTCTCTGTAACCCTCTTCCTCTTTCCTTTTACTCTCACTCTCTGTAACCCTCTTCCTCTTTCCTTTTACTCTCACTCTCTGTAACCCTCTTCCTCTTTCCTTTTACTCTCACTCTCTGTAACCCTCTTCCTCTTTCCTTTTACTCTCACTCTCTTTAACCCTCTTCCTCTTTCCTTTTACTCTCACTCTCTGTAACCCTCTTCCTTTTTCCTTTTACTCTCACTCTCTGTAACCCTCTTCCTCTTTCCTTTTACTCTCACTCTCTGTAACCCTCTTCCTCTTTCCTTTTACTCTCACTCTCTGTAACCCTCTTCCTCTTTACTTTTACTCTCACTCACTGTAACCCTCTTCCTCTTTACTTTTACTCTCACTCTCTGTAACCCTCTTCCTCTTTACTTTTACTCTCACTCTCTGTAACCCTCTTCCTCTTTCCTTTTACTCTCACTCTCTGTAACCCTCTTCCTCTTTCCTTTTACTCTCACTCTCTGTAACCCTCTTCCTCTTTCCTTTTACTCTCACTCTCTGTAACCCTCTTCCTCTTTCCTTTTACTCTCACTCTCTGTAACCCTCTTCCTCTTTCCTTTTACTCTCACTCTCTGTAACCCTCTTCCTCTTTCCTTTTACTCTCACTCTCTTTAACCCTCTTCCTCTTTACTTTTACTCTCACTCACTGTAACCCTCTTCCTCTTTACTTTTACTCTCACTCTCTGTAACCCTCTTCCTCTTTCCTTTTACTCTCACTCTCTGTAACCCTCTTCCTCTTTCCTTTTACTCTCACTCTCTGTAACCCTCTTCCTCTTTACTTTTACTCTCACTCTCTGTAACCCTCTTCCTCTTTCCTTTTACTCTCACTCTCTGTAACCCTCTTCCTCTTTCCTTTTACTCTCACTCTCTTTAACCCTCTTCCTCTTTCCTTTTACTCTCACTCTCTGTAACCCTCTTCCTCTTTCCTTTTACTCTCACTCTCTGTAACCCTCTTCCTCTTTCCTTTTACTCTCACTCTCTGTAACCCTCTTCCTCTTTCCTTTTACTCTCACTCTCTGTAACCCTCTTCCTCTTTCCTTTTACTCTCACTCTCTGTAACCCTCTTCCTCTTTCCTTTTACTCTCACTCTCTGTAACCCTCTTCCTCTTTACTTTTACTCTCACTCTCTGTAACCCTCTTCCTCTTTCCTTTTACTCTCACTCTCTGTAACCCTCTTCCTCTTTCCTTTTACTCTCACTCTCTGTAACCCTCTTCCTCTTTCCTTTTACTCTCACTCTCTGTAACCCTCTTCCTCTTTCCTTTTACTCTCACTCTCTGTAACCCTCTTCCTCTTTCCTTTTACTCTCACTCTCTGTAACCCTCTTCCTCTTTCCTTTTACTCTCACTCTCTTTAACCCTCTTCCTCTTTACTTTTACTCTCACTCACTGTAACCCTCTTCCTCTTTACTTTTACTCTCACTCTCTGTAACCCTCTTCCTCTTTCCTTTTACTCTCACTCTCTGTAACCCTCTTCCTCTTTCCTTTTACTCTCACTCTCTGTAACCCTCTTCCTCTTTACTTTTACTCTCACTCTCTGTAACCCTCTTCCTCTTTCCTTTTACTCTCACTCTCTGTAACCCTCTTCCTCTTTCCTTTTACTCTCACTCTCTTTAACCCTCTTCCTCTTTCCTTTTACTCTCACTCTCTGTAACCCTCTTCCTTTTTCCTTTTACTCTCACTCTCTTTAACCCTCTTCCTTTTTCCTTTTACTCTCACTCTCTGTAACCCTCTTCCTCTTTCCTTTTACTCTCACTCTCTGTAACCCTCTTCCTCTTTCCTTTTACTCTCACTCTCTGTAACCCTCTTCCTCTTTCCTTTTACTCTCACTCTCTGTAACCCTCTTCCTCTTTCCTTTTACTCTCACTCTCTGTAACCCTCTTCCTCTTTCCTTTTACTCTCACTCTCTGTAACCCTCTTCCTCTTTCCTTTTACTCTCACTCTCTGTAACCCTCTTCCTCTTTCCTTTTACTCTCACTCTCTGTAACCCTCTTCCTCTTTCCTTTTACTCTCACTCTCTGTAACCCTCTTCCTCTTTCCTTTTACTCTCACTCTCTGTAACCCTCTTCCTCTTTCCTTTTACTCTCACTCTCTTTAACCCTCTTCCTCTTTCCTTTTACTCTCACTCTCTGTAACCCTCTTCCTCTTTCCTTTTACTCTCACTCTCTGTAACCCTCTTCCTCTTTCCTTTTACTCTCACTCTCTGTAACCCTCTTCCTCTTTCCTTTTACTCTCACTCTCTGTAACCCTCTTCCTCTTTACTTTTACTCTCACTCACTGTAACCCTCTTCCTCTTTACTTTTACTCTCACTCTCTGTAACCCTCTTCCTCTTTCCTTTTACTCTCACTCTCTGTAACCCTCTTCCTCTTTCCTTTTACTCTCACTCTCTGTAACCCTCTTCCTCTTTCCTTTTACTCTCACTCTCTGTAACCCTCTTCCTCTTTCCTTTTACTCTCACTCTCTGTAACCCTCTTCCTCTTTCCTTTTACTCTCACTCTCTGTAACCCTCTTCCTCTTTCCTTTTACTCTCACTCTCTGTAACCCTCTTCCTCTTTCCTTTTACTCTCACTCTCTGTAACCCTCTTCCTCTTTCCTTTTACTCTCACTCTCTGTAACCCTCTTCCTCTTTCCTTTTACTCTCACTCTCTCTAACCCTCTTCCTCTTTACTTTTACTCTCGCTCTCTCTAACCCTCTTCCTCTTTCCTTTTACTCTCACTCTCTGTAACCCTCTTCCTCTTTACTTTTACTCTCACTCTCTGTAACCCTCTTCCTCTTTACTTTTACTCTCACTCTCTGTAACCCTCTTCCTCTTTCCTTTTACTCTCACTCTCTGTAACCCTCTTCCTCTTTCCTTTTACTCTCACTCTCTTTAACCCTCTTCCTCTTTCCTTTTGCTCTCACTCTCTGTAACCCTCTTCCTCTTTCCTTTTACTCTCACTCTCTGTAACCCTCTTCCTCTTTCCTTTTACTCTCACTCTCTGTAACCCTCTTCCTCTTTACTTTTACTCTCACTCTCTGTAACCCTCTTCCTCTTTACTTTTACTCTCACTCTCTGTAACCCTCTTCCTCTTTCCTTTTACTCTCACTCTCTGTAACCCTCTTTTTCTTTCCTTTTACTCTCACTCTCTGTAACCCTCTTTCCTTTTACTCTCACTCTCTGTAACCCTCTTCCTCTTTCCTTTTACTCTCGCTCTCTGTAACCCTCTTCCTCTTTCCTTTTACTCTCACTCTCTGTAACCCTCTTCCTCTTTCCTTTTGCTCTCACTCTCTGTAACCCTCTTCCTCTTTCCTTTTACTCTCACTCTCTGTAACCCTCTTCCTCTTTCCTTTTACTCTCACTCTCTGTAACCCTCTTCCTCTTTACTTTTACTCTCACTCTCTGTAACCCTCTTCCTCTTTACTTTTACTCTCACTCTCTGTAACCCTCTTCCTCTTTACTTTTACTCTCACTCTCTGTAACCCTCTTCCTCTTTCCTTTTACTCTCACTCTCTGTAACCCTCTTTTTCTTTCCTTTTACTCTCACTCTCTGTAACCCTCTTTCCTTTTACTCTCACTCTCTGTAACCCTCTTCCTCTTTCCTTTTACTCTCACTCTCTGTAACCCTCTTCCTCTTTCCTTTTACTCTCGCTCTCTGTAACCCTCTTCCTCTTTCCTTTTCACTCTCGCTCTCTGTAACCCTCTTCCTCTTTCCTTTTACTCTCGCTCTCTGTAACCCTCTTCCTCTTTCCTTTTACTCTCGCTCTCTGTAACCCTCTTCCTCTTTACTTTTACTCTCACTCTCTCTAACCCTCTTCCTCTTTCCTTTTACTCTCACTCTCTGTAACCCTCTTCCTCTTTCCTTTTACTCTCACTCTCTGTAACCCTCTTCCTCTTTCCTTTTACTCTCACTCTCTGTAACCCTCTTCCTCTTGCCTTTTACTCTCGCTCTCTGTAACCCTCTTCCTCTTTCCTTTTACTCTCGCTCTCTGTAACCCTCTTCCTCTTTCCTTTTACTCTCGCTCTCTGTAACCCTCTTCCTCTTTCCTTTTACTCTCGCTCTCTGTAACCCTCTTCCTCTTTCCTTTTACTCTCACTCTCTCTAACCCTCTTCCTCTTTCCTTTTACTCTCACTCTCTGTAACCCTCTTCCTCTTTCCTTTTACTCTCACTCTCTGTAACCCTCTTCCTCTTTCCTTTTACTCTCACTCTCTGTAACCCTCTTCCTCTTTCCTTTTACTCTCACTCTCTGTAACCCTCTTCCTCTTTCCTTTTACTCTCACTCTCTTTAACCCTCTTCCTCTTTCCTTTTACTCTCACTCTCTGTAACCCTCTTCCTTTTTCCTTTTACTCTCACTCTCTGTAACCCTCTTCCTCTTTCCTTTTACTCTCACTCTCTGTAACCCTCTTCCTCTTTCCTTTTACTCTCACTCTCTGTAACCCTCTTCCTCTTTACTTTTACTCTCACTCACTGTAACCCTCTTCCTCTTTACTTTTACTCTCACTCTCTGTAACCCTCTTCCTCTTTACTTTTACTCTCACTCTCTGTAACCCTCTTCCTCTTTCCTTTTACTCTCACTCTCTGTAACCCTCTTCCTCTTTCCTTTTACTCTCACTCTCTGTAACCCTCTTCCTCTTTCCTTTTACTCTCACTCTCTGTAACCCTCTTCCTCTTTCCTTTTACTCTCACTCTCTGTAACCCTCTTCCTCTTTACTTTTACTCTCACTCTCTGTAACCCTCTTCCTCTTTCCTTTTACTCTCACTCTCTGTAACCCTCTTCCTCTTTCCTTTTACTCTCACTCTCTGTAACCCTCTTCCTCTTTCCTTTTACTCTCACTCTCTGTAACCCTCTTCCTCTTTCCTTTTACTCTCACTCTCTGTAACCCTCTTCCTCTTTCCTTTTACTCTCACTCTCTGTAACCCTCTTCCTCTTTCCTTTTACTCTCACTCTCTGTAACCCTCTTCCTCTTTCCTTTTACTCTCACTCTCTGTAACCCTCTTCCTCTTTCCTTTTACTCTCACTCTCTTTAACCCTCTTGCTCTTTCCTTTTACTCTCACTCTCTGTAACCCTCTTCCTTTTTCCTTTTACTCTCACTCTCTGTAACCCTCTTCCTCTTTCCTTTTACTCTCACTCTCTGTAACCCTCTTCCTCTTTCCTTTTACTCTCACTCTCTGTAACCCTCTTCCTCTTTACTTTTACTCTCACTCACTGTAACCCTCTTCCTCTTTACTTTTACTCTCACTCTCTGTAACCCTCTTCCTCTTTACTTTTACTCTCACTCTCTGTAACCCTCTTCCTCTTTCCTTTTACTCTCACTCTCTGTAACCCTCTTCCTCTTTCCTTTTACTCTCACTCTCTGTAACCCTCTTCCTCTTTCCTTTTACTCTCACTCTCTGTAACCCTCTTCCTCTTTCCTTTTACTCTCACTCTCTGTAACCCTCTTCCTCTTTACTTTTACTCTCACTCTCTGTAACCCTCTTCCTCTTTCCTTTTACTCTCACTCTCTGTAACCCTCTTCCTCTTTCCTTTTACTCTCACTCTCTCTAACCCTCTTCCTCTTTACTTTTACTCTCGCTCTCTCTAACCCTCTTCCTCTTTCCTTTTACTCTCACTCTCTGTAACCCTCTTCCTCTTTACTTTTACTCTCACTCTCTGTAACCCTCTTCCTCTTTACTTTTACTCTCACTCTCTGTAACCCTCTTCCTCTTTCCTTTTACTCTCACTCTCTGTAACCCTCTTCCTCTTTCCTTTTACTCTCACTCTCTTTAACCCTCTTCCTCTTTCCTTTTGCTCTCACTCTCTGTAACCCTCTTCCTCTTTCCTTTTACTCTCACTCTCTGTAACCCTCTTCCTCTTTCCTTTTACTCTCACTCTCTGTAACCCTCTTCCTCTTTACTTTTACTCTCACTCTCTGTAACCCTCTTCCTCTTTACTTTTACTCTCACTCTCTGTAACCCTCTTCCTCTTTCCTTTTACTCTCACTCTCTGTAACCCTCTTTTTCTTTCCTTTTACTCTCACTCTCTGTAACCCTCTTTCCTTTTACTCTCACTCTCTGTAACCCTCTTCCTCTTTCCTTTTACTCTCGCTCTCTGTAACCCTCTTCCTCTTTCCTTTTACTCTCACTCTCTGTAACCCTCTTCCTCTTTCCTTTTGCTCTCACTCTCTGTAACCCTCTTCCTCTTTCCTTTTACTCTCACTCTCTGTAACCCTCTTCCTCTTTCCTTTTACTCTCACTCTCTGTAACCCTCTTCCTCTTTACTTTTACTCTCACTCTCTGTAACCCTCTTCCTCTTTACTTTTACTCTCACTCTCTGTAACCCTCTTCCTCTTTACTTTTACTCTCACTCTCTGTAACCCTCTTCCTCTTTCCTTTTACTCTCACTCTCTGTAACCCTCTTTTTCTTTCCTTTTACTCTCACTCTCTGTAACCCTCTTTCCTTTTACTCTCACTCTCTGTAACCCTCTTCCTCTTTCCTTTTACTCTCACTCTCTGTAACCCTCTTCCTCTTTCCTTTTACTCTCGCTCTCTGTAACCCTCTTCCTCTTTCCTTTTACTCTCGCTCTCTGTAACCCTCTTCCTCTTTCCTTTTACTCTCGCTCTCTGTAACCCTCTTCCTCTTTCCTTTTACTCTCACTCTCTGTAACCCTCTTCCTCTTTACTTTTACTCTCACTCTCTGTAACCCTCTTCCTCTTTCCTTTTACTCTCACTCTCTGTAACCCTCTTCCTCTTTCCTTTTACTCTCACTCTCTGTAACCCTCTTCCTCTTTCCTTTTACTCTCACTCTCTGTAACCCTCTTCCTCTTTCCTTTTACTCTCGCTCTCTGTAACCCTCTTCCTCTTTCCTTTTACTCTCGCTCTCTGTAACCCTCTTCCTCTTTCCTTTTACTCTCGCTCTCTGTAACCCTCTTCCTCTTTCCTTTTACTCTCGCTCTCTGTAACCCTCTTCCTCTTTCCTTTTACTCTCACTCTCTCTAACCCTCTTCCTCTTTCCTTTTACTCTCACTCTCTGTAACCCTCTTCCTCTTTCCTTTTACTCTCACTCTCTGTAACCCTCTTCCTCTTTCCTTTTACTCTCACTCTCTGTAACCCTCTTCCTCTTTCCTTTTACTCTCACTCTCTGTAACCCTCTTCCTCTTTCCTTTTACTCTCACTCTCTTTAACCCTCTTCCTCTTTCCTTTTACTCTCACTCTCTGTAACCCTCTTCCTTTTTCCTTTTACTCTCACTCTCTGTAACCCTCTTCCTCTTTCCTTTTACTCTCACTCTCTGTAACCCTCTTCCTCTTTCCTTTTACTCTCACTCTCTGTAACCCTCTTCCTCTTTACTTTTACTCTCACTCACTGTAACCCTCTTCCTCTTTACTTTTACTCTCACTCTCTGTAACCCTCTTCCTCTTTACTTTTACTCTCACTCTCTGTAACCCTCTTCCTCTTTCCTTTTACTCTCACTCTCTGTAACCCTCTTCCTCTTTCCTTTTACTCTCACTCTCTGTAACCCTCTTCCTCTTTCCTTTTACTCTCACTCTCTGTAACCCTCTTCCTCTTTCCTTTTACTCTCACTCTCTGTAACCCTCTTCCTCTTTACTTTTACTCTCACTCTCTGTAACCCTCTTCCTCTTTCCTTTTACTCTCACTCTCTGTAACCCTCTTCCTCTTTCCTTTTACTCTCACTCTCTGTAACCCTCTTCCTCTTTACTTTTACTCTCACTCTCTGTAACCCTCTTCCTCTTTCCTTTTACTCTCACTCTCTGTAACCCTCTTCCTCTTTCCTTTTACTCTCACTCTCTGTAACCCTCTTCCTCTTTACTTTTACTCTCACTCTCTTTAACCCTCTTCCTCTTTACTTTTACTCTCACTCTCTGTAACCCTCTTCCTCTTTCCTTTTACTCTCACTCTCTTTAACCCTCTTCCTCTTTACTTTTACTCTCACTCACTGTAACCCTCTTCCTCTTTACTTTTACTCTCACTCTCTGTAACCCTCTTCCTCTTTCCTTTTACTCTCACTCTCTGTAACCCTCTTCCTCTTTCCTTTTACTCTCACTCTCTGTAACCCTCTTCCTCTTTACTTTTACTCTCACTCTCTGTAACCCTCTTCCTCTTTCCTTTTACTCTCACTCTCTGTAACCCTCTTCCTCTTTACTTTTACTCTCACTCTCTGTAACCCCTTGTGTGCTAATGGCACTCCCGCCTTGCTTGGGGCGAATTGCTTAAAAAAAGTCAGTTTTTGTTTTTTGTTTTCGTTTTTTGCTTTTTTCAGTCAGACAAGTTCATTATTTCTAACTTTAGTCGAAATAATGTGCCGATGATTAAGAAAGACTTATCTCAGAAAATCATAAGATTTAATTAGGCGTTTGTTTTCGACATGATTTTGTTTCAAATTCGATGACAAATTTGGCAGTAGGTAATAATAAAAAAATATGAGTAATCGAGCAAATATTTCCATAGAATCTCCAAGCGATTCTTGATATTAATAATGAAAATAGTTCCAGAGATTCTTCAAAGAAACGTGATGTTTTATACCGCGTCTTGATTAGGGTTTCTCTCGAAGTGTTTTTCCTGATTTTTATCACGAATTCCAGAGAATCCTTAAAGAATTCGTGATGAAAAGAATCGAATTCGGGAGAATCAACAAACAACTTACCATATAAATAATGGAAATTTTTCAGCAGAATTTCCAAACGCAGAATACAATAATGAAAACAGTTCGCTTAGAAGATAAGAAAAAAAAGCGTCATTACCATTATTATTATATATTAAACTGGAAGTTCACAATGGTGATAGTAACCCCAAAGTCATAAGTCATCGTGACCGATGCATTCAGTGTACTGATTTTGTTCAAACTGTTGATCTCGCCAAATTATTCGCTCTCACTCCCAGAAAATGCAATGAAGATTTGCTCAGCATAGTTGCAGAATTTCACTATCCCAAAACACATATTTGATAATGACTAGAGAAGGAACCGAAATCGCTCAGAACAATGGTAGTTATTGACAATTACTATATTCCTCAACCCCTGAAAAACAGAAGCATGTTAGATTGTTGGAAGAACTCAATAAAAGATTAATTAAATCTTCTTTGTCGGCCGTTTTCAATGAAAGATGCATGAAAGAGAGCTTTCTACCCTAATGTACATCAATATATATATATATATATATATATATATATATATATATATATATATATATGCTCGTTTTGAAAAACCTCAGATAGCTCGGCTTGAAGTAGAACAAATCGGTACCCAAGGAAAAATGGGGAATAAAAAAAGAACCAAGAACATTAAACCAAGGCGGAAACAATCGTCCAGTGTTTAAGCTCCAAGTCCAAAGAAAGAAAATACCCAAAACGAGTAAAAAGACAAACTACGTAAAGTGCTCAATACACTAAGTAGAGCAAACCTTAGATAATCCTAAGGAGCCAGGTAAACCTACCTAGGTTTCACCTAAACGGATCTTTAGGGTAAAGCCTGTATATATATATATATATATATATATATATATATATATATATATATATATATATAAGAACAGTAACATATATAATCCGATGTTCTTATTGATATTTTTTATTTTTATTATTACAAAAAATTTACAGAGCAAAAATATTAAAAATTAACTGATTTAAAATATGTTTCAAAAATTGAAGCTAAAACTTCAAATTTAATTTTGTAATTAAATTAAAAACATTAGTTCCATTCATCTTCAAGCGAATATTGGGGTAACTTATTTTTTTAATTTACTGAGTTTTAAAGGCACGGCAAAGATTCATAATTGAGTGTTTCCAAGGATACAGAGAAATCCACTCATCCAGACAAGGGGTGGTAGCGTCTTCATTTTTATTAATATAAACTAATAACTGATACAACAAAAGTTAAACTTAGTTAAAGTTTTAGGAACTTAATTGCAAAATTTTACAATCATGTCCTCTGATGAAATGTAATCACGACGAAATTCAGAATAGCGATAAGATGATGGATATTTAATTTTATTTATTCAGTTTAATGATCTTGATTTTTAGAAATATAATTGTAAAGAGTACTTTCTTTAAAAACATTATCCTCTACAAATACCCAGGTCCATCGTTTTCTGTCAAACTCAACCTTTGTTCTATACACACACACACACACACACACATATATATATATGTGTGTGTGTGAGTGTGTGTGTGCGTGTGTAGAGCAAAAATCCTTTTCCCCCAATATGAAAGAATCCTATTGAAAATAGACAGAATATGTCTAAATTATTCAACGAAACATGTCTCAATATATTAAACGGGGCATATATATATATATATATATATGAATGTGTAACACTTTTGACAATGCGTACAGATACTGCATTATGAGCCACCGGAGAGTTTCATTAGAGTATATTTTTCGGCGTGCCCACGTCGCTACCGAATGTGACACAAGGTCAATATTTAACGACAATACCGTGAAAAAACTGCCAAAGCCCCCTCTGGTCTTCTGTTGGAATTGCACAGCCACATCTCAAAGGCGCCTTTGGGGGAAGACCTGGGGCTCACGCTTAAAGTTATTTGAACCTCCCCGATATTAATTGTGTAAGCGTAGCTTAGATGTGGCACAAGGCCGAATATATGGGGCAAGCAGTGAGGATCGAACTCACTACTCAGTTGTAACTGTTAGCGCGAGATAGGCTTGCTAATCATTTTACCACGTCGAGGTGCTCTAAAATGGCAACTCATTATACAGCCGTGATTGTTTTAGAGGGAAAAACTCATCGAAAAAACTCGCTAACCATTACACCGCGCCCAATTTATATGCCCTGTGCAATGCGTACGGTTATTCTGACCTGATCAATAATGCCGGGTCAAATGTTAAGAAAATACGGTGTTTATTTTAACGGATACTATGCCATTAAACTATATTAATTCGCTGTTTAATGGCATATTAAACGTTAAAAAAGCACTGCATTTTCATAGCATATGACTACGCATTATTGTTTCAGGTCAAACTATCTGTACGCATTACATAGGACTTAAAAATTGAAGGAAAGCGAGACGAAAGGACTAAACATCAAATGCAAGAAGACAGAATGCATGGCTGTTAGCAAAAGCAGGAGCCAAAGATGCGAGTTGCAAATGGAAGATACCAAAATCAAACAAGTGCGAAAATTTAAATAATAGGGAAGTGATTTAACAGAGGACGGAAAGTGTGACACTGATATTGGAAGGTGTATTGGAAGATCCAAGAAAGCATCCCAGAAGCTAAGCAGAGTATTAAGAAATAGAAAAAATCCCTAGAAACAAAGAAAAGAGTACTAAACTGCTCCATGATAACTGTCCTCTTCTATGGCAGTGAGTAATAGACGATCTCCTCAAAAATGAAGAGGAGACTTGAAGCAACAGAAATGTGGTTCTACAGAAGGACACTGAGGATACCGTAGACCGAAAATGTAAGCAACAAAGAAGTCTTGGAGAAAATGTAGCAGAAAGGAAACTAATACTTAATATCAGGAAGAGACAGTTGAGGTTTCGGGGGCATATAATGAAGAAAGAGGGTTTGGAAAAATCTAACACTCACGGGGGAGATAGCGGGCAAGAGGGACAGAGGTAAACAACGCATAACATACTTAACGAGGTTTAGAAAAAGGATGGCGAAAAAAGGCTTTGGAAAAATAACAGAAAGACAAAGTTTATTAAGTGCTACAAGGAAGAGGATGTTGTGGAAATCCATCATCGCCTACGTCCTGAAGGGACAAGGCAAATAATGAAGAAGAATTGCAACTAGCGACAGTATAAAATGCGTAACCCCATGAAGAAAATCAAGAGTATAAACACTACTCTACAAAACGGGTCAAATGAACATGAAAGATTGGCGCAATATACTCTTCCTGTCGCCATATATAAACATGGAACCAACCTGACAAATCCAACAAATCAAAATATATCATCCCAAATGCCAACTCTATCACATCAACAACTGAAAAGAATTTATCTATGTTTAACTCTATCAAAACAACAATTGAAAAGAATTTATCTGTTTAACCCTATCAAAAGAAAAATCGAAAAGAGTTTATCTAAATTTGTTTAAATTGCTTGTAAAACAAGAAAAGACTTGACACATAACCAAATAATAATATGCTGAAACTTGAAGGAGCAATTTACTCTGTCACCTGTAATAATTGCCACAAAGACTACATTGGAGAAACCTTGAGAAATTTAAATAAAATGATTATATGAACACAAAGAGATTTTTAACAAAACAACACAGTCAGTGCATTAGTCGCTCACCTTCATCAGTCTGATCCTAATCTTGATTTAAAAAATGCAACCTAAATTAAAAGAGAAAACAATTTTAATCATTTGATTATCCTCAGTAAATTCGAATCTATTATCACAACGTGGGTTATTTAATAACAAAAGTAATAAAAATACAAACAAAAAGAAAAAAATCTAAATGAATTTACCTAGAGTATATATCCAAACAGACATTTAAAGAATTTTCAATTCAAAAGTTTCAAATTTCAGCTTCCCCTCTCCTAAATACATGAGAGTAAACAGTATTTTTTCGATGAAATCATAAGTGAACATTTTTGCCACTTTGTCATTAATTTACCTAACAAAAAACTGAACTAATTTAATAGACACTAAAACAAAAAAAGAATATGATCTAAAATATTTACTCTTATCTACGTTCGTGTAAAAACTTCAAGTATTTCGAAAGTCTGAACGAATTTCGATTTCCGTGGACATAACAATGTCTAAACATTGCTGACTCGACGAGTGGAAAGCAATAATCACATTTATAAGTTGGCCATAAATAAATGTTGTCTCAAGACAAAATGGCCTCGTGAACAACTGGCGATGAAAATGGACACTCACACATATTCATAAATATTTATTTAGCTTCCAAATTGAAATCTGTAAGGAAAGATCAATGAGAAATGCTTACTTACTGAAGGTGATAAACGCCTAACAGGACAATGTATTAGTCTCAAACAGCAACCTAGCAAAAATCTCTGCTCCACCCTTGAAGAGGATAACGGCAAATTATACGCGAAGATCAAGGAAAGAGGAAGACAACTCAGAATAGAATTTTGTGCCTAACCAGCTCTATTGGAAAATATTACACACAACACAACAAAGAAATGATTATAGCAAACACTCGAACTATTATGACAACTGATAAAAGCACAGCAAACGAAGAAAGTGTAATTCGACAATAACTAACAAATTAAGAAACAAAATTAGAAAAAAAGACAAAATGCTTTCCTTTCCAAAAGACAAGTAAATATATAGCGGGGTAAATACTTTACCGTCGTTGCGCAGGGGGCATCTAAAAAGGGAAAATAAATCTTATTATTATTACTCAAGACCAATAATAAATAGATAAAACACAGAAAAAACATCAAGTGTCATTATGATAAAATAAATGAGATTGAAAAACATCATAGGTGTATGCAGAAAGATGTTATAAACGAATACAAAAACAAAATAAGTGGGAACACTAACCATTAAGGGTTGGGCAAAATATTTACATTCAACCTTGCAAAGAAATCGCATGAAGATAAATTAGATGCTCTCATATAATTTTTTTTTTATATAAAATAAAATATTTTTTGTTCTTGAGAATTTACAACAAAAATATTAATTAGTCATAATAATATATATCGGTGTTATCATTAATTAATATTTTTGGAATGGTTAGTAAAACATCGATTAATCGCCAATTAATTTGAATTTTATAAAATTGTAAATAATAAGGATTTCTTGATAGTTGGTTCACATAGTTTAATAATTTTGAAAATGATTCTAAATTTATGAATAAAAATTATTTTCATATTTATTTCTTTATAAATTGGTAAATGTAAATAATTCATCGCATTAGTCTAAATTTATTAGTTTTTAGAATGTTGTAAATATAAAATTATTCTTGTAAATAAACAATCTAATAAATAAATAGTGTTTAATATATTTGCTGTAAATTCTCAAGAACAAAAAAAGAATGTATAAATTCACTTTCATCATTTGTTTAGATTTTATTACAATTATAATCATTGGTTTTTTAAACAATAAACATTGCCGAGGAGTGATGGGAGTTAAAAGAAAACCGGTGTCAATCGAAAAAAACGTCCTTTTTTAGCAGACACGAATGTCCAAGTTTGCCGATTTTTCTCCTCATGAAGATCTAAGAAACTACGAGAGTCATTCAATAAATAAGGCGAATTTTTCGGTATAAGGACTTCTAATACAGATAGAAGCTTACACTTTTTTTTTTTTTTTTTTGTTTTGTTTTACTTCTTTTTCACATGGATTTAATTTCTTTTGCAGATTAAAAAAAAAATTGAGAGTTTTAGCGATTAACAAAGATGGCCGACCAAGAAGCATGCTCCAGGATTGAACAGCGGTCAGTTATCAAGTTTTTGGTTGCTGAAGGGTGCAAACCAGTTGAAATTCATAGGAGAATGTCAACTGTGTATGGTGCCACATGTTTCAGCCAAAGAAATGTCTACAAGTGGGCTAAATTGTTTAAAGAAGGACGGAGCAGTGTTGAGGATGAAGACAGGCCTGGGAGGCCTACAGAAGTGAGGTCTCCTGAGGTGATCGAATCAGTCAATGACCTCATTCAGTCTGACAGAAGGGTGACAGTGGATGACATTGCAAGGACTTTGAGCTTATCTGTTGGGACAAACACAGGGGTCATCAGTCAGAAGGAGTCATCTTGCATCATGACAACGCAAGGCCTCACACAGCAGCCCAAACGGTGCAGACCATCAACAAGCTGGGCTGGGAACTGCTCCCTCATCCCCCTTACAGCCTAGACCTTGCCCCTTCAGACTTTCACCTGTTTGGTCCCTTGAAAGCGTTCACGAGAGGCACGAAGTTTAAAAGTGACGTTGAAGTCAAAAGTGTTGTGAGAGACTGGCTGAGACATCAGTCCAAAGATTTTTACGCTGAGGAAATACGGAAGCTTGTGCACAGATGGGAAAATTGTGTGACAGTGCTGGGAGACTACGTTGAAAAATTAAAAAAAGCAAGCTTCTATCTGTATTAGAAGTCCTTATACCGAAAAATTCATCTTATTTATTGAATGACCCTCGTATATGCATTTTCTCTCTATGGTGGAGTACTTATATATCTTCCTGGAATCAAGTTGGCATAAATGTGTACATCCTAAATGCAACTGAGGGGACCACCTGTTTACATGTTGCAGGCAACCACTGATATTTTGTAAGACGTGAATATGCACCTGTTGTGTCGTAAATATGAAACGTTGACACCTATATATATATATATACAAACAATGTATATAGAGTTTATTCCGGAGAATAATATGGTATACAGTTGAGAACACAGATTGATGTAATAAACAGTTAATTGTTAACTTTTCGGTATTTACCCGAAACCTCCCCACAAGGCGGGATGTGGCACAAGGCTGTTTTTTTACGTGGGGCGTTCCGAGTCCGTAGAACCTGTATGCAATGTGTCGCGCAGCTGTCTACCTCTCCAGAAGAAAGTCTGCCTTTCTGCATAGCCTCGTCTGAGTCCCTATACCACTAGCCACTTGTCTCGCCGTTGCCCGTGCTTGATTCAAAAATCGTACGACTCATACAGCAATCGCTATCACTTGACTTAAAATATTTTTCCCTTCCTTGTCTTTAAAGGAGTGCCATTTGCCGTGCTGATGTTGCTACATGCCTTACTTCTTGCCTATCTCACACTGCGGACTCGTAACTGGTAAAACCGAATGAAAAAATAATGTTAACAACAAATACTTTTTCACACCCAACCCAGTTCTGCGGAATCAGAATCAACATTGAATTTAAGCAAGCGAATGAGCCAATTGGAGTAAAGTGCCATGCAGATTTAAATTTTTCACACTTGTGATGAATGCACCTATCGATTTTTTTGCATGCTAGCATGCTAGTTAACATTCGTGTCAGTTAGCTGTTGGCTCTCACGCTGGTCAATAAAATCCTCCTGCCTATTCGTGGCAGCCAGCTATAGGCTCTCACTCTGGCCAGTAGAAAATGGCCGCAAACTACATGAAAACTACCGTAGAAGCATGAAAAGATCGATTATTTCCACTATCGATTGGAGTTGGGAAATGCAAAGTCGGTTTTGGCCTTCCCGCTAACTTGGAGGATGGGCATGTAAATTTTGGTGCAAATCCGTCGAAAATTGCGGCCGTGCATTCGTTACACACATCCTGCCTTTTATAGATAGAGATGTAGATACCTCCACAGATTCGGGATACCTAAGGTTTAAAATGAATTTTTAAAACTGAAAAATTTTCTTAAAGCTTTTATTTTAGTTTTCCTTTCAAGCTAATAAATTAAATTTAATATTTCCAATAAGTAAAATACTTGGCTGTATTTCAAAAACTAATTGAAACTTATTGGAAGCAGTTTTCGTTTTGAAATTGCTGAAATCTTTGATTTTAGCGGATTTTTTAGCTACCCGTCATCAGAATGGAATTCTCTTTATTAATAAATCTTCCAAAAATAAAATGTACTTTTCTGAAAGGAATATTAGATTATTTCAATTTTAATTAACCCGATTTGAAACAGCAATTATTTATTTTAAGTTTAAAATATCGTAGAAATGTATTTTTAATACGACGGTAGCTGTTTATTTAAACTGTTGACTTCTATAATTAAATGTCTTAGTTTTATTACAATATTTTATCTTACGATTCAGAACAGATTTTCGGTAAATGGTGTTTCTGTTTGTTTTTTTTTAAATGATGATTTAAATTCTCCAAGGACTTCTGCTTTTAACTAATATAAATATTAAGGGGGTGGAAATTTAATTTCCCCTAAATTTCATAAAATTAAGTAAGTGGTTGGTAACAGATGTAAAAAAAACTTTTACCAAGATTTTCTAAAAAAGAAAAAACATTTCTAAAATAATTGCATTCATTTGTACTTAAATCCTGAATGTTTCATCCAAATCTGACAATTATTTGATTTTTAGAAGAATTCCCAAATCATTGTTTTTACCATAAAAAACGCTAAAATTTCCCATACTAATCTTTCGCCTCCCGCTGACACAAGAAAAAAACGATTTTTAACCATAATTTCGAACGTGCTAGAAAAGATTAAAAAATTCATTAAATGATAAAAAGTACTTAGGTTTCTTCGTCATAATAAAAACATAAATATTTTAACGATAAAATTTTGTTTTTATCAAGTTTGGGCCATTCTTTCATTATAGTATTCTTTTTTTTCTGCGAATTAATGAAGATATCTAACTTTGTATCAAGAAAGCAAGATAAACTTTAATTTTAAGATACGAAACTATACTGGGTCAAACAGCAAGAAATTGCATTTATTATTTAGTTTCACCCTAGGTTAATATAGTTCTACCTCTCTTTGTAGAAACGTCCTCACCACTATCCTCTGTGGGCTGCTTTACCCAAATAAATAGTGTTTTCTTATGTTTGTTTGTTTTTTTTTTGTTTTTTTTTACTTAGTTTTAATTTGGCCTCCGACTAATCAGAGGCGACGACGAGAAGCAATCTCAGGTCTTACTGTTTCTCTCATAGTTTTATCTTGTAACAAGCAGACGGGAGATGATGGTTTGAATGAAAATAGAATCTATGAAATTGTGGGATTAACAGTTGTTGCAGACTTGAGGAGAAATGTTACCTATATTTTGTTTTTACACGATTTGGACAATTTTGCTGTTACACCCGGTAAGTCATTTCTTTACAAACATTCGGCATTCATTGTGCGAGCAGCCAATGCTATTAGGTTGGTGCAAAAATAATGTCGTTTTCTCACATATGCTAGAACGTCAAAAAACGACATTATTTTTGCACCAACCTAATACTTTTGACTGAAATTCATAAAACCTTTCTCTTAAAACAGTTTTTTTTAGGAAAAGAGGTTTCTCAAGTCCGCTAAGTGACATCGCTCTTTCCAGTGTCGATGTGTGCTTCCTTCTTAATTTTTTTGTTTGAAGCAGTCTGAAGAAAGAGAAGTGGTTGTACATCATTTAGTCACTGCGAACCTACATAATGCAAAAAAAAACAGACACAAATGGATGGATGTTGTATTGTTCTGGTAACTATGACAACCGACAGAACGAAATCATCGGAGTGACTATAAGTGTTAATTATGGAATAAACAAAATGATAGTCGTGTCAATAATAACAGGAGCACTATAAATGTTCGCGAGAATCTCAGAGGCACAATTCGAGAATTAGAAATTCATGTACATTATTTACATTATTCGGACTATTGTCCTCATCTTTGTCGCCATATTTATTACAACGTTGTACGCTCCGGCCTTCTTCAGATGGGATCGAATGTCGAACAGAACTCTTTATTTTGCTCACTGGGGTAGACTGTTCTAGTCCCACGTGCCATGTTTAATGAATGTCAGTTATCAGTTATTTCCTTCTAATTCCCCTCTCCAAGTTCTCCACTGTCCTAATCGGGTAGTGAACTCAAGGACATATGGCACAGTGAATAAAGGCGTAAGTTAGATCCAGTGACAGGACCCAAAGCGTGTGAGTTCAATACTCGGTTAAGGCAGTGGAAAACTTGTAGAGGGGAATTAACAGGAGATAACTGATATCATCCATTAGACATGGTATGTGGAACTAGAACAGTCTAGCCCAGTGAGCGAAATAAAGGGTTCAGTTCGACATTCCAACCACCTGAAGAAAGCC
This sequence comes from Acanthosepion esculentum, assembly GCA_964036315.1. Taxonomy (NCBI): domain Eukaryota; kingdom Metazoa; phylum Mollusca; class Cephalopoda; order Sepiida; family Sepiidae; genus Acanthosepion; species Acanthosepion esculentum. The sequence continues at coordinate 5,358,198 of OZ038481.1, forward strand.
GGAGCGTACAACGGCCGAAACGTTGTAATAAATATGGCGACAAAGATGAGGACAATAGTCCGAATAATGTAAATAATGTACATAATACCTCATCTCAGAAATATAGACAGATAGAGATTCGTGGTAGCGTTGAAACAATTCACAGTAGTACTTGTGTCAGGAAGGATGCTGAGGAAGGTGCTGGAGATGTGAGAAAACTTGCTGTCACTTGACCCCTAAAAATCAGCCGGTATTGATATGACCATAAAACTTAATAAATAATAATAGAAGAAACACTTGAGAGAAAAATAGAAAATGGATTAATTACTGACAACTAATTAATCGACAAGGTCATGTAGATTTCAGGGAGTCAGGCGCTCCCCAAAGTGAATCCGGTGGGTAAATTCGTGATTCTCGAGAGTATGAAAGATATTGGACTAAATAGGAGACAAAAGTATTCAAGGTTTACATAAACAAAAATGATACCTGGCCACTCGGGTAGTCGTTTTATGCAGGACGAGAGAACCAGTAGTTGACAGCGTCTACCTTCACCTGACTGCTGTCAAAATCTTTGACCTTCTTTTCTTGTTGGATATAATCACTTCTATCTAGCATTTCTGCAATCTTATATTTTAGAGTCATGTATCAATTAAATCTGGGATTCACAAAGCGGGTGGAAAGATCCAAGATGTGGAGAGGAATACAACGGGTGTTAGAGTCAAATCATTTTTAACGACATCTATATGACAAGATCTAAGTTACTTACCTTTAAGGTATGTATTACAAAGAATAAAATTAACATAAAAATTAACACCAACGCATGGTTTTATTTTATTTTGTCCGATCTTAAAAGTCCGAACGTTTTTGTTTTTTTTGTTTTTTTGTGTTTTTTTATTTTTTTGTGTTTTTTTTTTTGTTTATTTGTGGTTTTTTTTTGTGTTTATTTGTGTTTTTTTATTTTTTTGTGTTTTTTTGTTTTTTGTGTTTTTTGTTTTTTTTTAGTTTTTGTGTTTTTTTTATTTTGTGGGTTTTTTTTGTGACTTTCTGACTTTATCTGAACAGCACATCACACCACACCAACCAAATTAAACAGCCGGCATCTGCATGGGCCAATACTCTAAGTTTATACGTATAGCGATATAGCCACGGATGTTCGTCTGCCAAATTTTTTTCTAATGGCATCTAAGAAAACTGAAATGCATATGTGTGCTTTCGTTGCTAGATTAGGAGCTTTATAGATCAGTATGCAAGAAATGATAAAATGAGTCACCGTATAGCGTCTCTCAAGTTTGATTCTTGTGACTACCTGTAGCTCTGTAAGAGTGGGTTAAATTAGGTTAAGTTCCCTATCCCTCTTCAATACATTTTAAGTGTTACCATCTTCTACTGATAAATTCTCTTCCAATTTTACTCTCTTCTCATCAGGAGTACCTTTGCCGGACTTTTCACTGCGACCTGAGTCTGTGATGTCCGTTATCATCTCCAAACTTGAACCCTACAAAGTATATGGACTCGATGGTATTCCCGCAATTCTCTTTAAAAAAAAGATTACCCTGAACTGGCCACTGTTTTATTTAATCTCTATAATAGATGTTTTGTTGTTTTTTGCTTTCTAGGTTTCTGGCAGTCTTCTGCAGTTCCTGTTTTTAAAAACTCTCGTGATCAGATCTTTTGTATTATCAACCTATTATTTTTCTACCTCTTCTTGACAAAGTACTAAAAGGCTAAAATCAAGCCCGAATTGGTTAAGCGTCTCAACACGCAGGGTCTGCATTCAGACAAATAATACATGTTGACGATTATTACTAAAAGAGTCCGTCAAGCAGGAGGGTTAGGGTGCTTCTGGTCAATCATTTTCTTTGATTCAATCATTCCTATGAAATCGCGCAATGAAAGTTGCTTGAATGGTTTCTCTTCTAGATCTTTGGCGTTAATGCGGGTGTCTCTCAGGGCTCTACTCTTGAAGCGACCTTATTCCTTGTGTCCACCAATAAACTTTTCTGATTTCTTCCGTTCTTCACTCAGTATCTATGCTGACGACAGAACCATCTTAATCGTAAATCTGATAGATTCGATAAAATCAAAGCAGCAGCCGATCTACGAAAATGACTTTCAATCTGTTGTCAACTGGAGCAATAAATGGGTTGTTAATTGCGACGCCTCCAAAACAAATCCGTCTTAAAGAACAATTTTTACCTCCTTCCATCAGTATGTCTAATGCTAAGCCCCAAAAGAGCAAATCTCACTTCATCTTCATAGTCTCATGTTTCCCATTGAAATGAAGGGGGACGATTTTGTTGAATCAAATGTCTGTTCGCCATGTCAGTTTTTCTAGCCCGAATCTTGCACAGTTATAAGTCTACCATTCGTCTGTGCATCAGATATTGCTGCCAAAATCTAATCTGGTGCTTCTTTTGTATATATACAAAAAACAATCGAAGGAAACATCTGCAACGTTATCAGTCCTGACCTGGCATATCGATCCAGTTAGTTTCTCACGGTCGTAATGTAGCTTCCCTGTGCCTTTTCTATAAATATTTTCACCGTAATTATTCTGATTGTTTTTCTTCTTTGCTACAGCGACGTCACGAATTTAAGCGCAGTACTAGATTGTCAGTTAGGTCTCGTAACTCCACTGTTGAATTTGCTAGTTGTAAACGTAAGTTTTATGCTAATAGTTTCTTTTCCCGTACTTCTCGCCTGTGGAGTTCTCTTCAGAATTTCTACTTTCCTGTCAACTACTTCAACAATGTAAATGCAACTTCAATCGTCATCTTTTGTCTCCTTGGAAACGGTTCTTTTATTTTCCTCTCTGTTTCTTTAACTCTTAGTGAAAAAAAGAAGTGACTCCATGTGAGTGTGTAAGGGAAGCTCTTGGAAAGTAGCCTAGGAACCAAGGGGAGGGCCGCTTGGATTAATCAGTTATATAATAACAATCTCAAGCATAGTAAGGATTGATAAAAATGGATGAAGAATCTCCCAAAGGGGCAATGCGGATTTGAATGATTTTTATGTCATTATTAAACTGTTTCATCTTTCACTATGGCTAATCATGTAACATCTTGTGGGTACTCCAATAATATAGCCTTATACCAGACTAAATTCAGATTAATAGATATCTTCTAAGTCTGCTGAAAACAATGTTAATCTAGTTTAACAAGTTTGATATCCACACAAGCGCCATTATTGTGGCTTTGTGCTTGACTAAACTAACTTCAATATATTCGTAAGACACTTCCGGTAACCAATTTACAGACCAATGCCAATTTTCATTGATTGCTCCACTAATGCTGCCTTGTGTCAGACTAGTAAATATCTTCTTAATGTGTCTTTCATAAAACGATGTCAAGGAAAACTAGTTGTAGAAACCTTAGCTTGAGGGATCATTGTTCACTGATCATTGATATTCGGCTATCCGTGTGTCAGACTAGAACAAGTTTACGAATGTTTCTTGAATTTCCATTAACTTTTCAAAAGAATCTTTTTTAAGCCCAAAAATATCAGTTGAAATATTTTATTAAAGTGATGATATTTCTAGCAGAAAATTCAAGATCTTTTAAATCATTAAATACTTGACAAGGAATTATATGTCGTAATAATTACATGTATTAAGTACAAAATTATATACACTACAGGCCAAAAATTTGGGGTCCACCTTCAGGATTTGATAATTACTACGTTTCATGCATTCTTTGGTTTAATTATCTCTTACTATGCTAAACCGTCCTGGGTATGACGATAAACTACATCCGCGTCTTGGGTGAGACGATAAACTACGTCCAACAGCAAGGCATCTGATCAGGAGGTTTTGAGGAGCGTGGAACCACCTGTTAATTGCTGGTGTTCCCAGGTCCACCCTGAGCTGGGGTGGTAGCACCTGTTAGGGTCCCAGCTATGGGCAAATAGTTAACCCCGAAACTGAGGTAAAAAGCATTATAAAATTGTAAAAATACATTGTAAAAAAAATTATTACCAGAAATAAATTTTTGAAGAAAAAAAAACTATTACCAGCAATACGTTTTTGAAAAAAAACATTACCAGCAATACATTTTTAAAAATAATATTACTAGCTATATATTTTTTAGGAGAAAAATATTACCAGAAATTGATTTTTGACAAAACAAAATATTACCAGGAAAAAAAAGGTTGTCGGCATTAAATGACCCATTGAGGTTGATATGTCGTAAAACACAACAAACTAAACCAAACCTAATGGACAATTCCTTCAATATTCTACTATACACTGAATATGATCTTCTTTTGATGAAGTCCTTCTCTTCGTTGTTTAACTGATCTTGCCCCCTCGACTGATCTACAATCAGCAGTGTTTAACGTTTAGTAAAGGATCCAATTCTCCTCACCTGTAACAAGCCTACCTAAAAATTGTTCCTGAAGGTATCGTGAAAGCAATGTAAATATCTATTATAATGCACTGTTTAATAGATAATGTATTTACATTATTTGACATATTATTTGACATACGTTCAATTTGTTTGCAGATTCTCTGGAGACAGTTCGTATGGGACCCCATCTCTCAACCACTGAAACCTTTCTGATTCTTTTCAACTAGTGTAGCACGGTTGTATGCTCCGCGTTAAATTGTTCTGCAAGTTCCCTCGAGGTCATGGAGAAACTGTCTGTGACAACAGCTTCCAACTCTTAGGAATCAATTTTTTTTTCTTTTGACCACCCTCTTTTTGATCGATTTTCAAACTGAAATCCCCAGTTTGGAAACGGGAAAAACCACTTCCTTTCCTTCACTGTACCATCTTCAGAAGCGCCCTGAATAGACTTTGCTGCTGCACTTGCATTGACACCTTTATGAAACTCATACAGTAAGATATGTCGAATGTTAGATTGCGACGAACATGGGTGAAAATATTGCGGTGAGTCATGAATTTTTTTTTTATAATGTTAAAGAGAAAATATATAAATTATTTATTGTGACATTTCTTAACTACAACGGAAAGCACAAATTTCATAAATACTATCTAAAAGTATCTACTCAAAAATCAGACATTATTTTTACACCAACCAACCTTTAGTGAAAGGCATCCGATACATTTAGAGAGGGAGTTACCTAAAATGTAAACTCCACAAGCGTTAATATTATAACTACCCAGAAAGTTAAATTAAAAAATACGTATTTTTGGCGAGTCTTTGAAATTCAGGGGGTGGCCCCTAAACCTTTGTCTTATAATGAACATAAAATAACAAAAAACATCTCGAACTAATTAATATTAATGAGCTTAACTAGACAATTTAAAAAATAGAGCATAAATACGTATGAATTTGATGATCATTCGTGATAGTGCACTGGTTGAATGTTGGGCCAAACTTAATCTTTCATACCCGCAAAAAACGGAGTTGCTTTTTTCTTGACGCCGCTATTATTTTAACTACCTTCACTCTTCGGCAATTTTTAATGATTTAAAAAGCGATGAGTAGAATTGGAATAAAACCTTGATATATGATGAAAGTGAATTTACACATTTCTTTTGTTCTTGAGAATTTACAACAAAAATATTAAGTGCGATTCATTTATTAGATTGTTTATTTACAAGAAGAATTTTATATTTCAGACATTCTAAAAGCTAATACAATTCGAACTAATGCAATGCAATTTTTATCATTTACCAATTTATAAAGAAATAAATGTGAAAACAATTTTTATTCATAAATTTATAAACATTTAATAAATTATTAAAATATATGAACGAACTATAAGGAAATCCTTATTATTTACTATTTTATAAAATCTGAATCACTTGGCAATTAATCGATGTTTTGATGACCATTCTAATAAATAATATAATAAATAGTGCAAATACATTATCTATTAAACAGTGTATTACTTTTGTTGTCAAAGAACGAAAAGATGTATAAACTCACTTTCATATGTTTAAGTTTTATCATAATTCTAATCATCGCTTTTTAAAAGAGTAAACATTGCCGAGGAGTGAAGGTAGTTAAAATAATGGCGGTGTCCTTTTGACACGACGTTTTATTGCGGGTACGTATGTCCAAGTTTTTCGAATTTTATAAATTAAAACAGCGACTGAATATCTTCAAGAAAAGAAACCTTTCATAGACTGCCATATTCTTCTTCTTTGTATAAAACGTTACTGCGAAGGCTTTAATTTAAGAATCCCAGTTTAGAGGATTGCCGAGTGCGCTAAGTATGAAATGACTGAACCCAACTGGACATGACATTTCTCGATCGGACCAACGTTTGCCCTTCGAAAATAGAATTAACAAGCAAATTAGAATCAGAATAACAGCGGTTGAACTGCTAGAAACAGTTTTAATAATTTTAGGCTAGTTTATCTTATCGAATGGGCTGGAAAGAAAATAATAATCGCTGATGAAATTTGAGGATGTGCTCCCCTTGTTTCTTGCTTTCTGTCACAACTTTTCAACGGGACATGGTCTTGTGGCTAAAGAGGTTGGATGGTTTGACCCTTAGCCCTGATACAGTAGCTATCAAGACTACGCAACCAATAATCACTATCGAAGCGAATTAGAACCTCATTTTGTGATAGATACTTCAGTCTGTCCCACGCGTATCTATGCCTGAAAGTAATCCTTCTCAAACTATTAATCAAAACGTGATGCTTCAATAGATATACGTTGGGCAAATGAAATGTCGTTCTACTGAGTTTTTCTGGGAGTAAATACAAAGAAAATGAAAACAAAATCGACGTTTATACTTAGAATCAGAAAGTGCCATCGAAATTTCTAGGACACATAATGAAGGAAAGAGGGTTCGGAGAACTCAAAACTCACAAGACATATTAAAAGCAAGAGGGATATAGGAAAGCAGTGCGACCCTGTAGTTTAAATAAATCTGTATAGCTACGACGTCACTTGTACAAATCAAGATACCGCTGGTTCAATTCGCCGTCCTTGCTTTCTGAACACGTCACAACGTATACCCGTCGTTCCTTCTACCCGTTTTCACGGCTTCATACCACTTTTATCAGGCCAACACCGCGGTCGACCAACCAATCAGCGTTCTTGGCTTTTATTCTCAGTTACCCAGGCAGATAGCCTCCTCCAATTCGACCAGTCAGCACACGACTTGCTATTGGTGGAAGCATGCCAAACTGTACAAAAAGCCCTCGTTACCGCACATACAGCTAGACGGGAGAGTAATGCCGTTTTCACGGGGCAAACTTGCCGATGTCACGTGCCGCCGGTTAAGGTAAGACCCTTATTTTCCTATGCACCAGATGCAAGCCCCACTCTGGCTGGCTTGCTTCTACGAGGCTGTTCACCACAGACACACATTTAACAAGCTTGAGCAAATGGATGGCAAAAAAAGTACTTGGAATGATGGTGAAAAGACAAACCCTAAAAAGGATAGGAAGTTGTGGAGAGCCATGGACACCACACCCTAAAGGAACACGTTATATAGAAAATAATGGCGTCATCGTAATGCTGCCTGACATGAATATTTTATATACACGGTGTCCATAAAGTTCGTGTGCACTTTAAAAAATTTATAATTTTATTTGTATTTACGATAGAAATAATTTGTAAAAAGGATTAGAAAGAAGTAAATCTATATTTTTTAAGGTTTTATTGAAATTTTATTTAAGTTTCCACATGTCCTCCATCATTAGCAATACAAAGGGTAATACGATCTTGCAGTTCACGGAAAAAATTTGCCAACTGATTTACAGTAATGCCTGAAATCACATTAGTTATTTTAGCTATACTTAAAACTAGGTACATTAAACTTTATAACATTTTTTACAGATTATTTCTATCGCAAATACAAATAAAGTTATAGATTTTTTAAAGTGCACACGAACTTTATGGACACCCTGTATATTTTTTCTGGTGTTGCATAACTCTGGATACGAAGCCAAAACAGAGAACATCCATCGAGCTGCACTTATGTTGACATGTAGAGAATATATTTATAAAGTCTGACTTTTAACTGTTCTTAAACACCAAACAATGGTATCAGTAGGTTTTGATCTTAAAATACATCATTTTCAGAAATAATGACAATTTTAAGTTTAAATAAAATTATCCCTTTCAGTTTGAGAATAGATACAAGCGTTATCCTGGAAATCTTACTTACTTGGCATTTGCTTTCAAAGTATCGATCAAAATGTGACACCTTTAAACTTAAAGAGAAATTCTTGCTGCAGAAGTCAGAAAGTTTCTGTTTTATCAGGTGTTACACAACAATGGATATAAAACAGAAGAAACACAGGCAACTTATTTGATTTCTTGTCGGCATCCACAGAATGCACAGAAAAGAAAATGAAAAGGAAAAAAAGAGAAATCAAAATTATTCGTGGCAACCGTCCTGGGTATGACGATAAACTACATCCGCGTCCAGGGTAAGACGATAAACTAAGTCCAACAACAAGGCCTCTGATTAGGAGGCTTTGAGGAGCGTGGAACCACCTCTTAATTGCTAGTGTTCCCTGAGCTGGGGTGGTAGCACCTGTTAGGGTCCCGGCTATGGGTAAATAGTTAACACTCATACTTGTGTAAAAATAGATTTTAATACCAGAAATACTTTGTAATAAAAAAAAATGATTCAAATATATATGTATACATACACAACTTTTTTTTTACCAAACTATCGCTATTAATCTATTTCAAAGATTTTGTTGGCATTAAATGACCCACTGAGGTTGATATGCCATAAAACAAAACAACCAACCAAACTTTCGTGGCAATAACAAGCATAGCCATTAGGAATTTTGATTTTTTTCTGTTTTCCTTTCTTTTTTCATTACACAAAAAATGTTTCGAATATATTTCTTGCTTCCCAGTCAACATTGATCTTAAAAAATTAAAATGCAATGACAATCGTTATCAACTCAGTTCTTAATTATGGTTCCTTTATTGCCCTCTCTCCTTAATAGTACATTTTTTCATATTCTCTAACACTCAGTAACCCCCTTGCGTCTTAGTGGTCTTATTGCCTTGCTTGGGTGAAATGATTAAAACAAATTACTTAAAACAAATTAAAGGAAATATTCAGAAAAAAATCATTAAACCAAAACATTTTCTACTTTGGCAGCAAATCGCCTGTTCCTTTCCAACAGAATTATGTATACACATTGTTACATACAGTACCTATGAACACTAATGGGTGTGTCCCAATCCTCATAAATACGTTGGATACGTAAGTGGTGGTAATATGCTGTCTAAGCTAGCAGCATGAGCTGACAAGGTGGGAAGCTCTTGCCGTGTCGAACTCCTTGCCTTCGGGCATAGAGGAACCCAGATGAAGAGCAGAGTCTCGTCCGGGGAGGTAGACAGATACCCGACCCCGCGTATCCGGGGTCTACGGGCAATTTTTCCCCGAGCCCACGGGCTCGGGTTTTCCCCACATTAAATTTGGCCTTGTGTCGCATCCTACTTTGTGGGGAGGCAGGTAAATATCGTAAAATGCTGTCTAAGCTGGAAGCATGTGAAGCTCTTTCCGTGTCGAACTCTTTGCCTTTGGCCATAGAGGAACCCGGACGAGGCTATGCCGAAGGGCAGAGTCTCGCTCGGGGAGGTAGACAGATACCCGATCCCGCGTATGCGGGGTCTACGGGCAATTTTTGCTCGAACCCACGTAATATAAGTAGTCCGCCACTAGCAGTTGTTTACCTACATCCCACCGCTGGCGAGTATTTTATTTTGTTGATGTTATAAAGATTACCATTTCATTTCCAACTTCCGTCATTCCTCATTGTAACCCTTTCTAGGTTACAACACACACAAAGTGTAAAATTGGTTAAGTACTAATGTTCTTCACTTTATGGTTTAAAATGTAAGACATTTGACCATTAGGAAACAGCTTAGGCCAATGAGCAAGATGTTATAAATCTTTATTTTCGATCGATTTAACTGGAGTTACAAGATATTTTTAGCATAAGATCCAGTAACGTCACCACAATTAGGGACAATGTTTGCGTTCACTTTCGCATAAATACCCTTGGGAAAGGCACGTCACTTCTCTCGTCAAATAGCAACGTTGAACGAGATCACTGAGAGAAGGAATCTTAATTCCAAACCCTGGAGAAGGCAACAAGAAGACAACTTCTCTCCTGTATTTTCCTGGAGATCATGGCAATTTATAGAATCTTAAAAAAATAAACTGCAAAGAGCCCTCATCACAAGCGTTGCGAAGTAACAAGACATTATTCTTAAATATACTTAACGAAATATCAATTAAAATATTACGTGTAGACAAAATATCTCAACGCTTCCTGCTTTGAAAAGTATGAACAGTAGAAAACCGGTTTTTCTTTTTAATATACTTTAGTGTCCTGTCTCCATTCCGTAGGTGATCAATAATGGCTCCACGCAACACCCTAGCTCTTGTAGCCCTTAGAAACGTTTGCCCCTTCGCCAAGCCATATGTCTCCCCCTTTCTGCTTACAGTTGATAGTTAGTCCTTTCTTTACTCTTTCCTTTACAACATTGTCTAAGATGTCCTATAGTTTTCTTTCTGTGTCTGCTACCATCACAGTGTCTCTTAAATGGTTAAGATTACGCCCACCGATAATAAATCCTGGTAAGGTCTCCAGCACCCGTAAGATAGCGTCGATGAAGAGGTTGAATAAATCCGATGAAAAGACACATCCTTGTCTTATGACATTTTCTATTTTGTGTAGCTATCAATTCATTTTCTATACGTATGGAGATAGTTTATGCCCAATGTAAGTTCTTGACTATTATAACACCTTTTCTGATAATAATAATAAAAACGTTAAAATCTCTTGCATAATCACAACATTTTTACCATTTTTAAAGGAATGGTAAAAGTGCAGATCTTTACATTTTTCATTGATTATGTATTCGCAGTAAACACTACGGGAAGAACTATGCGAAAAAGGAATTCTTTGCATTAGTTGAAACGACTGATTTCAGATTAAATACAATGTGTCACATTTGTATCTGTCGAGTATGAATTTGATGTGGAACGAATATTATTTTGACAGAACTCACGATATTGAAATGCAGATTTACATAAGTCAACCGATTGTGCTTTGCATTGTTTACGAATTGAAAACAAGAGACGATAAAAGGTTTTGGTCGCATAGAAATATCAGTCGTCTAATTTATTTCCAATGTTCGTGACCAGGATGAAATCATCCAACCTCATGACAAGTAGTCTAAAGTTTTAAGATGATGCAATATAGCAAAGACGTATACGTGAGATATTATGATTCTAATTAAACTGTATAAATTACATTTACCAACCTAAATGTTTGAGAAATTTCTTAAAATATATGCATTATCCGGCAGTACTCGAACCTGCATCCTACACAGATTTTGTCTTTATTTTCTTGTGAAACTAAATCCACTATACGAAGCTTAGAACGGCTCATGATGAAACGTAAAAATATATTCGCTGTCAGTTACATTTAACACACACACACGCACACACATTTTTTTTAAGCTTTTCACCCCAGGAAAGGCTAGAAGCCACTAGCACGCAAGGGGTTACAGAGGATTTGGAGCAAGAGCAGATAGGAGTGATAGAGGAAAGGATGTGGAGAAGGATAGTGGATAGATCAATGCAACTGGAGATGTCGATTGACGTTACATTTGAATAGTTGGAGATTATAGTTGTCAGGGAATAAGGAAGCGAGTTCCACAGGCGTGAGGTGCGGGATATGAAGCTATTGGAGTAGAAGAGACGTCAACATTTAACAGTTTCAACAGCGAAAGGGTGGGAACGGGATGCCAGCCTCGTAGGATGTTTGAATTCATGGAGCCTGGGAACCAGCGATAGCAGCTCATCGGAGCAATTACCATGGAAGTATTTGTAAAAGAGACAAAGAGAGGCGACGGCGCGTCTGTGAGAGAGAGACTGCAGACGAGAAGTCAGATCAGGGCCAATTGCATTGCATATCCGTCTCTGGATCTTATCAAGAACCCCGAGGCAAACATGTGTGTGTGTGTGTGTGTATGTGTGTGAGTGTGTGTGTGTGTGTGTATATATAAACTATGCCATTATTTACATCTGCCTTCCCTCCCCCTGACTTTCCTCTCTCTATATCTCTCCTTTTTTCTTATCTATCCTCTCTATCTCTCCTTCTTTCTTCCTTTCTCTCTTCTCTCTCTTTTCTTCTCTCCCTCTGCCTTTCCGTCTCCTCTCCTTCTCTTCATCTGCACTTCCTTCACTATTTCACCTAATTCTCTCTCTCTCCCCTCCCCATCCCTCTCTCTCCCCTCCCCATCCCTCCCTCCCTCTCCCTCTCTCTCTCCCTCCCTCCCTCTCTCTCTCATGTCTTTACCCCATTATATGGATCCTCCTCGTTATTATCTTTGTAAAGAAACTAGAAAGCAGTTTCATTTCGTAAAATCCAAAATATCTAAGACCTTTGACAGACTGAACCAACAGCTTTAGAATTCAATTTCCTAACGTCTCATTGTTTTCTGCGAATGGTCTACAAACGTGGCAATGGTCATTTGACCACCGTTGCCAGCATCGAAACACCATCAACGCGTCTCGTCCAATAGACACGCAATCTGACTTCTCTTGAAATTCTCGAATTGAACAGAAATGTACGAATGAGTCACCGAGGCAACACATCTGCATACACTGATCTCTTTCTACACATTTCAACAATTTCATTGAGGCATGTGTCCCTGTCTAAAGCTCACACACAGATAGTGCATTGGTATGGGTGATACTATGTTACAAGATTTCCGAAGACTTTTCAAATGTTACCACAATACCCATACCCTTTAGGATTTATACCCAGGTTAAAAGTTGCATCATCCTTCAGTGTTGGAATTTTTTCTTCCTTAATTATACAATATTTCAGAAATTTCCTATTAAACTACCAACCACCTTCATAGTCTTCACTATTTTCTACCTTTTAATTAGTTTTTTTTTTTCAGATTTAAAAAAAGTCATTCTGTATATTTATTTACGTAATGTTTTACTCATTTCGCGTAAATTATCTTTATAACTGGCGAAAATAAATGGGCTCGAATTAAAACTAATCAACTTTCTCAACAATCATTTTAGCAGACATTCTACCACTTAATATACTGAACACATTACTGGTTAGTTTTTATTATTTACATTATTAAGACTATCATCTTCATTGCCATATTCACAACGTTTCTGCCGTTCTACACTCCAGCCTTCTTCAGGTGATTGGAATTTCGAACCGAATCATTTATTTCGTCCATCATACCATGCCACTTCCGGATGTCTCAGTTACTTCCCTTAACTCAAATCTCCAAGTTTTGGGGTTCAGCCTGGAATTGAACTCACAACTCTTTGAATTTAGTCAGTGGATCTAATCAACGTCTCATCTATGTCTTTAGCCTTGAGGACATCTATGTATAAATCACATAAACCTAATATCCCAACAATCTTTTTTACCAATGCTCATATTGCAATTTTCCATTAGTCTGAAGATTGCGTCTACAGTCAGCGTTGATTTCAGTGTCCACTTTTTATTTTTCATACGCTCTATATCCGATATTGAAGACTTTTTCTCCCATAAATAGAGCATCCCTAAGAAATGTAGTTTAATCATATGGTTAGGACGAATGGTTAGAATGTTCGCTTTCTGCCATGAGACATGGGATCTAATCGCACTTTGTCAGGAAGGCGTGCTTAGGAGACGTGCTAGATAATTTTTCTCACCTAAATCTATCTTATATATTTGTAAGTCTACCATTCGCCCTTGATTTGAATATTGCTGCCACATATGGTCTAGAGCTCCTGCTATATCTTTAGAGATTCTTGATAAACTTAATGTCATAATTCAAAGTTACGCAAAAAGTAAAATGAGCGGGTAATATTAATATATATATATATATATACATATATATATAAATATAAAAGTGGACATGGAAGTTAGCACTTAGAGGCTACAGTCTGTTTCATGCTAGTGCAATCGTCAGGCGATTGCACTAGCATGAAACAGACTGACTTCCATGTCCACTTTTATATTTACACACGCTCTATCTCTTTATCCCATAAATATAGCACACTTTAAGACTATATTTCTTCATACATATATATATATATATATATATATATATATATATATATATATATATATATATATATATATATATATATTCTTGAATATTACTCACTCGCTTTACATTTAATCTAACGTGTAATATTCAATATATATATATATATATATATATATATGTTTACAGCAAAAAACAATGGTGTAAAAATACATATGCTATGTTATAATAAATCCATCGAGCTCTCTGTGGATCGGTTTTAATAATTAATATTACAAGGATCTACCCGGATTATATACCAACGAATCTGTTACCTGTACTATATATATATATATATATGTATATATATATATATATATATATATATATATATATATATATATATATATATATATATATATATATATATACCTGAATATTACTCGCTCACTTTACTTTTCCCACACATTGAATTATAACACTGCGAATGTTTTGAATAATCTTTCAACCCCCTGCTAAATGTTAATGACTATTCCCAAATTTAAAAGCCTTGATAACCAATATACATCCTTGCTTTTGTATATAAACACGTGCATAATATACATCCTACAATCCCTTGATAAAGTACCCGACCACATATGGAGAGAAAAGAGAGATCACTGCCCTCTGTGGTATCAGGTTGAGATCATAGAAAAAGAACACCATTGGAAAATTCGTAAACTTAAGGAATCAGGTCACATGTTAGGCCACAAAAATCTCCTGAGACGACCAAGCATAAAAATGAATACAATATGGGAACCAATAATAAGGAGTGCCAGAGAAAAGCGATAATAACAACAAAAATTGCAATATGAGCACTGGTAAAAAAATTGTACTTAAGACATTATGTTTAAAATACCCAGAAATTTAAACACTCAAGATGTCCTCAAGGATACATGGCACAGTGGATGAAGGCGTTGGTTAGATCCAGTGACAGGACCCAAAGAATGTGAGTTCAACACCCGATTAAGGCAGTCGAAACTTGGAGAGGGGAATTAACAAGAGATAACTGATAACTGACATCCATTAAACTAGAACTAGAACAGTCTACCCCAGTGAGCAAAATAAAGAGTTCAGTTCGACATTCCAACCACCTGAAGAAACGTTGTAATTATATGGCGACAAAGATGAGGACAATAGTCCGAATAATGTAAATAGTGTACATAATACTTCATCTCAGAAATATAGACAGATACTGAAAGTCCCTCGGATCACGAATCGTATCGGCTAAGAATAAATTTTTCTCTTATCTCCTTTTATTCATATATATATATATATATATATATATATATATATATATATATATATATATATATATATATACGAAGGTCATTCAATAAATAAGCTGAATTTTTCGGTATAAGGACTTCTAATACAGATAGAAGCTTACTATTTTTTATTTTATTTTTTTTGTTTTACTTCTTTTTCACATGGATTTAATTTCTTTTGCAGATTAAAAAAAAACTTTGAGAGTTTTGGTGATTAACAAAGATGGCCGACCAAGAAGCATGCTCCAGGATTGAACAGCGGTCAGTTATCAGGTTTTTGGTTGCTGAAGGGTGCAAACCAGTTGAAATTCAAGGAGGATGTCAACTGTGTATGGTGCCACATGTTTCAGCCAAAAAATGTCTACAAGTGGGCTAAATTGTTTAAAGAAGGACGGAGCAGTGTTGAGATGAAGACAGGCCTGGGAGGCCTACAGAAGTGAGGTCTCCTGAGGTGATCGAATCAGTCAATGACCTCATTCAGTCTGACAGAAGGGTGACAGTGGATGACATTGCAAGGACTTTGAGCTTATCTGTTGGGACAAACGCAGTGGTCATCAGTCAGAAGCAGTCATCTTGCATCATGACAACGCAAGGCCTCACACAGCAGCCCAAACGGTGCAGACCATCAACGAGCTGGGCTGGGAACTGCACCCTCATCCCCCTTACAGCCCAGACCTTGCCTCTTCAGACTTTCACCTGTTTGGTCCCTTGAAAGCGTTCACGAGAGGTACGAAGTTTAAAAGTGACGATGAAGTCAAAAGTGTTGTGAGCGACTGGCTGAGACATCAGTCCAAAGATTTTTACGCTGAGGGAATACGGAAACTTGTGCACAGATGGGAAAAGTGTGTGACAGTGCTGGGAGACTACGTTGAAAAATTTTAAAAAAGTAAACTTCTATCTGTATTAGAAGTCCTTATACCGAAAAATTCACCTTACTTATTGAATGACCTCGTATATATATATATATATATATATATATATATATATATATATATATATATATATATATATATATGAAAGACGAGGTCACAAATTACAAAATTGGACAGATACTACCCTAATACCAGTCAGAATTCTACGCCGTGATTCTGGGAAGAAGTATCACCTTGTGATTTATCTTTTTCAGAATGCACATCCACAATGCTCTTATCCATGGTAAATGGCTAAAGAGTAATATATTATTCGAAAGATAAAGTGCCGATCCATATGATCCATTATCCTGTTATATTTTACGGGTACTATGCTAGTAATTATATCTTAGACATAACTTAGCCTGTCGTATTACTCTATTAGTAATATTTATAAGCCAGCTATAATTTACCGGTTGTTTAGTGCCAGGAAGAATAATGATTTAGTTTTCCTTTACATCGAGTACTAATATTAGCATTAGTGTCGCCATTGATACACAAACACTGAATGTGAATTTAGAAAGACGAGATATACGCCCGTATCAATCAAAACATTTAATAAGGCAAACACAACTTACATAGACATATTAGAAAGATTTACACCTGTCTCAAAACAAATGGTTGTTCATACTGTCCAAATGACGAGAATGTTTAACGAACAAAGAAACAAACATACCAGCTTTATGGCCTTTGACTGTCCGTAGCTAGGTGAATCAAAATTACTTTTTTTCCACGTTAGACTGTGCACATGTTGTTCATTTACCACATGTGTGGACGCCTTGGTGGCCAGGAAGGTATTAACCGTTACTCAAACGGAAGCAAAGAAAGAAGGGAAGAAGAGTTCTTTTCTCTAAAGGGGCTGAACTCCCATGGGCTCACTCAGACGAAAACAACTCTTCTCTGGCACAAGGACTTAAGAATTTCAGCGACCAATATCCCATTACATTATTAATTACTTAAATGTCTAAATTTGGTAGATTTTTGGTAAGCTTATCTTCTTCTTAATAGGCAAAGCACGTCCTGATAATCGAACCCACCACGCTATCACTGTTTTATGATACTAACCTGCCGACAATTGCTCTAAGACAGGTGTGTTATTCGTTCGCATAGCGTATTTGTGAAACAAAAACAAATCGTATAGCGTTGCTTTGAAGTGAAAGAGGTAAGAGTGCTTCAAAGGCCTTTGGAGGCGGGAAAATAAAAATAAAATGGCGACTATCTAACCGTCAGTGGTCTTCCGATAACATTTGGCAATGAAGAAAGGTTAACAAAACTCAAATTCGTAGAAATAAAAATAAATTAACAGCATTGAAATGAAATAAGATGATGGCGATATCTACTAATTTTATGTACTTGAAAGGATTCAGTCAACATTTTGTATGATAATCATCTGCTTTTTTTGTGGTTGTTTTTTTTTCGTTTTAGACGATTGTTTGTTTTTACTCTAACTTCTCCCGACCCTGTCTCTTTCTACGGTCATTTGATAACTGTTTGTTCTTCGGAAACAAGCCAGCAACAGCTCAAAACATTTTTCTGGGATTTGCTAAATGCTCTGCTAATATTAACTTTTACGTCTACGTGGTATAAATGATACATACGAAATTTCGTCTTTGGAAGCGCAGTAAATCACTAAGCAAAACTGTGTGCAAGAACTGAAGCAATCGTTTAAGAGCGGCAAATAACTTCACACAAAACCGAAGTGATAATGACACGATCATATTGCTTGACGACAACTATTTATCAGGAGTCGATTTTTGGAAAGCTATTCGGGTTTGTAATCTAAGAAATGAATGAAATAACGAAGGACAGGGCGTGGAGATTACGCCTAAGAGAAAGATAAAACTGTTAGCCTCTCATGTGGAACACCAGAGCAAAGTTTTTTTGATATCCAGTTAAAGATCTTAAAAGAATTAAAGTATTTATTATTATAGTGCGAGTGAATCTATCTACTTTTCTCCCGCTTTCTTAGTGTCGATATATATATATATATATATTATATATATATATATATATATATATATATATATATATATATATATATATATAGATCGTGTGTAAATATAAAAGTGAAAATAGATGTCAACACTTAGAGGCAACAGTCTGTTTCATGCTAGATGCAATCGGTGGCCCGACGATTGCATCTAGCATGAAACAGACAGTCGCCTCTAAGTCTTGACTTCTATGTTCACATTTATATATATATATATATATATATATATATATATATATATATATATATATATATATATGGTGGGGTGAATGTGTTTATGGGGGGTGCGCGCGCCAGTGTGTATGTATTTCTAATGAATTCATGGATTTATTTTTAATCCGGCATTTTTATTACTTCAAACATTATATATATATATATATATATATATATATATAGGTGTGTGTGTGCGTGTGTGTGTGTGTGTGTGTGTGTGTGTAAGGCTCAAACACTAATATTCCATGGTTATAATTTATTACTCTGGAATCGTAATCACGATCTAATTTGAATTCTACATGGATCCTATCCTATTGGCAATTTATGTATATATATATATATATATATATATATATATATATATATATATATATATATATCAAGTATATGGTGCAGTTCAATTTACATTACATGAATCATTCATACAAAAAGCAGATAGTGAAGTTAATGATATAAATGGCAAGAATCACTCTGCAGAATGATTCTTGCCATTTATATCATTAACTTCACTATCTGCTTTCTGTATGAATGATACATGTAATATATATATATATTTTTTAACACTAATATTATATATATATATATTTATTTATAGACATATATATATATATATATATATGCTAGTTTCATTATAAACGACTGACAAAGGACTGTGGTTAACTTTTTATTCAATTTTTCCTGCGATATATTTTTTTTCTTTTCTGGACATAAATTATATAAAATTTATCCAAATATTTTGTATATCCTAACGCATCGCCTATACTTTTAGCCATTATCAAGAATGATTTTATTTTTACATTTAACTGAATGTTTGAATTGATTTATGTATGTATCTAGAGTTATAAGAATATTCTATTTTCCTAACAAGTTTAGCACACTGTGGCCGTGCTCATAGTTGATATTATTGAGGATAGATAGATAGATAGATAGATAGATAGATAGATAGATAGATAGATAGATAGATAGATAGATAGATAGATAGATTCAAGAAAGACATAAAAATGTTCGTGGAATCGACTGATGACTTGCCAACAGTCCGAACATCCTAATCAAGATAGAATCCTGAACAAGGAGACCAATAAGGAAAATGAAATTATCTAAAGACAAACACTTATCTATTCAGTAGAGTAGTCAATGCCCAGATTACCTAGACAGAGCAAAAAAAAAACGCTTCACAATGTTAACTCCTATCAAAGGATAGTCCGAGTCGCAACTCGAGTTTCACGCTCACGTGATCTCGGGCTGCACACTCTAGAATTGCAGGGAACGCATTTTCTTTACGAATCCGCAGGCCGATAAATGTAATCCACACAGTTTCATAAATAAAAATGTGGCTTCTATTTCAAAGACGATGTATCTAATATATATATATATATATATATATATATATATATATATATATATATATATATATATATGATGAGTCCCAAATATAGGACGAAACGGGCGTCTAGTGCTTTCTGCATTTCAGACTCGATGAATCACTTAAATATAATATCAAATTCTCCTAATAATTTCCTATGTATATCATTGCTTGAACCGGCTTCTAATGCTCTGGAGTGAGCGGCTTGGTGATAGTAGTCGTGGCTCCAGGGGACACAATCCTATGGTTAAAGAGAATCTCAGTTGAGTCTCACCATGGAATATGTGAGCGAGCGGCGCTATATTGAGTCTGATTTGCTATCTCTTCGTCACCGATGCCCGTTGGAACAGTTGGTATGGTGTTCACTTGACAACCTAACTGTCAGGGTTTCAATTCTCGGTAGTGGATCACTTAAGTATCATTATCAAATTCTCCATATATATATATCTGTCGTCGGAATTACGCAAAAAAGTAAAATAACACTGATTTTAACAGATATATTTACCAAAATTACACGCAAATATCTTGTAATGCTAAAGAGTAATTTTATTCAATGAAATCGTCATTGGCTTCAACCACGGCCTTCAGATGATTTCGGACTCTTTCTGCATCTCTTCTGGATGGTCTCCTTGTTTAAGTTGGTGAATGCGGCCATATTCCTTGCCTGTCGTTCATCTTTTATGTTACAAAGAGTTTTCTTGGTCTTTAACTGAACTGTGCCCCACACAGTGTAATCAAGGGGGTTGCAGTCTGGGGAGTTAGGAGGCCAGATGTAAGGAGGGATGTGGTCACAGAAATTGTCTGACAGCCATGACAGGGTTCTCCTGCTTGTATGACATAGTGCAGAGTCCTCTTGCCAGACATAGAGTCTTCCAAAAGCCACCCTCTTTACCCAGGGCAGTAATACCTACTCAACGCACTTGATGTAGGCCTCCGTGTGGACCCTGGGGCCCTCACCAACAAATTCGAGAGTTCATTTCTTATCAGAGTGAGTTTTCCGAGCTGCCTTACCTCCATAATCACCATTAGAATCATCCAACACTTTCTGTACCCTTTGCACTGTCCTCAGACTGACACCCAAACACTCTGAAATGTTCGTATTGAAGCTTCCGGCAGGAATGTCAAGCAGTGCAACCTCCCGTTTCCAAATTTCTGGCAGAGTAAATTGTGTTATGGTGCTCTTTTCTTCACAGTCGATACTCAACCGGACCTACTATATTGTGCAGTCGACAAAATCAAAAACAAACAAAGCGCATGCGCGAAATAAAATTTATAAAATGGCGATATTTTACCCATCGCGCCCTGTATGGACACATGTATATTCATGCAAAAGTAAATAAATAGTCAACATAAATATTAAACGTAAATAGAAAAAATCTATACAAAAAATTACTGCTGTTTACTTTTCGGGTACAATAAAGAAACTAACATATGCAAATACAGTGTGGTTTCCCTGGTGGACAAAATGGCTACATGTGTGTATTTTATTTAGGAGAACTTCTCTATCTAGGTTGCTTCTTATTTCACTGTTTAAGAAAAATAAAAACAAAAACGTTCATATGGATCACAAATGATGCCGGATTAAAAAAAATCTCTTTAAAAAATAACGATATATACTTGTTTAGATACATATGCATGCATATATATATATATATATATATATATATATATATATATATTTGTCATCCACAGACAGACTGTTTAGCTAGGATGAAACCCGACTGAATTTGCGTCAGTCGGAACTTCTACCACTAAGCCGTCGGCGCACGGCTGTGATGCAGGTGAATTTTAGCGTGTTTATTTTTAGATAAACACACAGTGACTGACAGTGACTCAATTCTGCCGAAGAGTCGTGCAATATTAGCTTAAATAGTCACTGTTTACAAATTCACACCTCAAACCAGAGAGCTCAACCGAAATTAATTTTTCAGGAGCCAATATTTTTGTCATCCACAGACTGTCTGTTTCGCTGTTTCACAGCTCATCAGTGTGGCTAGACGTCCGGTTGCCTCTAGCTAGGATCGAAACCCGACTGAATTTGCGACAGTCGGAACTTCTACTACTAAGCCGTCGGCGCACGGCAGGGATGCAGGTGAATTTTAGCGTGTTTATTTTTAGATAAACACACAGTGACTGACAGTGACTCAATTCTGCAATATATTTATTTATTTATTATAATTTTATCATATAGACAAAACCATTTTACTCACAACAAAGATGCAACTTGGTTTCAGTGCATTTTAACTGCACATCTACGGGTGAGGGTTGGAAATGGTTATGAACAATCCTGTTTGTAGGCAAGCCCGGATGTAAAACGTCACTTCCTTTTTCCATTTTTTGAGAAGAAAAATGTACTTACAAAATATACATAGAGTATCTAAGTGAAATATTAGTAGTTGTTGACAGCAGTTTGGTGTTGGGTGGACCGGGTAGTTAATGTTGAATGATGTGTGGACATTTTCTCGATGATAAACATTGGTCAAAATTCGCTTGAGGATGAAATGGAACTAATGTTTTTAATTTAATTACAAAATTAAATTCGAAGCGTTTAGCTTCCATTTTTGAAACATGGTTATTACTGTGTAGCGAAAAAAACATATTTACATCAGTTAATTTATAATATATATATATATATATATATATATATATATATATATATATATATATATTGAGCAGATTAATAGGCCCGCTAGCTAAACCTTATGACTCTCTCTCTCCCTCTCGCACACACACACACACTACATATATATGTATGTGTGCGTGCAATGAACAGATTTAGATAGATAGATAGATAGATAGATAGATAGATAGATAGATAGAATTATGGAGAAGCGTTACACAGAATATACGACAACCTTTTTATAGAATATATTTATTCTATCAGTTTCTTGTATTCCAGTCTAACTCTGGTGCTGTTAGAATTGGCACATTTTCTGATAAAAAAACAAAGCCCAAATTTTAATAAGACTGTATGATCCCGCATTTAGCCACCAACCACCAACAGCTATTTAAGAAGGAAATAATGCCAGACTTATGAAACTTTGAAGAGAATGGCATGCATAATAATTCCTGCTTAGACATTTATACTTTTAATAAGACTTAATTATTATGACTTCTACGCGTACATGTATGTAGCAATAGCCGGGGATATTGTGTAGTACTTATTATTATTTTTATTATTACTGTGGTGTCCTCGTTCTCACGAGTCTATGTTAGACTCTTCCGCCTACTATAAGATTAGTAGGACAGAAGGCTAATAGGAACTGTGAATAGATTGAGCGCTAGTTCATTCGATACACGCTTATTAGTCGTGTAATACTCTTCTGGTGTACTTACTGTTAAATATACGATATATCTACCAACCTGGTTTTTCTTATTACTTAACCATTTACTTGGTCACAACAATTATCTACACTAATATAAACATTTCATAGACATTTATATTTTAATAAGACTTAATTATTATGGCTTTTAGACGTACATGTATGTAGCAATAGCCGGAGATATTGTGTAGTATTTATTATTATTATTATTATTATTATTATTATTATTATTATTATTGCGGTGTCCTCCCTCTCACGAGTCTATGTTAGACTCTTCCGCTTACTATAAGATTAGTAGGACAGATAGCTTTGGAGAACTGTGAATCGATTGAGCGCTAGTTCATTCGATACACTCACTAGTCGTGTAATAGTCTTCTGGTGTACTTACTATTTAATATACGATATATCTGCAAACCTGGTTTTTGTTATTACTTAACCATTTGCTTGGTCACAACAATTATCTACACTAATATAAACATTTCATAGATATTCATGTTTTAATAATATTTAATTATTATGACTTTTAGACGTACATGTATGTAGCAATAGCCGGAGATATTGTGTAGTATTTATTTGTCCACTGGACTATGTATTGAAAGTCTTAATTTTCTGCATTTGCGTTGAGCCGAACACATCGGTTCATTCTAAACACCCCGTACATTTCTTTAATGTGTTCAATGAATAGAAAAACATATTTTCTGGGTCAATGATGGAAACCATTTTGTTGCGTGATGTCAGACAGTTGGCCAGAAAACGAAGAATTTATAAAAGACTGAAACGAATGAATATTCAAATTGAAGTGGCATTTTTTTTTCAGAGAAAAAACATACAAAGTTTCTTAAAGAACTTACACACAGACATACATAAAGCACATACGCGCGCACACACACACACATATATATATATATATATATATATATATATATATATATATATATATATATATATATATATATATATATAAAATGATATATTGAAGAGAAATACGCAGAAAACATGAAGAATTCCGTTCTTTTAAATCGATATCTTCGTCTGACCCAATCGGGTGTTTAACAATAAAATCGACCTGCCTCCATTTACTTGAAAGATAAGTATACTTCCATTATTTTATAATGAAAAAAATGCATAGCCAGTAGGTACAAAAATTCTCATCTCATTTACCAACCGAAAATTCTAAGTTAATGCTTTTTAAAACGAACGCTAAAACGTATCCGAACAGATGAATATTAAGTCTTTTGTTTTATTATTTGTTTGTTTTGCCAATAGCTTTCATTGTTTTATTCGATTAACCCATTTTTGAAATATTCTCACCATTTATTTTTATCATATGCAAGGACTTATAGACTGTAAACGGATCTGTTATATTCTCTCGATTTCTTTCTTGCCGATTCATCAACCGATATTTTTGCTCTTCTAAGTGTCCATATCCAACAAGCGAATTTACTTTTGATTTTCAGAAGGAAAGCCGTCATAAAGGAAACTCGAATTGGTGGAGTCAATTACGTATAATCATTAAGCATAGTTCTAAAATAAAGCCTCACTCTTAGATATAATATTTCCAATAAACAGTCATTTCTATAGAGGTCTACTATTAGACAATTACACAAGTTATATTTTTAAAGCATCATTTTTCAATACTTTTGTAATTTTTGCTCTTCATAACAAAAGGAGTTTACCTTTTTTTCTTTTAGTTGAATTTATATTTAAAATTAACGATTGTCAATTGTAACCGTTCAGTATCTGAGAATCATTTCTACGAGAGTCATTTAATAAATAAGGTGAATTTTTCGGTAAAAGGACTTCTAATACAGATAGAAGCTTACTCTTTTTTTTTTCTTTTTTTTTTGTTTTACTTCTTTTTCACATGGATTTAATTTCTTTTGCAGATTAAAAAAAACTTTGAGAGTTTTCGCGATTAACAAAGATGGCCGACCAAGAAGCATGCTCCAGGATTGAACAGCGGTCAGTTATCAAGTGTTTGGTTGCTGAAGGGTGCAAACCAGTTGAAATTCATAGGAGAATGTCAACTGTGTATGGTGCCACATGTTTCAGCCAAAGAAATGTCTACAAGTGGGCTAAATTGTTTAAAGAAGGACGGAGCAGTGTTGAGGATGAAGACAGGCCTGGGAGGCCTACAGAAGTGAGGTCTCCTGAGGTGATCGAATCAGTCAATGACCTCATTCAGTCTGACAGAAGGGTGACAGTGGATGGCATTGCAAGGACTTTGAGCTTATCTGTTGGGACAAACGCAGGGGTGATCAGTCAGAAGGAGTTATCTTGCATCATGACAACGCAAGGTCTCACACAGCAGCCCAAACGGAGCAGACCATCAACGAGCTGGGCTGGGAACTGCTCCCTCATCCCCCTTACAGCCCAGACCTTGCCCCTTCAGATTTTCACCTGTTTGGTCCCTTGAAAGCGTTCACGAGAAGCACGAAGTTTAAAAGTGACGATGAAGTCAAAAGTGTTGTGAGCGACTGGCTGAGACATCAGTCCAAAGATTTTTACGCTGAGGGAATATGGAAGCTTGTGTAAAGATAGGAAAAGTGTGTGACAGTGCTGAGAGACTACGTTGAAAAATAAAAGAAAAGTAAGCTTCTTACTATATATATATATATATATATATATATATATATATATATATATATATATATATATATATATATATGATCCCGGGAAATCCGGTTGAGCTCTCGAGAGAAAGTTGGCGGTTAAAACACAGTGGCTAGTACTGCTATTAATGCATTACTCTTTTGACTGATGTCAAATCGGTCGGTTTTCGATCCCAGCTTGAAGCAATTGGGCGTCTAGCCACACTGAAGAGCTGTGATACTGTGATACAGCGAAACAGTCTGTGGAAGACTATATATATATATATATATGTATATATATATATAAAGAAATATACATAATATCTTACATTATACATAGTATATAATGAAAGTTATAATGTATATTTCTTAATATATATATTAAATAGCTCTGTTATTTAACACTAAGCACTGTTTTTTCTAGTATCTGTATATTTTTGTATACGATCTATCGCTCGCTATCATACCTACCTATATTTACCCATTCGGTTATATATACACACACACACATATATATACATATATATATATATATATGTGTGTGTGTGTGTGTGTGTGTGTGTGTTTGTGTGTGTATATATATATATATATATTATTGTCTGAAAAGGATTATACACAATTTTGAAAAGTCGACCAGGAAAATTAATTACCAACAAATGCCTTTTGTTTTTAGTAATATGTGCATTAAAGAACATCATTCGCTACCTAAATACACAAAAGTTATATATATATATATATATATATATATATATATATATATATATATATATATATATATATATATATGTATATATATATTGGCTTAGAAGTTTCATCGCCTTTTTAGAGAGAAATGATTAACGTTTATTTTGTTTACCGGTCTGAACAACAGGATTCGAATGAGCATTCTACTCAGATATGAATATCCACTAAAAATAACGTTTCAATTAGTAAAAATATGGCGGATTAAAAATTAAATTCCATGAATTTTTTAGAAAGATACATATATATATATATGTGTGTGTGTGTGTGTGTGTGTATGTGTGTGTGTGTGTGTCTGTTTATGTTTGTGTGTGTGTGTGTGCAAACATTCAAATAAACTATATCTGTAAAAGGCTAATATGAATAAAGGACAAGAAAAAAGCTTATCTTAGCCGATACGTTTGACACTCTGAGGCTAAGATAAGTTTTCCTCTTGCCTTTATTCATATTATCCTTTTTCAGATATACTCTGATTTTATACACACACACACACACACACACACATATATATATATATTATTTTTATTTTATTACCTATACTCAGCTGGTATCAAAAAATACCCGGATAGTACAATTTGACAATAAAAATATATTTAAATAAACTGGTATCTGGGGAACAAAAATTTTTAAAAAAAGTTAAGACTAAAAATATCAGAGATTGTCGAAAAAATCGCCCAGCGCCACAATGCCTTGGCAAAAAAAAACCAACCAAGTAAATTAAGACGTAAAGTGCTCAATACACTAAGTAAAACAAAGTATAAAAAATCCTGGTGAGCCAGAAACTACCTACCAATGATTCACCTAACGAATCTTCAGGGTGAATTGGCCAGTTCGCCCTGAAGATCCGTTAGGTGAAACCTTGGTAGGTAGTTTTGGGCTCACTTTTATATATATATATATATATATATAAATATATTTATATATATATATATATATATATATATATATATATATATATATTTATATATATATATATATATATATATATATATATACTTATATATATATATATATATATATATATACTTATATATATATATATATATATATATATATATATATATATATATATATATATATACATATATAAATACGTGAACATTGAAGTCAACACTGAGAGGCGACAGGCTGTTTCATGCTGGACGCAATCGTCAGCGACCTGAACATTGCGTCTAGCATGAAACAGCTGAAGGGACTCAGTACATAAAAGAAAATTTAATGATTCATTCGTTTTTACGCTTTATTTAAAACCAGAAAATATTTTTAGAATTTTTGGGATATAATAATACCTACTAATTATTCCATAGCTGGCTGGAGAATATGTGGTTTCATACCTTTCACAAGGGTATTTGCGCGTAAGTGGATATAACAAACCTGACTGGAATTGGAAGCTGGCTGTTGTCCATTACACTACCCGCACTGGTATTCCTAAGCAGTCACCCATCTAGCCTGGATGCGGTCGCACTTTTATTGTACGTAATGTATGAATTAAAGTTCATCATATGTAGAAAACCAATATCGGATATTCAGGCTTTGGCGCTATCGGAGTTTACATTATTCAGACTATTATCCTGTTCTTTGTCGCCATATCTATTACAACGTTATACGCTCCGATTGGAATGTCGAACTGAACCCTTTATTTCTAGTTCCAGTTATCAGTTATCTCCCCTTAGTTCCCCTCTCAAAGTTCTCCACCGCCTTAACCGGGTATTGAACTCACACTCTTTGGGTCCTGTCACTGAATCTAACTAACGCCTAACTATGCCAAGTGTTCTTGAAAACATCTGTGTATGAATTTCTGGGTATTATAGACCTAATGTCTTCAGAAACCATTTTTACCAGTGCTCATATTGCAATTTTTACTGTTATCATACATATTTTTAACCAGATCTCATATTGCAATTTTTGTTATTATCGCTTTTCTCTGGCACTCCTTATTGCTGGTTCCCATATTGTATTCATTTCTATGCTTGGTCATCTCAGGAGATTTTTGTTGCCTAATATGTTACCTGATTTCTTAAGTTTACGAATTTTCCAATGGTGTTCTTTTTCTATGATCTCAACCTGATCCCACAGAGTGCGGTGATCTCCCTTTTCTCTCCATATGTGGTCAGCCACGCTTGATTTTTTACTTCTCTTCGTGTTACAGCTTTCTGGTGTTTTTGAAGCCTTACCTTAAGGGGGCTGTTGGATTATTTTGTGTATTAGTGTACTAGTGAGCAAACCCAAATGACTTGACTCACTTTATAGTTCCTGAAAAGAAGATTAACCAATCAGGAGGCGTAAAATATTCAATCCGTCTTGTATAAAGGCGGCCATTTTGGTTACTCTCTCCGAATGTCCAATGCCAACCGGTTAACCGCAGTTTGTCGATTACTGTGTTATTATTGCGATTTCAGAAAACTTGAAGATCAACTCAGTGATAAGTGTTTATTTTGTTACTTTTTCAGTTTCCAACATTGTTTTTGAAGTTTCTTGGTTTTCACTTTTTCGTTTTAGTATATATTGTAATATTTTACATTTACTTTTCATTTTCCTTTTTGTTGTATTTATTACCCTCCCCCTATTTTGATTTGCATTTGCTCTTTGGTTGAATTGTTTATTGCCTTGGTTTGTCCCGTTCTTGTTCCATTTTATTTTGTTTGAAATGATATAAAGTATTATTTATAAAAGGAGTAAGAAAAAATAACTTACGTCGACCGTGGCTGTGTTTTAGTCTACGCCATGGTCGACACAAACAATAAAAAAGTGCCTGATACACCGGTGGCAAATCCGGTGTCGCCAGCAAAATCAGCCTGGTCTCAAGATAGGCCGTTAAAGAAAGATGGGGAATTCTATGCCAGTGAGAGGAAAAAACTGGAAAGCAGTTTCAACGGCAACGAATTCCTCACGATAAAGGACGCCTTTGATGCAGTTAAAGTGAGAACTATTTCTCTGCTTACTTCAGACGTGAAGAGCCATAAATTAATGGGGGTAAGCAGAGAATGCATGGAGGAGGCTTTAAAATCCTTAAATATCTGTCCAAAGATTTTGGCCAGAAGGACCAATGCTCTTTGGGATCTCCTTCTCCAGACTGAAGATCAGGCCCGAAGATTAGCGGGAAGTGTTCTAAACACAAAAAATTTACGGTTACAAACCGAATATATGGGCACCCGCAGAACGAAAATTACCGTCCACGGAGTACCGATAGACATTTCAGAAGATCGGATGGGGGCTTTCTTCTCTAAATATGGGGAAGTTAGCGAAGTGAAGGCCATCTGCAGTAAGTCAGGAATAGACACTGGGGATATGGAAGTTCAAATTACCCTAGACAAGGAAAACTTCCAAGATATCCCAAACATTTTGCTCTGCCGAACGAGAAGAATGCTGGTGGTGGTTGAAGGGAGGAAACCATGTTGTTGGGTGTGCGGACAGCCGGGCCATATGGCAAAGGCGTGCCCCACCAAGAAGGTGCCAGCACAAAAAGAATCTACTCCAGTAACGACAGCAGCAGCAACAGCAGCGACCGCTACCAAAACCGCCGAAACTGGAAAGACTTCGAGTGACGGCTGGAAGGAAGTGGTTGCAAAGGGACGAAAATCCCAAACAAGCCTCCCGTCCCCCCCAAAGGAGGCTTCTCCCAAAAAGCAGACTGAGAAACAAAATCGGAAGAAAGAAGAAAACAAGAAGCAACATCAACCAAAGGAACCCGAAGTCGAGATGGAGGTGGAAGAACTACCTACAATGCGGTCCTCCTCTTTGAAGAGGAACAGGGAAGAGGACGACGAAGAAGTCCCCACAAAAAAGCACACAGCAGAAAAAAGAACGGGGAGGAGCCGGGAAAAATCCAAATGCGCATCCACCCCGGCGTCTCCAGAAAGGAATATTGTTTTACCTGTTCCTAGGAGTCTCCCCCCATCACTCTCACGTTTGCCACTCCCTCCTCCCACTCCCACTCCCACACAATCATCCACCCCCATGTCATCGGATGCGTCCCCTACCCAGCTTACACCCACTCTCCCGTCCATTCCCTCCCCACCAGACCCAGATAGAGTTAAGAAAAAAAAGAAGAGGCTCTTTAAAAGAGCAGAAGATATATGCCGGGTGGATAAGACGGAGCTGGAAAAAAACTGTTCTTCCAGGAAAAAATCCCTTCTTGGTCCACTTTATAAACTCTCCTCCATTGATAACATGTCGGTGGAAGACCCCCAGAATTTCCCAGGGGCCCCAGGTGTGATTGCCCTCATCAGGGATGCGGGGAAACATTTAAAAGTTTGGGCCCATATGTTTGAGGCCAAAGAAGCATTCCCAAATTTGAGAATGGCGGAGTTTGGGTCTCCTGACCTCACCAAGATGCACGGCTTCTGTGCAGGGAGGGTCCCGGTACGTCTCCACCCCTCACTATACAGGGCCTTAAAATTAACGTACCCTACGGACGTCGGCGGGATTGTCTCGGAAGGACGGATGACGTCGGAGCTGGGCACGGGAAGCCTGGGACAAACCGTCGGGGTCCTGTCACCCGCAGATTTCCGCCCCGTATGTGCTTAGGTTGTTGCAGTAACTGTCGTTTTTTATTTTTGCAGGCCTAGGAAATGGAAATAAAGATAGCCAGTTTGAATGCGAAGGGCTTGAGAGATCGGGGTAAGGCTGCCCGCCTGCTTCGGGATCTCCTGTCCTTCGGCGTGGATGTTGCCGCGATCGAAGAGACCCACTTTGTTTGCACTTCCGATGCGTGTGTGCTGGAGGATGACTTTGTCATCTATTCAGCATATGGGGACCGATGTGCCAGAGGAGTTTCTTTGTTGGTCAGACGTACTCTCGATGCGAAGGTGGACCTTGTGCATACCGATGCCGAGGGCCGGTTAATCGTGGCCGATATTGCCGTGAAAAGTGGTTCGTTTCGGGTCGTTGCGGTTTATGCGCCCAACGACTGGGAGGAGCGGGGTTCCTTTTTTCGGCGGTTGGGGCCGTTCCTAGTTGATTCATCGCGCCTAGTTTTAATGGGGGACTGGAATGCCATCCTGAACCCCAAGTTAGACAGGGGGCGGGGCGCTAGCGGGAGTAGGGGTGATCGTAGCCTGGTCAATCTGATCGACGATTATGGTCTTGTCGATAGATACCGGGTCGATCATCCCAAGGGGAAAATGTGGACGTGGGCTCGTAGCTGGCCGTCTGTCAATGTAGTTAGCTACATTGACAGAATGTTAGTTCGTAGAGCCGACATAGACTTGTTAGATTGTCCCACGTTCCACTGGGTAGGCTACACGGATCACAAACTCGTTTGTGCCCGTGTGGCGTTAGAACATAGGCCTAGAATGGCTGGCTACTGGAAGTTCAATCTGTCTTTACTGGACAGGCGGGACTTCCAGAGGCAGCTAACTAGTGTAGTGCAGCGGGAGCTAGTGGGGGCGGTTATCGGGAATAAGTGGTGGGAGCGACTTAAGGATAGAATTAGGTCTTTCACCACTGATTTCAGCAAACGGCTCGCCCTAGATAGAGCTGAAAAGGTGAAGACGCTTAAGGCTAATTTTTCCCGGGCGGAGGCTGGGGGGGATCCCCTAGAGATAGCCCTAGCTAGGGAGGCCCTGCAGCGTTCGAATAGCGAGCGCTACATGGGTCAGGTAATTAGGCATAGGCTAAGTAAGATGTCTTCTGAAGCTGTGAACCTGGGCGCAGATCTGCGTCGGGAAGAAGTCCGTCGAGGTGGTGATCGTTACATTCGTCAAGTCGAAACCCCGGAGGGGCGTACTCTGCGGTCGACTGACGACATGTGCGAGGCGTTTCGGCGGCATTTCGAGAGCCGCTTTACCAAGGAGCCTGGTCTCCGTGAGGAGGAGTTTCGCAGCTATTTGGCTGACTTTCCTCGGCTTGAGCCGACTGAAGCAGCTAGCTGCGAGGGAGAGATCACGGAGGGCGAAGTCTACGAGGCATTGAAGAAGGTCGGCAGAGGCAAGTCGCCCGGTCTGGATGGTTTGCCTTATGAATTGTACTTGAGGCTGTCGCACATCTTTGTTCCGATTTTGACTGCAGTGTTCAACAACTGGTTTCGGTCGGGGTCCATCCCCAACCGCATTTCCAGGGGTGTGATCACTCTGTTGAAAAAGGGCAAGGGTGTTGGGGGTAAACTAGACGATTACAGGCCCATAACTCTGCTAAACACAGAGTTAAAGATTATGGCCAAGATCCTGCAGGAGCGTTTGCAGTCAGTTGCCGAGTCTCTGTTGGGACCCGAGCAGACTTGTTCTGTGAGGGGCCGAACAATTCAGAGCAACCTGCATTTGATCCGCACGATCCTAGAGGGAGTAAAAGACGACGAGGAAGCCGCGCTGATCAATTTGGATCAGTCCAAGGCATTTGATAGGGTCGACCATCGCTACCTTGCTACTGTCCTGCAGGCCGCCGGATTCGCACCCGACTTCTGCCGCTGGATTAGCCTCCTGTATCGCTCCCCCAGTGCTGTGGTACAGGTGAACGGAAAGTTGTCGGGCGCTTTTGTTCTGTCGAGGTCGGTTCGTCAGGGTTGTCCGCTGTCGCCTCTCCTTTATGCTTTGGCGTTGGAGCCTCTCCTTCGCCGGCTGAAGGACGAGACGTGCAGTCCGGCCCTACGCGGGATCGCCGTTCCTGGAGGGTCTCGAGCCAGGGTTTCCGCGTACGCCGATGACGTATCTGCTTTCGTGTCGTCCCGGGGCGACATTGAAGCGGTACAGAAGGCGCTTGATCGGTACGAGAAGGTGACAGGGGCCAAGATAAACCGCGACAAGTCGTCCGGCTTGCGGTTAGGTGCCTGGAAGGGGCGTGATCTTCCAGGCCGCTTCGGTTGGACGGACGGTCCTGTCCGCATTCTTGGAGTGTGGTTTGGACCCGACCTCCAGCTGGAGAAGAATTGGTCAGAAGTACTAGCAAAGATCGGTTCTGCCGGCAAGACTTGGAACCGACGGAGGTTGTCTGTGAAGGGCAGGGCGGACGTGTGTGTTACATACATTTTCCCCCTGGTTCTTTATCGATTGTCAGTACTTCCTCTCTGTAAGGCCCACAGGAAGGCGCTCGAGCGATCGCTATCCTCCATTTTATGGAGGGGACGCGGTAACAGGGTCGACAGACGAGTCTGCACTAAACGTCCGTGTCATGGGGGGCTGGGAATGCCACACTTGCTGAGTCACATCCGTGCCTCACGGTTGGCTTTCCTACGCCGCGCATTGACTAGAGGAGATCCGATTCTGGAGGGGATTGTTAGGGACGCGTTCCCTGGCCTTACTATCAGTCCCCCCATCTCGAGGGTTGAGCGCCGTCGTAAACCCCGGGATCAATCGCTTTTCCTCCGCGAGTGTCGGTTCGCCTTGAAGGCTATTCCGCGGTCCAGTGACCTGTCACAGCCTAGGAAAGTCTTCTATAGGGGATTAGTGGAGGGGCGCGCGAAGGATTCCCTACGTGATACGCTCTGCTTTTCGGAAGAGGAGTATCGCTCCTACTGGTCTTGGGCGCCAGCGGCGGATTATCTCAGTAACCCTGAGTTTTCGCTTACCTGGCGACTGGCTCGGAATCGGCTGCCTCTCAACGACAAGGCTTTCATATGGGGCTTGGCGGATTTGCCAGACTGTGAACGGTGTGGTCTTGGTTTAGAAGAAACGGCTTCGCACGCCTTCTACCATTGCCCCCGGGTCCGCCCCTTATGGGACCATGTCGGCGAGCTGACGGCTCGTCTCGCTCCCGAAGAACTCGTGTCCATTGATCGCGCATACGCGTGTGACAATGTGTCGCCCCCGTATTCCGGGGTGAAACGAATGGTGTTTCTGACGCTGCTAGCCACGGCTCGAATGGTGATATGGACGACGCGCATGCAGGAAGTCTTGCGAGGCAATCGTCTTTCGCATCAGGATCTAATCCGATTCTTTGAGCATCAGCTCAAGATGAAGATTAGAACTGATAGGAAACGATTGCATTCGACAGTCTTCAACGAAAGGTGGGTAAAAGAGGCGAGCTTGGTTCGTTTGGACGGGGCTAGCCTTGATTTTCTTTTCTAGGTCAATCTAAAGTCACATCGGGGTGGTTTCCTGTGGAACCCTCCCCTTGGTTAGGTTAGACAAGCTTAAGTGTACCTAGTTAATGTGAGTAAGTGTTGTTCCCGGCCTGTTTCCCGGCTATCTTTTTAGTTATGATCCAAGTCGAGATTCCCAACCTCCCCAGTTTGTTTTGGCCCCACCTTTCATCTCGACTAGGTCAGCCTTTTATTTCACCATGTCCGGGTTATTTTATCTTTTTCCCACTCCCTTAGCGAGAGTGTTTCTTGATTCTGTCCTCTGGGCAGAATACAGCGGCCTCTCTATTTTGAGGGTTGGACGGGCCCTACTAACACGAATTATGTTTAGTTTAAATATTCGTTGAGTTTTTAGTTTGTTATTGGGTTCATCTCCCTCCCTACTTTCATCTTTTCATTATTAGAATTTTAATGTATGTTATTATCATCAAAATTTTTATGGTGTGGGGCGCGTTTTTGTAGGTTCCCCTGGTGTGGATGTGGTATTATGGTGGATGAAGGTTTGAATGGCGACGGATGAGTTCTTGTGGTGAATGGGTAAATTGTAATGTATGAATGGGTCGCGAATCTGATTAGCTAGGTATAGGATAGTAAGTTATGACCAGCCTCTACCCCTCCCCTTTTCGGCCTTGTGCCACATTTGTTGTATTCCAACAAAAAATAAAATGTCCAATGCCAACCGGTTAACCGTAGTTTGTCGATTACTGTGTTATTATTGCGATTTCAGACAACTTGAAGATCAACTCAGTGATAAGTGTTTATTTTGTTACTTTTTCAGTTTCCAACATTGTTTTTTGAAGTTTCTTGGTTTTCACTTTTTCGTTTTAGTATATATTGTAATATTTTACATTTACCTTTCATTTGCCTTTTTGTTGTATTTATTACCCTCCCCCTATTTTGATTTGCATTTGCTCTTTGGTTGAATTGTTTATTGCCTGGTTTGTCCCGTTCTTGTTCTATTTTATTTTGTTTGAAATGATAAAAAGTACTTTTTATAAAAGGAGCAAGAAAAAGAGATAAATTACGTCGACCGTGGCTGTGTTTTAGTCTACGCCATGGTCGACACAAACAATAAAAAAGTGCCTGATACACCGGTGGCAAATCCGGTGTCGCCAGCAAAATCGGCCTGGTCTCAAGATAGGCCGCTAAAGAAAGATGGGGAATTCTATGCCAGTCAGAGGAAAAAACTGGAAAGTAGTTTCAACGGCAACGAATTCCTCACGATAAAGGACGCCTTTGATGCCGTTAAAGTAAGAACGATTTCTCTGCTTACTTCAGACGTGAAGAGTCATAAATTAATGGGGGTAAGCAGAGAATGTATGGAGGAGGCGCTAAAATCATTAAACATTTGTCCAAAGATTTTGGCCAGAAGGACCAATGCTCTTTGGGATCTCCTTCTCCAGACTGAAGATCAGGCAAAAAGATTAGCGGGAAGTGTTCTAAACACAAAAAATTTACGGTTACAAACCGAATATATGGGCACCCGCAGAACGAAAATTACCGTCCACGGAGTACCGATAGACATTTCTGAAGATCGGATGGGGGCTTTCTTCTCTAAATATGGGGAAGTTAGCGAAGTGAAGGCCATCTGCAGTAAGTCAGGAATAGACACTGGGGATATGGAAGTTCAAATTACCCTAGACAAGGAAAACTTCCAAGATATCCCAAACATTTTGCTCTGCCGAACGAGAAGAATGCTGGTGGTGGTGGAAGGGAGGAAACCATGTTGTTGGGTGTGCGGACAGCCGGGCCATATGGCAAAGGCGTGCCCCACCAAGAAGGTGCCAGCACAAAAAGAGCCTACTCCAGTAACGACAGCAGCAGCGACAGCAGCAGCGACAGCAGCGACCGCTACCAAAACCGCCGAAACTGGAAAGACTTCGAGTGACGGCTGGAAGGAAGTGGTTGCAAAGGGGCGAAAATCCCAAACAAGCCTCCCGTCCCCCCCAAAGGAGGCTTCTCCCAAAAAGCAGACTGACAAAGAGAGTCGGAAGAAAGAAGAAAACAAGAAGCAGCATCTACCAAAGCAACCCGAAGTCGAGATGGAGGTAGAAGAACTACCTGCAATGCGGTCCTCCTCTTTGAAGAGGAACAGGGAAGAGGACGACGAAGAAGTTCCCACAAAAAAGCACACAGCAGAAAAAAGAACGGGGAGGAGCCGGGAAAAATCCAAATGCGCATCCACCCCGGCGTCTCCAGAAAGGAATATTGTTTTACCTGTTCCTAGGAGTCTCCCCCCATCACTCTCACGTTTGCCACTCCCTCCTCCCACTCCCACTCCCACTCCCACACAATCATCCACCCCCATGTCATCGGATGCGTCCCCTACCCAGCATACACCCACTCTCCCGTCCATTCCCTCCCCACCAGACCCAGATAGGGTTAAGAAAAAAAAGAAGAGACTCTTTAAAAGAGCCGAAGATATATGCCGGGTGGATAAGACGGAGCTGGAAAAAAACTGTTCCTCCAGGAAAAAATCCCTTCTAGGTCCACTCCATAAACTCACCTCCATTGACAACATGTCGGTGGAAGACCCCCAGAATTTCCCAGGGGCCCCAGGTGTGATTGCCCTCATCAGGGATGCGGGGAAACATTTAAAAGTATGGGCCCATATGTTTGAGGCCAAAGAAGCATTCCCAAATTTGAGAATAGCGGAGTTTGGGTCTCCTGACCTCACCAAGATGCACGGCTTCTGTGCAGGGAGGGTCCCGGTACGTCTCCACCCCTCACTATACAGGGCCTTAAAATTAACGTACCCTACGGACGTCGGCGGGATTGTCTCGGAAGGACGGATGACGTCGGAGCTGGGCACGGGAAGCCTGGGACAAACCGTCGGGGTCCTGTCACCCGCAGATTTCCGCCCCGTATGTGCTTAGGTTGTTGCAGTAACTGTCGTTTCTTATTTTTGCAGGCCTAGGAAATGGAAATAAAGATAGCCAGTTTGAATGCGAAGGGCTTGAGAGATCGT
Source organism: Acanthosepion esculentum (assembly GCA_964036315.1). NCBI lineage: Eukaryota > Metazoa > Mollusca > Cephalopoda > Sepiida > Sepiidae > Acanthosepion > Acanthosepion esculentum. The sequence goes on from OZ038481.1 coordinate 5,395,548, forward strand.
GGTAAGGCTGCCCGCCTGCTTCGGGATCTCTTGTCCTTCGGCGTGGATGTTGCCGCGATCGAAGAGACCCACTTTGTTTGCACTTCCGATGCGTGTGTGCTGGAGGATGACTTTGTCATCTATTCAGCATATGGGGACCGATGTGCCAGAGGAGTTTCTTTGTTGGTCAGACGTACTCTCGATGCGAAGGTGGACCTTGTGCATACCGATGCCGAGGGCCGGTTAATCGTGGCCGATATTGCCGTGAAAAGTGGTTCGTTTCGGGTCGTTGCGGTTTATGCGCCCAACGACTGGGAGGAGCGGGGTTCCTTTTTTCGGCGGTTGGGGCCGTTCCTAGTTGATTCATCGCGCCTAGTTTTAATGGGGGACTGGAATGCCATCCTGAACCCCAAGTTAGACAGGGGGCGGGGCGCTAGCGGGAGTAGGGGCGATCGTAGCCTGGTCAATCTGATCGACGATTATGGTCTCGTCGATAGATACCGGGTCGATCATCCCAAGGGGAAAATGTGGACGTGGGCTCGTAGCTGGCCGTCTGTCAATGTAGTTAGCTACATTGACAGAATGTTAGTTCGTAGAGCCGACATAGACTTGTTAGATTGTCCCACGTTCCACTGGGTAGGCTACACGGATCACAAACTCGTTTGTGCCCGTGTGGCGTTAGAACATAGGCCTAGAATGGCTGGCTACTGGAAGTTCAATCTGTCTTTACTGGACAGGCGGGACTTCCAGAGGCAGCTAACTAGTGTAGTGCAGCGGGAGCTAGTGGGGGCGGTTATCGGGAATAAGTGGTGGGAGCGACTTAAGGATAGAATTAGGTCTTTCACCACTGATTTCAGCAAACGGCTCGCCCTAGATAGAGCTGAAAAGGTGAAGACGCTTAAGGCTAATTTTTCCCGGGCGGAGGCTGGGGGGGATCCCCTAGAGATAGCCCTAGCTAGGGAGGCCCTGCAGCGTTCGAATAGCGAGCGCTACATGGGTCAGGTAATTAGGCATAGGCTAAGTAAGATGTCTTCTGAAGCTGTGAACCTGGGCGCAGATCTGCGTCGGGAAGAAGTCCGTCGAGGTGGTGATCGTTACATTCGTCAAGTCGAAACCCCGGAGGGGCGTACTCTGCGGTCGACTGACGACATGTGCGAGGCGTTTCGGCGGCATTTCGAGAGCCGCTTTACCAAGGAGCCTGGTCTCCGTGAGGAGGAGTTTCGCAGCTATTTGGCTGACTTTCCTCGGCTTGAGCCGACTGAAGCAGCTAGCTGCGAGGGAGAGATCACGGAGGGCGAAGTCTACGAGGCATTGAAGAAGGTCGGCAGAGGCAAGTCGCCCGGTCTGGATGGTTTGCCTTATGAATTGTACTTGAGGCTGTCGCACATCTTTGTTCCGATTTTGACTGCAGTGTTCAACAACTGGTTTCGGTCGGGGTCCATCCCCAACCGCATTTCCAGGGGTGTGATCACTCTGTTGAAAAAGGGCAAGGGTGTTGGGGGTAAACTAGACGATTACAGGCCCATAACTCTGCTAAACACAGAGTTAAAGATTATGGCCAAGATCCTGCAGGAGCGTTTGCAGTCAGTTGCCGAGTCTCTGTTGGGACCCGAGCAGACTTGTTCTGTGAGGGGCCGAACAATTCAGAGCAACCTGCATTTGATCCGCACGATCCTAGAGGGAGTAAAAGACGACGAGGAAGCCGCGCTGATCAATTTGGATCAGTCCAAGGCATTTGATAGGGTCGACCATCGCTACCTTGCTACTGTCCTGCAGGCCGCCGGATTCGCACCCGACTTCTGCCGCTGGATTAGCCTCCTGTATCGCTCCCCCAGTGCTGTGGTACAGGTGAACGGAAAGTTGTCGGGCGCTTTTGTTCTGTCGAGGTCGGTTCGTCAGGGTTGTCCGCTGTCGCCTCTCCTTTATGCTTTGGCGTTGGAGCCTCTCCTTCGCCGGCTGAAGGACGAGACGTGCAGTCCGGCCCTACGCGGGATCGCCGTTCCTGGAGGGTCTCGAGCCAGGGTTTCCGCGTACGCCGATGACGTATCTGCTTTCGTGTCGTCCCGGGGCGACATTGAAGCGGTACAGAAGGCGCTTGATCGGTACGAGAAGGTGACAGGGGCCAAGATAAACCGCGACAAGTCGTCCGGCTTGCGGTTAGGTGCCTGGAAGGGGCGTGATCTTCCAGGCCGCTTCGGTTGGACGGACGGTCCTGTCCGCATTCTTGGAGTGTGGTTTGGACCCGACCTCCAGCTGGAGAAGAATTGGTCAGAAGTACTAGCAAAGATCGGTTCTGCCGGCAAGACTTGGAACCGACGGAGGTTGTCTGTGAAGGGCAGGGCGGACGTGTGTGTTACATACATTTTCCCCCTGGTTCTTTATCGATTGTCAGTACTTCCTCTCTGTAAGGCCCACAGGAAGGCGCTCGAGCGATCGCTATCCTCCATTTTATGGAGGGGACGCGGTAACAGGGTCGACAGACGAGTCTGCACTAAACGTCCGTGTCATGGGGGGCTGGGAATGCCACACTTGCTGAGTCACATCCGTGCCTCACGGTTGGCTTTCCTACGCCGCGCATTGACTAGAGGAGATCCGATTCTGGAGGGGATTGTTAGGGACGCGTTCCCTGGCCTTACTATCAGTCCCCCCATCTCGAGGGTTGAGCGCCGTCGTAAACCCCGGGATCAATCGCTTTTCCTCCGCGAGTGTCGGTTCGCCTTGAAGGCTATTCCGCGGTCCAGTGACCTGTCACAGCCTAGGAAAGTCTTCTATAGGGGATTAGTGGAGGGGCGCGCGAAGGATTCCCTACGTGATACGCTCTGCTTTTCGGAAGAGGAGTATCGCTCCTACTGGTCTTGGGCGCCAGCGGCGGATTATCTCAGTAACCCTGAGTTTTCGCTTACCTGGCGATTGGCTCGGAATCGGCTGCCTCTCAACGACAAGGCTTTCATATGGGGCTTGGCGGATTTGCCAGACTGTGAACGGTGTGGTCTTGGTTTAGAAGAAACGGCTTCGCACGCCTTCTACCATTGCCCCCGGGTCCGCCCCTTATGGGACCATGTCGGCGAGCTGACGGCTCGTCTCGCTCCCGAAGAACTCGTGTCCATTGATCGCGCATACGCGTGTGACAATGTGTCGCCCCCGTATTCCGGGGTGAAACGAATGGTGTTTCTGACGCTGCTAGCCACGGCTCGAATGGTGATATGGACGACGCGCATGCAGGAAGTCTTGCGAGGCAATCGTCTTTCGCATCAGGATCTAATCCGATTCTTTGAGCATCAGCTCAAGATGAAGATTAGAACTGATAGGAAACGATTGCATTCGACAGTCTTCAACGAAAGGTGGGTAAAAGAGGCGAGCTTGGTTCGTTTGGACGGGGCTAGCCTTGATTTTCTTTTCTAGGTCAATCTAAAGTCACATCGGGGTGGTTTCCTGTGGAACCCTCCCCTTGGTTAGGTTAGACAAGCTTAAGTGTACCTAGTTAATGTGAGTAAGTGTTGTTCCCGGCCTGTTTCCCGGCTATCTTTTTAGTTATGATCCAAGTCGAGATTCCCAACCTCCCCAGTTTGTTTTGGCCCCACCTTTCATCTCGACTAGGTCAGCCTTTTATTTCCCCATGTCCGGGTTATTTTATCTCTTTCCCACTCCCTTAGCGAGAGTGTTTCTTGATTCTGTCCTCTGGGCAGAATACAGCGGCCTCTCTATTTTGAGGGTTGGACGGGCCCTACTAAAACGAATTATGTTTAGTTTAAATATTCGTTAAGTTTTTAGTTTGTTATTGGGTTCATCTCCCTCCCCACTTTCATCTTTTCATTATTAGAATTTTAATGTATGTTATTATCATCAAAATTTTTATGGTGTGGGGCGCGTTTTTGTAGGTTCCCCTGGTGTGGATGTGGTATTATGGTGGATGAAGGTTTGAATGGCGACGGATGAGTTCTTGTGGTGAATGGGTAAATTGTAATGTATGAATGGGTCGCGAATCTGATTAGCTAGGTATAGGATAGTAAGTTATGACCAGCCTTTACCCCTCCCCTTTTCGGCCTTGTGCCACATTTGTTGTATTCCAACAAAAAATAAAATGTCCAATGCCAACCGGTTAACCGTAGTTTGTCGATTACTGTGTTATTATTGCGATTTCAGACAACTTGAAGATCAACTCAGTGATAAGTGTTTATTTTGTTACTTTTTCAGTTTCCAACATTGTTTTTTGAAGTTTCTTGGTTTTCACTTTTTCGTTTTAGTATATATTGTAATATTTTACATTTACCTTTCATTTGCCTTTTTGTTGTATTTATTACCCTCCCCCTATTTTGATTTGCATTTGCTCTTTGGTTGAATTGTTTATTGCCTGGTTTGTCCCGTTCTTGTTCTATTTTATTTTGTTTGAAATGATAAAAAGTACTTTTTATAAAAGGAGCAAGAAAAAGAGATAAATTACGTCGACCGTGGCTGTGTTTTAGTCTACGCCATGGTCGACACAAACAATAAAAAAGTGCCTGATACACCGGTGGCAAATCCGGTGTCGCCAGCAAAATCGGCCTGGTCTCAAGATAGGCCGCTAAAGAAAGATGGGGAATTCTATGCCAGTCAGAGGAAAAAACTGGAAAGTAGTTTCAACGGCAACGAATTCCTCACGATAAAGGACGCCTTTGATGCCGTTAAAGTAAGAACGATTTCTCTGCTTACTTCAGACGTGAAGAGTCATAAATTAATGGGGGTAAGCAGAGAATGTATGGAGGAGGCGCTAAAATCATTAAACATTTGTCCAAAGATTTTGGCCAGAAGGACCAATGCTCTTTGGGATCTCCTTCTCCAGACTGAAGATCAGGCAAAAAGATTAGCGGGAAGTGTTCTAAACACAAAAAATTTACGGTTACAAACCGAATATATGGGCACCCGCAGAACGAAAATTACCGTCCACGGAGTACCGATAGACATTTCTGAAGATCGGATGGGGGCTTTCTTCTCTAAATATGGGGAAGTTAGCGAAGTGAAGGCCATCTGCAGTAAGTCAGGAATAGACACTGGGGATATGGAAGTTCAAATTACCCTAGACAAGGAAAACTTCCAAGATATCCCAAACATTTTGCTCTGCCGAACGAGAAGAATGCTGGTGGTGGTGGAAGGGAGGAAACCATGTTGTTGGGTGTGCGGACAGCCGGGCCATATGGCAAAGGCGTGCCCCACCAAGAAGGTGCCAGCACAAAAAGAGCCTACTCCAGTAACGACAGCAGCAGCGACAGCAGCAGCGACAGCAGCGACCGCTACCAAAACCGCCGAAACTGGAAAGACTTCGAGTGACGGCTGGAAGGAAGTGGTTGCAAAGGGGCGAAAATCCCAAACAAGCCTCCCGTCCCCACCAAAGGAGGCTTCTCCCAAAAAGCAGACTGAGAAACAAAATCGGAAGAAAGAGGAAAACAAGAAGCAACATCAACCAAAGCAACCCGAAGTCGAGATGGAGGTGGAAGAACTACCTACAATGCGGTCCTCCTCTTTGAAGAGGAACAGGGAAGAGGACGAAGAAGAAGTCCCGACAAAAAAACATACAGCAGAAAAAAGACCAGGGAGGAGCCGGGAAAAATCCAAATGCGCATCCACCCCGGCGTCTCCAGAGAGATATATTGCTGTACCTATTCCTAGGAGTCTCCCCCCATCACTCTCACGTTTGCCACTCCCTCCTCCCACTCCCACTCCCACTCCCACACAATCATCCACCCCCATGTCATCGGATGCGTCCCCTACCCAGCATACACCCACTCTCCCGTCCATTCCCTCCCCACCAGACCCAGATAGGGTTAAGAAAAAAAAGAAGAGGCTCTTTAAAAGAGCAGAAGATATATGTAGGGTGGATAAGACGGAGCTGGAAAAAAACTGTTCTTCCAGGAAAAAATCCCTTCTAGGTCCACTCTTTAAACTTTCTTCCATTGACAACATGTCGGTGGAAGACCCCCAGAACTTTCCGGGGGCCCCAGGTGTGATTGCCCTCATCAGGGATGCGGGGAAGCATTTAAAAGTATGGGCCCATATGTTCGAGGCCAAAGAAGCATTCCCAAATTTAAGAATAGCGGAATTTGGGTCTCCTGACCTCACCAAGATGCACGGCTTCTGTGCAGGGAGGGTCCCGGTACGTCTCCACCCCTCACTATACAGGGCCTTAAAATTAACGTACCCTACGGACGTCGGCGGGATTGTCTCGGAAGGACGGATGACGTCGGAGCTGGGCACGGGAAGCCTGGGACAAACCGTCGGGGTCCTGTCACCCGCAGATTTCCGCCCCGTATGTGCTTAGGTTGTTGCAGTAACTGTCGTTTTTTATTTTTGCAGGCCTAGGAAATGGAAATAAAGATAGCCAGTTTGAATGCGAAGGGCTTGAGAGATCGGGGTAAGGCTGCCCGCCTGCTTCGGGATCTCTTGTCCTTCGGCGTGGATGTTGCCGCGATCGAAGAGACCCACTTTGTTTGCACTTCCGATGCGTGTGTGCTGGAGGATGACTTTGTCATCTATTCAGCATATGGGGACCGATGTGCCAGAGGAGTTTCTTTGTTGGTCAGACGTACTCTCGATGCGAAGGTGGACCTTGTGCATACCGATGCCGAGGGCCGGTTAATCGTGGCCGACATTGCCGTGAAAAGTGGTTCGTTTCGGGTCGTTGCGGTTTATGCGCCCAACGACTGGGAGGAGCGGGGTTCCTTTTTTCGGCGGTTGGGGCCATTCCTAGTTGATTCATCGCGCCTAGTTTTAATGGGGGACTGGAATGCCATCCTGAACCCCAAGTTAGACAGGGGGCGGGGCGCTAGCGGGAGTAGGGGTGATCGTAGCCTGGTCAATCTGATCGACGATTATGGTCTCGTCGATAGATACCGGGTCGATCATCCCAAGGGGAAAATGTGGACGTGGGCTCGTAGCTGGCCGTCTGTCAATGTAGTTAGCTACATTGACAGAATGTTAGTTCGTAGAGCCGACATAGACTTGTTAGATTGTCCCACGTTCCACTGGGTAGGCTACACGGATCACAAACTCGTTTGTGCCCGTGTGGCGTTAGAACATAGGCCTAGAATGGCTGGCTACTGGAAGTTCAATCTGTCTTTACTGGACAGGCGGGACTTCCAGAGGCAGCTAACTAGTGTAGTGCAGCGGGAGCTAGTGGGGGCGGTTATCGGGAATAAGTGGTGGGAGCGACTTAAGGATAGAATTAGGTCTTTCACCACTGATTTCAGCAAACGGCTCGCCCTAGATAGAGCTGAAAAGGTGAAGACGCTTAAGGCTAATTTTTCCCGGGCGGAGGCTGGGGGGGATCCCCTAGAGATAGCCCTAGCTAGGGAGGCCCTGCAGCGTTCGAATAGCGAGCGCTACATGGGTCAGGTAATTAGGCATAGGCTAAGTAAGATGTCTTCTGAAGCTGTGAACCTGGGCGCAGATCTGCGTCGGGAAGAAGTCCGTCGAGGTGGTGATCGTTACATTCGTCAAGTCGAAACCCCGGAGGGGCGTACTCTGCGGTCGACTGACGACATGTGCGAGGCGTTTCGGCGGCATTTCGAGAGCCGCTTTACCAAGGAGCCTGGTCTCCGTGAGGAGGAGTTTCGCAGCTATTTGGCTGACTTTCCTCGGCTTGAGCCGACTGAAGCAGCTAGCTGCGAGGGAGAGATCACGGAGGGCGAAGTCTACGAGGCATTGAAGAAGGTCGGCAGAGGCAAGTCGCCCGGTCTGGATGGTTTGCCTTATGAATTGTACTTGAGGCTGTCGCACATCTTTGTTCCGATTTTGACTGCAGTGTTCAACAACTGGTTTCGGTCGGGGTCCATCCCCAACCGCATTTCCAGGGGTGTGATCACTCTGTTGAAAAAGGGCAAGGGTGTTGGGGGTAAACTAGACGATTACAGGCCCATAACTCTGCTAAACACAGAGTTAAAGATTATGGCCAAGATCCTGCAGGAGCTTTTGCAGTCAGTTGCCGAGTCTCTGTTGGGACCCGAGCAGACTTGTTCTGTGAGGGGCCGAACAATTCAGAGCAACCTGCATTTGATCCGCACGATCCTAGAGGGAGTAAAAGACGACGAGGAAGCCGCGCTGATCAATTTGGATCAGTCCAAGGCATTTGATAGGGTCGACCATCGCTACCTTGCTACTGTCCTGCAGGCCGCCGGATTCGCACCCGACTTCTGCCGCTGGATTAGCCTCCTGTATCGCTCCCCCAGTGCTGTGGTACAGGTGAACGGAAAGTTGTCGGGCGCTTTTGTTCTGTCGAGGTCGGTTCGTCAGGGTTGTCCGCTGTCGCCTCTCCTTTATGCTTTGGCGTTGGAGCCTCTCCTTCGCCGGCTGAAGGACGAGACGTGCAGTCCGGCCCTACGCGGGATCGCCGTTCCTGGAGGGTCTCGAGCCAGGGTTTCCGCGTACGCCGATGACGTATCTGCTTTCGTGTCGTCCCGGGGCGACATTGAAGCGGTACAGAAGGCGCTTGATCGGTACGAGAAGGTGACAGGGGCCAAGATAAACCGCGACAAGTCGTCCGGCTTGCGGTTAGGTGCCTGGAAGGGGCGTGATCTTCCAGGCCGCTTCGGTTGGACGGACGGTCCTGTCCGCATTCTTGGAGTGTGGTTTGGACCCGACCTCCAGCTGGAGAAGAATTGGTCAGAAGTACTAGCAAAGATCGGTTCTGCCGGCAAGACTTGGAACCGACGGAGGTTGTCTGTGAAGGGCAGGGCGGACGTGTGTGTTACATACATTTTCCCCCTGGTTCTTTATCGATTGTCAGTACTTCCTCTCTGTAAGGCCCACAGGAAGGCGCTCGAGCGATCGCTATCCTCCATTTTATGGAGGGGACGCGGTAACAGGGTCGACAGACGAGTCTGCACTAAACGTCCGTGTCATGGGGGGCTGGGAATGCCACACTTGCTGAGTCACATCCGTGCCTCACGGTTGGCTTTCCTACGCCGCGCATTGACTAGAGGAGATCCGATTCTGGAGGGGATTGTTAGGGACGCGTTCCCTGGCCTTACTATCAGTCCCCCCATCTCGAGGGTTGAGCGCCGTCGTAAACCCCGGGATCAATCGCTTTTCCTCCGCGAGTGTCGGTTCGCCTTGAAGGCTATTCCGCGGTCCAGTGACCTGTCACAGCCTAGGAAAGTCTTCTATAGGGGATTAGTGGAGGGGCGCGCGAAGGATTCCCTACGTGATACGCTCTGCTTTTCGGAAGAGGAGTATCGCTCCTACTGGTCTTGGGCGCCAGCGGCGGATTATCTCAGTAACCCTGAGTTTTCGCTTACCTGGCGATTGGCTCGGAATCGGCTGCCTCTCAACGACAAGGCTTTCATATGGGGCTTGGCGGATTTGCCAGACTGTGAACGGTGTGGTCTTGGTTTAGAAGAAACGGCTTCGCACGCCTTCTACCATTGCCCCCGGGTCCGCCCCTTATGGGACCATGTCGGCGAGCTGACGGCTCGTCTCGCTCCCGAAGAACTCGTGTCCATTGATCGCGCATACGCGTGTGACAATGTGTCGCCCCCGTATTCCGGGGTGAAACGAATGGTGTTTCTGACGCTGCTAGCCACGGCTCGAATGGTGATATGGACGACGCGCATGCAGGAAGTCTTGCGAGGCAATCGTCTTTCGCATCAGGATCTAATCCGATTCTTTGAGCATCAGCTCAAGATGAAGATTAGAACTGATAGGAAACGATTGCATTCGACAGTCTTCAACGAAAGGTGGGTAAAAGAGGCGAGCTTGGTTCGTTTGGACGGGGCTAGCCTTGATTTTCTTTTCTAGGTCAATCTAAAGTCACATCGGGGTGGTTTCCTGTGGAACCCTCCCCTTGGTTAGGTTAGACAAGCTTAAGTGTACCTAGTTAATGTGAGTAAGTGTTGTTCCCGGCCTGTTTCCCGGCTATCTTTTTAGTTATGATCCAAGTCGAGATTCCCAACCTCCCCAGTTTGTTTTGGCCCCACCTTTCATCTCGACTAGGTCAGCCTTTTATTTCCCCATGTCCGGGTTATTTTATCTCTTTCCCACTCCCTTAGCGAGAGTGTCTCTTGATTCTGTCCTCTGGGCAGAATACAGCGGCCTCTCTATTTTGAGGGTTGGACGGGCCCTACTAACACGAATTATGTTTAGTTTAAATATTCGTTGAGTTTTTAGTTTGTTATTGGGTTCATCTCCCTCCCCACTTTCATCTTTTCATGATTAGAATTTTAATGTATGTTATTATCATCAAAATTTTTATGGTGTGGGGCGCGTTTTTGTAGGTTCCCCTGGTGTGGATGTGGTATTATGGTGGATGAAGGTGTGAATGGCGACGGATGAGTTCTTGTGGTGAATGGGTTAATTGTAATGTATGAATGGGTCGCGAATCTGATTAGCTAGGTATAGGATAGTAAGTTATGACCAGCCCTTACCCCTCCCCTTTTCGGCCTTGTGCCACATTTGTTGTATTCCAACAAAAAATAAAATGTCCAATGCCAACCGGTTCACCGCAGTTTACTGTTTTTTCGTTTGAATACGGTGTGAGACAACTTTAAAGAATAACTCAGTGATAAGTGTTTATTTTGTTACTTTTTCAGTTTCCAACATTGTTTTTGAAGTTTCTTGGTTTTGACTTTTTCGTTTTAGTATATATTGTAATATTTTACATTTACCTTTATTTCCTTTTTGTTGTATTTATTACCCTCCCCCTATTTTGATTTGCATTTGCTCTTTGGTTGAATTGTTTATTGCCTTGGTTTGACCCGTTCTTGTTCAATTTTATTTTGTTTGAAATGATAAAAAGTACTTTTTATAAAAAAAGCAAGAAAAAGAGATAGATTACGTCGACCGTGGTTGTTTTTAGTCTACGCCATGGTCGACACAAATAATAAAAAAGTGCCTGATACACCGGTGGCAAATCCGGTGTCGCCAGCAAAATCGGCCTGGTCTCAAGATAGGCCGCTAAAGAAAGATGGGGAATTCTATGCCAGTCAGAGAAAAAAACTGGAAAGCAGTTTCAACGGCAACGAATTCCTCACGATAAAGGACGCCTTTGATGCAGTGAAAGTGAGAACTATTTCTCTGCTTACTTCAGACGTGAAGAGCCATAAATTAATGGGAGTAAGCAGAGAATGCATGGAGGAGGCTTTAAAATCCTTAAATATCTGTCCAAAGATTTTGGCCAGAAGGACCAATGCTCTTTGGGATCTCCTTCTCCAGACTGAAGACCAGGCCCGAAGATTAGCGGGAAGTGTTCTAAACACAAAAAATGTACGGTTGCAAACCGAGTATATGGGCACCCGCAGAACGAAAATAACCGTCCACGGAGTACCGATAGACATATCAGAAGATCGGATGGGGGCTTTCTTCTCTAAATATGGGGAAGTGAGCGAAGTGAAGGCCATCTGTAGTAAGTCAGGAATTGACACCGGCGATATGGAAGTTCAAATTACCCTAGACAAGGAAAACTTCCAAGATATCCCAAACATTTTGCTCTGCCGAACGAGAAGAATGCTGGTGGTGGTTGAAGGGAGGAAACCATGTTGTTGGGTGTGCGGACAGCCGGGCCATATGGCAAAGGCGTGCCCCACCAAGAAGGTGCCAGCACAAAAAGAACCGACTCCAGTAACGACAGCAGCAGCGACAGCAGCGACCGCTACCAAAACCGCCGAAACTGGAAAGACTTCGAGTGACGGCTGGAAGGAAGTGGTTGCAAAGGGACGAAAATCCCAAACAAGCCTCCCGTCCCCCCCAAAGGAGGCTTCTCCCAAAAAGCAGACTGACAAAGAGAGTCGGAAGAAAGAAGAAAAAAAGAATCCACATCAACCAAAGCAACTAGAAGTACAGATGGAGGTGGAAGAACTACCTACAATGCGGTCTTCCTCTTTGAAGAGGAACAGGGAAGAGGACGACGAAGAAGTCCCTACAAAGAAACATACAGCAGAAAAAAGAACGGGGAGGAGCCGGGAAAAATCCAAATGCGCATCCACCCCGGCGTCTCCAGAAAGGAATATTGCTGTACCTGTTCCTAGGAGTCTCCCCCCATCACTCTCACGTTTGCCACTCCCTCCTCCCACTCCCACTCCCACACAATCATCCACCCCCATGTCATCGGATGCGTCCCCTACCCAGCATACACCCACTCTCCCGTCCATTCCCTCCCCACCAGACCCAGATAGGGTTAAGAAAAAAAAGAAGAGGCTCTTTAAAAGAGCAGAAGATATATGTAGGGTGGATAAGACGGAGCTGGAAAAAAACTGTTCCTCCAGGAAAAAATCCCTTCTAGGTCCACTCTTTAAACTCTCTTCCATTGACAACATGTCGGTGGAAGACCCCCAGAATTTCCCAGGGGCCCCAGGTGTGATTGCCCTCATCAGGGATGCGGGGAAACATTTAAAAGTATGGGCCCATATGTTTGAGGCCAAAGAAGCATTCCCAAATTTGAGAATAGCGGAGTTTGGGTCTCCTGACCTCACCAAGATGCACGGCTTCTGTGCAGGGAGGGTCCCGGTACGTCTCCACCCCTCACTATACAGGGCCTTAAAATTAACGTACCCTACGGACGTCGGCGGGATTGTCTCGGAAGGACGGATGACGTCGGAGCTGGGCACGGGAAGCCTGGGACAAACCGTCGGGGTCCTGTCACCCGCAGATTTCCGCCCCGTATGTGCTTAGGTTGTTGCAGTAACTGTCGTTTTTTATTTTTTGCAGGCCTAGGAAATGGAAATAAAGATAGCCAGTTTGAATGCGAAGGGCTTGAGAGATCGGGGTAAGGCTGCCCGCCTGCTTCGGGATCTCTTGTCCTTCGGCGTGGATGTTGCCGCGATCGAAGAGACCCACTTTGTTTGCACTTCCGATGCGTGTGTGCTGGAGGATGACTTTGTCATCTATTCAGCATATGGGGACCGATGTGCCAGAGGAGTTTCTTTGTTGGTCAGACGTACTCTCGATGCGAAGGTGGACCTTGTGCATACCGATGCCGAGGGCCGGTTAATCGTGGCCGATATTGCCGTGAAAAGTGGTTCGTTTCGGGTCGTTGCGGTTTATGCGCCCAACGACTGGGAGGAGCGGGGTTCCTTTTTTCGGCGGTTGGGGCCGTTTCTAGTTGATTCATCGCGCCTAGTTTTAATGGGGGACTGGAATGCCATCCTGAACCCCAAGTTAGACAGGGGGCGGGGCGCTAGCGGGAGTAGGGGCGATCGTAGCCTGGTCAATCTGATCGACGATTATGGTCTCGTCGATAGATACCGGGTCGATCATCCCAAGGGGAAAATGTGGACGTGGGCTCGTAGCTGGCCGTCTGTCAATGTAGTTAGCTACATTGACAGAATGTTAGTTCGTAGAGCCGACATAGACTTGTTAGATTGTCCCACGTTCCACTGGGTAGGCTACACGGATCACAAACTCGTTTGTGCCCGTGTGGCGTTAGAACATAGGCCTAGAATGGCTGGCTACTGGAAGTTCAATCTGTCTTTACTGGACAGGCGGGACTTCCAGAGGCAGCTAACTAGTGTAGTGCAGCGGGAGCTAGTGGGGGCGGTTATCGGGAATAAGTGGTGGGAGCGACTTAAGGATAGAATTAGGTCTTTCACCACTGATTTCAGCAAACGGCTCGCCCTAGATAGAGCTGAAAAGGTGAAGACGCTTAAGGCTAATTTTTCCCGGGCGGAGGCTGGGGGGGATCCCCTAGAGATAGCCCTAGCTAGGGAGGCCCTGCAGCGTTCGAATAGCGAGCGCTACATGGGTCAGGTAATTAGGCATAGGCTAAGTAAGATGTCTTCTGAAGCTGTGAACCTGGGCGCAGATCTGCGTCGGGAAGAAGTCCGTCGAGGTGGTGATCGTTACATTCGTCAAGTCGAAACCCCGGAGGGGCGTACTCTGCGGTCGACTGACGACATGTGCGAGGCGTTTCGGCGGCATTTCGAGAGCCGCTTTACCAAGGAGCCTGGTCTCCGTGAGGAGGAGTTTCGCAGCTATTTGGCTGACTTTCCTCGGCTTGAGCCGACTGAAGCAGCTAGCTGCGAGGGAGAGATCACGGAGGGCGAAGTCTACGAGGCATTGAAGAAGGTCGGCAGAGGCAAGTCGCCCGGTCTGGATGGTTTGCCTTATGAATTGTACTTGAGGCTGTCGCACATCTTTGTTCCGATTTTGACTGCAGTGTTCAACAACTGGTTTCGGTCGGGGTCCATCCCCAACCGCATTTCCAGGGGTGTGATCACTCTGTTGAAAAAGGGCAAGGGTGTTGGGGGTAAACTAGACGATTACAGGCCCATAACTCTGCTAAACACAGAGTTAAAGATTATGGCCAAGATCCTGCAGGAGCGTTTGCAGTCAGTTGCCGAGTCTCTGTTGGGACCCGAGCAGACTTGTTCTGTGAGGGGCCGAACAATTCAGAGCAACCTGCATTTGATCCGCACGATCCTAGAGGGAGTAAAAGACGACGAGGAAGCCGCGCTGATCAATTTGGATCAGTCCAAGGCATTTGATAGGGTCGACCATCGCTACCTTGCTACTGTCCTGCAGGCCGCCGGATTCGCACCCGACTTCTGCCGCTGGATTAGCCTCCTGTATCGCTCCCCCAGTGCTGTGGTACAGGTGAACGGAAAGTTGTCGGGCGCTTTTGTTCTGTCGAGGTCGGTTCGTCAGGGTTGTCCGCTGTCGCCTCTCCTTTATGCTTTGGCGTTGGAGCCTCTCCTTCGCCGGCTGAAGGACGAGACGTGCAGTCCGGCCCTACGCGGGATCGCCGTTCCTGGAGGGTCTCGAGCCAGGGTTTCCGCGTACGCCGATGACGTATCTGCTTTCGTGTCGTCCCGGGGCGACATTGAAGCGGTACAGAAGGCGCTTGATCGGTACGAGAAGGTGACAGGGGCCAAGATAAACCGCGACAAGTCGTCCGGCTTGCGGTTAGGTGCCTGGAAGGGGCGTGATCTTCCAGGCCGCTTCGGTTGGACGGACGGTCCTGTCCGCATTCTTGGAGTGTGGTTTGGACCCGACCTCCAGCTGGAGAAGAATTGGTCAGAAGTACTAGCAAAGATCGGTTCTGCCGGCAAGACTTGGAACCGACGGAGGTTGTCTGTGAAGGGCAGGGCGGACGTGTGTGTTACATACATTTTCCCCCTGGTTCTTTATCGATTGTCAGTACTTCCTCTCTGTAAGGCCCACAGGAAGGCGCTCGAGCGATCGCTATCCTCCATTTTATGGAGGGGACGCGGTAACAGGGTCGACAGACGAGTCTGCACTAAACGTCCGTGTCATGGGGGGCTGGGAATGCCACACTTGCTGAGTCACATCCGTGCCTCACGGTTGGCTTTCCTACGCCGCGCATTGACTAGAGGAGATCCGATTCTGGAGGGGATTGTTAGGGACGCGTTCCCTGGCCTTACTATCAGTCCCCCCATCTCGAGGGTTGAGCGCCGTCGTAAACCCCGGGATCAATCGCTTTTCCTCCGCGAGTGTCGGTTCGCCTTGAAGGCTATTCCGCGGTCCAGTGACCTGTCACAGCCTAGGAAAGTCTTCTATAGGGGATTAGTGGAGGGGCGCGCGAAGGATTCCCTACGTGATACGCTCTGCTTTTCGGAAGAGGAGTATCGCTCCTACTGGTCTTGGGCGCCAGCGGCGGATTATCTCAGTAACCCTGAGTTTTCGCTTACCTGGCGATTGGCTCGGAATCGGCTGCCTCTCAACGACAAGGCTTTCATATGGGGCTTGGCGGATTTGCCAGACTGTGAACGGTGTGGTCTTGGTTTAGAAGAAACGGCTTCGCACGCCTTCTACCATTGCCCCCGGGTCCGCCCCTTATGGGACCATGTCGGCGAGCTGACGGCTCGTCTCGCTCCCGAAGAACTCGTGTCCATTGATCGCGCATACGCGTGTGACAATGTGTCGCCCCCGTATTCCGGGGTGAAACGAATGGTGTTTCTCACGCTGCTAGCCACGGCTCGAATGGTGATATGGACGACGCGCATGCAGGAAGTCTTGCGAAACAATCGTCTTTCGCATCAGGATCTAATCCGATTCTTTGAGCATCAGCTCAAGATGAAGATTAGAACTGATAGGAAACGATTGCATTCGACAGTCTTCAACGAAAGGTGGGTAAAAGAGGCGAGCTTGGTTCGTTTGGACGGGGCTAGCCTTGATTTTCTTTTCTAGGTCAATCTAAAGTCACATCGGGGTGGTTTCCTGTGGAACCCTCCCCTTGGTTAGGTTAGACAAGCTTAAGGGTACCTAGTTAATGTGAGTAAGTGTTGTTCCCGGCCTGTTTCCCGGCTATCTTTTTAGTTATGATCCAAGTCGAGATTCCCAACCTCCCCAGTTTGTTTTGGCCCCACCTTTCATCTCGACTAGGTCAGCCTTTTATTTCCCCATGTCCGGGTTATTTTATCTTTTTCCCACTCCCTTAGCGAGAGTGTTTCTTGATTCTGTCCTCTGGGCAGAATACAGCGGCCTCTCTATTTTGAGGGTTGGACGGGCCCTACTAACACGAATTATGTTTAGTTTAAACATTCGTTGAGTTTTTAGTTTGTTATTGGGTTCATCTCCCTCCCTACTTTCATCTTTTCATTATTAGAATTTTAATGTATGTTATTATCATCAAAATTTTTATGGTGTGGGGCGCGTTTTTGTAGGTTCCCCTGGTGTGGATGTGGTATTATGGTGGATGAAGGTTTGAATGGCGACGGATGAGTTCTTGTGGTGAATGGGTAAATTGTAATGTATGAATGGGTCGCGAATCTGATTAGCTAGGTATAGGATAGTAAGTTATGACCAGCCTTTACCCCTCCCCTTTTCGGCCTTGTGCCACATTTGTTGTATTCCAACAAAAAATAAAATGTCCAATGCCAACCGGTTCACCGCAGTTTACTGTTTTTTCGTTTGAATACGGTGTGAGACAACTTTAAAGAATAACTCAGTGATAAGTGTTTATTTTGTTACTTTTTCAGTTTCCAACATTGTTTTTGAAGTTTCTTGGTTTTGACTTTTTCGTTTTAGTATATATTGTAATATTTTACATTTACCTTTATTTCCTTTTTGTTGTATTTATTACCCTCCCCCTATTTTGATTTGCATTTGCTCTTTGGTTGAATTGTTTATTGCCTTGGTTTGACCCGTTCTTGTTCAATTTTATTTTGTTTGAAATGATAAAAAGTACTTTTTATAAAAAAAGCAAGAAAAAGAGATAGATTACGTCGACCGTGGTTGTTTTTAGTCTACGCCATGGTCGACACAAATAATAAAAAAGTGCCTGATACACCGGTGGCAAATCCGGTGTCGCCAGCAAAATCGGCCTGGTCTCAAGATAGGCCGCTAAAGAAAGATGGGGAATTCTATGCCAGTCAGAGAAAAAAACTGGAAAGCAGTTTCAACGGCAACGAATTCCTCACGATAAAGGACGCCTTTGATGCAGTGAAAGTGAGAACTATTTCTCTGCTTACTTCAGACGTGAAGAGCCATAAATTAATGGGAGTAAGCAGAGAATGCATGGAGGAGGCTTTAAAATCCTTAAATATCTGTCCAAAGATTTTGGCCAGAAGGACCAATGCTCTTTGGGATCTCCTTCTCCAGACTGAAGACCAGGCCCGAAGATTAGCGGGAAGTGTTCTAAACACAAAAAATGTACGGTTGCAAACCGAGTATATGGGCACCCGCAGAACGAAAATAACCGTCCACGGAGTACCGATAGACATATCAGAAGATCGGATGGGGGCTTTCTTCTCTAAATATGGGGAAGTGAGCGAAGTGAAGGCCATCTGTAGTAAGTCAGGAATTGACACCGGCGATATGGAAGTTCAAATTACCCTAGACAAGGAAAACTTCCAAGATATCCCAAACATTTTGCTCTGCCGAACGAGAAGAATGCTGGTGGTGGTTGAAGGGAGGAAACCATGTTGTTGGGTGTGCGGACAGCCGGGCCATATGGCAAAGGCGTGCCCCACCAAGAAGGTGCCAGCACAAAAAGAACCGACTCCAGTAACGACAGCAGCAGCGACAGCAGCGACCGCTACCAAAACCGCCGAAACTGGAAAGACTTCGAGTGACGGCTGGAAGGAAGTGGTTGCAAAGGGACGAAAATCCCAAACAAGCCTCCCGTCCCCCCCAAAGGAGGCTTCTCCCAAAAAGCAGACTGACAAAGAGAGTCGGAAGAAAGAAGAAAAAAAGAATCCACATCAACCAAAGCAACTAGAAGTACAGATGGAGGTGGAAGAACTACCTACAATGCGGTCTTCCTCTTTGAAGAGGAACAGGGAAGAGGACGACGAAGAAGTCCCTACAAAGAAACATACAGCAGAAAAAAGAACGGGGAGGAGCCGGGAAAAATCCAAATGCGCATCCACCCCGGCGTCTCCAGAAAGGAATATTGCTGTACCTGTTCCTAGGAGTCTCCCCCCATCACTCTCACGTTTGCCACTCCCTCCTCCCACTCCCACTCCCACACAATCATCCACCCCCATGTCATCGGATGCGTCCCCTACCCAGCATACACCCACTCTCCCGTCCATTCCCTCCCCACCAGACCCAGATAGGGTTAAGAAAAAAAAGAAGAGGCTCTTTAAAAGAGCAGAAGATATATGTAGGGTGGATAAGACGGAGCTGGAAAAAAACTGTTCCTCCAGGAAAAAATCCCTTCTAGGTCCACTCTTTAAACTCTCTTCCATTGACAACATGTCGGTGGAAGACCCCCAGAATTTCCCAGGGGCCCCAGGTGTGATTGCCCTCATCAGGGATGCGGGGAAACATTTAAAAGTATGGGCCCATATGTTTGAGGCCAAAGAAGCATTCCCAAATTTGAGAATAGCGGAGTTTGGGTCTCCTGACCTCACCAAGATGCACGGCTTCTGTGCAGGGAGGGTCCCGGTACGTCTCCACCCCTCACTATACAGGGCCTTAAAATTAACGTACCCTACGGACGTCGGCGGGATTGTCTCGGAAGGACGGATGACGTCGGAGCTGGGCACGGGAAGCCTGGGACAAACCGTCGGGGTCCTGTCACCCGCAGATTTCCGCCCCGTATGTGCTTAGGTTGTTGCAGTAACTGTCGTTTTTTATTTTTTGCAGGCCTAGGAAATGGAAATAAAGATAGCCAGTTTGAATGCGAAGGGCTTGAGAGATCGGGGTAAGGCTGCCCGCCTGCTTCGGGATCTCTTGTCCTTCGGCGTGGATGTTGCCGCGATCGAAGAGACCCACTTTGTTTGCACTTCCGATGCGTGTGTGCTGGAGGATGACTTTGTCATCTATTCAGCATATGGGGACCGATGTGCCAGAGGAGTTTCTTTGTTGGTCAGACGTACTCTCGATGCGAAGGTGGACCTTGTGCATACCGATGCCGAGGGCCGGTTAATCGTGGCCGATATTGCCGTGAAAAGTGGTTCGTTTCGGGTCGTTGCGGTTTATGCGCCCAACGACTGGGAGGAGCGGGGTTCCTTTTTTCGGCGGTTGGGGCCGTTTCTAGTTGATTCATCGCGCCTAGTTTTAATGGGGGACTGGAATGCCATCCTGAACCCCAAGTTAGACAGGGGGCGGGGCGCTAGCGGGAGTAGGGGCGATCGTAGCCTGGTCAATCTGATCGACGATTATGGTCTCGTCGATAGATACCGGGTCGATCATCCCAAGGGGAAAATGTGGACGTGGGCTCGTAGCTGGCCGTCTGTCAATGTAGTTAGCTACATTGACAGAATGTTAGTTCGTAGAGCCGACATAGACTTGTTAGATTGTCCCACGTTCCACTGGGTAGGCTACACGGATCACAAACTCGTTTGTGCCCGTGTGGCGTTAGAACATAGGCCTAGAATGGCTGGCTACTGGAAGTTCAATCTGTCTTTACTGGACAGGCGGGACTTCCAGAGGCAGCTAACTAGTGTAGTGCAGCGGGAGCTAGTGGGGGCGGTTATCGGGAATAAGTGGTGGGAGCGACTTAAGGATAGAATTAGGTCTTTCACCACTGATTTCAGCAAACGGCTCGCCCTAGATAGAGCTGAAAAGGTGAAGACGCTTAAGGCTAATTTTTCCCGGGCGGAGGCTGGGGGGGATCCCCTAGAGATAGCCCTAGCTAGGGAGGCCCTGCAGCGTTCGAATAGCGAGCGCTACATGGGTCAGGTAATTAGGCATAGGCTAAGTAAGATGTCTTCTGAAGCTGTGAACCTGGGCGCAGATCTGCGTCGGGAAGAAGTCCGTCGAGGTGGTGATCGTTACATTCGTCAAGTCGAAACCCCGGAGGGGCGTACTCTGCGGTCGACTGACGACATGTGCGAGGCGTTTCGGCGGCATTTCGAGAGCCGCTTTACCAAGGAGCCTGGTCTCGGTGAGGAGGAGTTTCGCAGCTATTTGGCTGACTTTCCTCGGCTTGAGCCGACTGAAGCAGCTAGCTGCGAGGGAGAGATCACGGAGGGCGAAGTCTACGAGGCATTGAAGAAGGTCGGCAGAGGCAAGTCGCCCGGTCTGGATGGTTTGCCTTATGAATTGTACTTGAGGCTGTCGCACATCTTTGTTCCGATTTTGACTGCAGTGTTCAACAACTGGTTTCGGTCGGGGTCCATCCCCAACCGCATTTCCAGGGGTGTGATCACTCTGTTGAAAAAGGGCAAGGGTGTTGGGGGTAAACTAGACGATTACAGGCCCATAACTCTGCTAAACACAGAGTTAAAGATTATGGCCAAGATCCTGCAGGAGCGTTTGCAGTCAGTTGCCGAGTCTCTGTTGGGACCCGAGCAGACTTGTTCTGTGAGGGGCCGAACAATTCAGAGCAACCTGCATTTGATCCGCACGATCCTAGAGGGAGTAAAAGACGACGAGGAAGCCGCGCTGATCAATTTGGATCAGTCCAAGGCATTTGATAGGGTCGACCATCGCTACCTTGCTACTGTCCTGCAGGCCGCCGGATTCGCACCCGACTTCTGCCGCTGGATTAGCCTCCTGTATCGCTCCCCCAGTGCTGTGGTACAGGTGAACGGAAAGTTGTCGGGCGCTTTTGTTCTGTCGAGGTCGGTTCGTCAGGGTTGTCCGCTGTCGCCTCTCCTTTATGCTTTGGCGTTGGAGCCTCTCCTTCGCCGGCTGAAGGACGAGACGTGCAGTCCGGCCCTACGCGGGATCGCCGTTCCTGGAGGGTCTCGAGCCAGGGTTTCCGCGTACGCCGATGACGTATCTGCTTTCGTGTCGTCCCGGGGCGACATTGAAGCGGTACAGAAGGCGCTTGATCGGTACGAGAAGGTGACAGGGGCCAAGATAAACCGCGACAAGTCGTCCGGCTTGCGGTTAGGTGCCTGGAAGGGGCGTGATCTTCCAGGCCGCTTCGGTTGGACGGACGGTCCTGTCCGCATTCTTGGAGTGTGGTTTGGACCCGACCTCCAGCTGGAGAAGAATTGGTCAGAAGTACTAGCAAAGATCGGTTCTGCCGGCAAGACTTGGAACCGACGGAGGTTGTCTGTGAAGGGCAGGGCGGACGTGTGTGTTACATACATTTTCCCCCTGGTTCTTTATCGATTGTCAGTACTTCCTCTCTGTAAGGCCCACAGGAAGGCGCTCGAGCGATCGCTATCCTCCATTTTATGGAGGGGACGCGGTAACAGGGTCGACAGACGAGTCTGCACTAAACGTCCGTGTCATGGGGGGCTGGGAATGCCACACTTGCTGAGTCACATCCGTGCCTCACGGTTGGCTTTCCTACGCCGCGCATTGACTAGAGGAGATCCGATTCTGGAGGGGATTGTTAGGGACGCGTTCCCTGGCCTTACTATCAGTCCCCCCATCTCGAGGGTTGAGCGCCGTCGTAAACCCCGGGATCAATCGCTTTTCCTCCGCGAGTGTCGGTTCGCCTTGAAGGCTATTCCGCGGTCCAGTGACCTGTCACAGCCTAGGAAAGTCTTCTATAGGGGATTAGTGGAGGGGCGCGCGAAGGATTCCCTACGTGATACGCTCTGCTTTTCGGAAGAGGAGTATCGCTCCTACTGGTCTTGGGCGCCAGCGGCGGATTATCTCAGTAACCCTGAGTTTTCGCTTACCTGGCGATTGGCTCGGAATAGGCTGCCTCTCAACGACAAGGCTTTCATATGGGGCTTGGCGGATTTGCCAGACTGTGAACGGTGTGGTCTTGGTTTAGAAGAAACGGCTTCGCACGCCTTCTACCATTGCCCCCGGGTCCGCCCCTTATGGGACCATGTCGGCGAGCTGACGGCTCGTCTCGCTCCCGAAGAACTCGTGTCCATTGATCGCGCATACGCGTGTGACAATGTGTCGCCCCCGTATTCCGGGGTGAAACGAATGGTGTTTCTGACGCTGCTAGCCACGGCTCGAATGGTGATATGGACGACGCGCATGCAGGAAGTCTTGCGAGGCAATCGTCTTTCGCATCAGGATCTAATCCGATTCTTTGAGCATCAGCTCAAGATGAAGATTAGAACTGATAGGAAACGATTGCATTCGACAGTCTTCAACGAAAGGTGGGTAAAAGAGGCGAGCTTGGTTCGTTTGGACGGGGCTAGCCTTGATTTTCTTTTCTAGGTCAATCTAAAGTCACATCGGGGTGGTTTCCTGTGGAACCCTCCCCTTGGTTAGGTTAGACAAGCTTAAGTGTACCTAGTTAATGTGAGTAAGTGTTGTTCCCGGCCTGTTTCCCGGCTATCTTTTTAGTTATGATCCAAGTCGAGATTCCCAACCTCCCCAGTTTGTTTTGGCCCCAACTTTCATCTCGACAAGGTCAGCCTTTTATTTCCCCATGTCCGGGTTATTTTATCTCTTTCCCACTCCCTTAGCGAGAGTGTTTCTTGATTCTGTCCTTTGGGCAGAATACAGCGACCTCTCTATTTTGAGGGTTGGACGGGCCCTACTAACACAAATTATGTTTAGTTTAAATATTTGTTGAGTTTTTAGTTTGTTATTGGGTTCATCTCCCTCCCCACTTTCATCTTTTCATTATTAGAATTTTAATGTATGTTATTATCATCAAAATTTTTATGGTGTGGGGCGCGTTTTTGTAGGTTCCCCTGGTGTGGATGTGGTATTATGGTGGATGAAGGTTTGAATGGTGACGGATGAGTTCTTGTGGTGAATGGGTAAATTGTAATGTATGAATGGGTCGCGAATCTGATTAGCTAGGTATAGGATAGTAAGTTATGACCAGCCTTTACCCCTCCCCTTTTCGGCCTTGTGCCACATTTGTTGTATTCCAACAAAAAATAAAATGTCCAATGCCAACCGGTTCACCGCAGTTTACTGTTTTTTCGTTTGAATACGGTGTGAGACAACTTTAAAGAATAACTCAGTGATAAGTGTTTATTTTGTTACTTTTTCAGTTTCCAACATTGTTTTTGAAGTTTCTTGGTTTTGACTTTTTCGTTTTAGTATATATTGTAATATTTTACATTTACCTTTATTTCCTTTTTGTTGTATTTATTACCCTCCCCCTATTTTGATTTGCATTTGCTCTTTGGTTGAATTGTTTATTGCCTTGGTTTGACCCGTTCTTGTTCAATTTTATTTTGTTTGAAATGATAAAAAGTACTTTTTATAAAAAAAGCAAGAAAAAGAGATAGATTACGTCGACCGTGGTTGTTTTTAGTCTACGCCATGGTCGACACAAATAATAAAAAAGTGCCTGATACACCGGTGGCAAATCCGGTGTCGCCAGCAAAATCGGCCTGGTCTCAAGATAGGCCGCTAAAGAAAGATGGGGAATTCTATGCCAGTCAGAGAAAAAAACTGGAAAGCAGTTTCAACGGCAACGAATTCCTCACGATAAAGGACGCCTTTGATGCAGTGAAAGTGAGAACTATTTCTCTGCTTACTTCAGACGTGAAGAGCCATAAATTAATGGGAGTAAGCAGAGAATGCATGGAGGAGGCTTTAAAATCCTTAAATATCTGTCCAAAGATTTTGGCCAGAAGGACCAATGCTCTTTGGGATCTCCTTCTCCAGACTGAAGACCAGGCCCGAAGATTAGCGGGAAGTGTTCTAAACACAAAAAATGTACGGTTGCAAACCGAGTATATGGGCACCCGCAGAACGAAAATAACCGTCCACGGAGTACCGATAGACATATCAGAAGATCGGATGGGGGCTTTCTTCTCTAAATATGGGGAAGTGAGCGAAGTGAAGGCCATCTGTAGTAAGTCAGGAATTGACACCGGCGATATGGAAGTTCAAATTACCCTAGACAAGGAAAACTTCCAAGATATCCCAAACATTTTGCTCTGCCGAACGAGAAGAATGCTGGTGGTGGTTGAAGGGAGGAAACCATGTTGTTGGGTGTGCGGACAGCCGGGCCATATGGCAAAGGCGTGCCCCACCAAGAAGGTGCCAGCACAAAAAGAACCGACTCCAGTAACGACAGCAGCAGCGACAGCAGCGACCGCTACCAAAACCGCCGAAACTGGAAAGACTTCGAGTGACGGCTGGAAGGAAGTGGTTGCAAAGGGACGAAAATCCCAAACAAGCCTCCCGTCCCCCCCAAAGGAGGCTTCTCCCAAAAAGCAGACTGACAAAGAGAGTCGGAAGAAAGAAGAAAACAAGAAGCAGCATCTACCAAAGCAACCCGAAGTCGAGATGGAGGTGGAAGAACTACCTACAATGCGGTCCTCCTCTTTGAAGAGGAACAGGGAAGAGGACGAAGAAGAAGTCCCGACAAAAAAACATACAGCAGAAAAAAGACCAGGGAGGAGCCGGGAAAAATCCAAATGCGCATCCACCCCGGCGTCTCCAGAGAGATATATTGCTGTACCTATTCCTAGGAGTCTCCCCCCATCACTCTCACGTTTGCCACTCCCTCCTCCCACTCCCACTCCCACTCCCACACAATCATCCACCCCCATGTCATCGGATGCGTCCCCTACCCAGCATACACCCACTCTCCCGTCCATTCCCTCCCCACCAGACCCAGACAGGGTTAAGAAAAAAAAGAAGAGGCTCTTTAAAAGAGCAGAAGATATATGTAGGGTGGATAAGACGGAGCTGGAAAAAAACTGTTCCTCCAGGAAAAAATCCCTTCTAGGTCCACTCTTTAAACTCTCTTCCATTGACAACATGTCGGTGGAAGACCCCCAGAATTTCCCAGGGGCCCCAGGTGTGATTGCCCTCATCAGGGATGCGGGGAAACATTTAAAAGTATGGGCCCATATGTTTGAGGCCAAAGAAGCATTCCCAAATTTGAGAATAGCGGAGTTTGGGTCTCCTGACCTCACCAAGATGCACGGCTTCTGTGCAGGGAGGGTCCCGGTACGTCTCCACCCCTCACTATACAGGGCCTTAAAATTAACGTACCCTACGGACGTCGGCGGGATTGTCTCGGAAGGACGGATGACGTCGGAGCTGGGCACGGGAAGCCTGGGACAAACCGTCGGGGTCCTGTCACCCGCAGATTTCCGCCCCGTATGTGCTTAGGTTGTTGCAGTAACTGTCGTTTTTTATTTTTTGCAGGCCTAGGAAATGGAAATAAAGATAGCCAGTTTGAATGCGAAGGGCTTGAGAGATCGGGGTAAGGCTGCCCGCCTGCTTCGGGATCTCTTGTCCTTCGGCGTGGATGTTGCCGCGATCGAAGAGACCCACTTTGTTTGCACTTCCGATGCGTGTGTGCTGGAGGATGACTTTGTCATCTATTCAGCATATGGGGACCGATGTGCCAGAGGAGTTTCTTTGTTGGTCAGACGTACTCTCGATGCGAAGGTGGACCTTGTGCATACCGATGCCGAGGGCCGGTTAATCGTGGCCGATATTGCCGTGAAAAGTGGTTCGTTTCGGGTCGTTGCGGTTTATGCGCCCAACGACTGGGAGGAGCGGGGTTCCTTTTTTCGGCGGTTGGGGCCGTTTCTAGTTGATTCATCGCGCCTAGTTTTAATGGGGGACTGGAATGCCATCCTGAACCCCAAGTTAGACAGGGGGCGGGGCGCTAGCGGGAGTAGGGGCGATCGTAGCCTGGTCAATCTGATCGACGATTATGGTCTCGTCGATAGATACCGGGTCGATCATCCCAAGGGGAAAATGTGGACGTGGGCTCGTAGCTGGCCGTCTGTCAATGTAGTTAGCTACATTGACAGAATGTTAGTTCGTAGAGCCGACATAGACTTGTTAGATTGTCCCACGTTCCACTGGGTAGGCTACACGGATCACAAACTCGTTTGTGCCCGTGTGGCGTTAGAACATAGGCCTAGAATGGCTGGCTACTGGAAGTTCAATCTGTCTTTACTGGACAGGCGGGACTTCCAGAGGCAGCTAACTAGTGTAGTGCAGCGGGAGCTAGTGGGGGCGGTTATCGGGAATAAGTGGTGGGAGCGACTTAAGGATAGAATTAGGTCTTTCACCACTGATTTCAGCAAACGGCTCGCCCTAGATAGAGCTGAAAAGGTGAAGACGCTTAAGGCTAATTTTTCCCGGGCGGAGGCTGGGGGGGATCCCCTAGAGATAGCCCTAGCTAGGGAGGCCCTGCAGCGTTCGAATAGCGAGCGCTACATGGGTCAGGTAATTAGGCATAGGCTAAGTAAGATGTCTTCTGAAGCTGTGAACCTGGGCGCAGATCTGCGTCGGGAAGAAGTCCGTCGAGGTGGTGATCGTTACATTCGTCAAGTCGAAACCCCGGAGGGGCGTACTCTGCGGTCGACTGACGACATGTGCGAGGCGTTTCGGCGGCATTTCGAGAGCCGCTTTACCAAGGAGCCTGGTCTCGGTGAGGAGGAGTTTCGCAGCTATTTGGCTGACTTTCCTCGGCTTGAGCCGACTGAAGCAGCTAGCTGCGAGGGAGAGATCACGGAGGGCGAAGTCTACGAGGCATTGAAGAAGGTCGGCAGAGGCAAGTCGCCCGGTCTGGATGGTTTGCCTTATGAATTGTACTTGAGGCTGTCGCACATCTTTGTTCCGATTTTGACTGCAGTGTTCAACAACTGGTTTCGGTCGGGGTCCATCCCCAACCGCATTTCCAGGGGTGTGATCACTCTGTTGAAAAAGGGCAAGGGTGTTGGGGGTAAACTAGACGATTACAGGCCCATAACTCTGCTAAACACAGAGTTAAAGATTATGGCCAAGATCCTGCAGGAGCGTTTGCAGTCAGTTGCCGAGTCTCTGTTGGGACCCGAGCAGACTTGTTCTGTGAGGGGCCGAACAATTCAGAGCAACCTGCATTTGATCCGCACGATCCTAGAGGGAGTAAAAGACGACGAGGAAGCCGCGCTGATCAATTTGGATCAGTCCAAGGCATTTGATAGGGTCGACCATCGCTACCTTGCTACTGTCCTGCAGGCCGCCGGATTCGCACCCGACTTCTGCCGCTGGATTAGCCTCCTGTATCGCTCCCCCAGTGCTGTGGTACAGGTGAACGGAAAGTTGTCGGGCGCTTTTGTTCTGTCGAGGTCGGTTCGTCAGGGTTGTCCGCTGTCGCCTCTCCTTTATGCTTTGGCGTTGGAGCCTCTCCTTCGCCGGCTGAAGGACGAGACGTGCAGTCCGGCCCTACGCGGGATCGCCGTTCCTGGAGGGTCTCGAGCCAGGGTTTCCGCGTACGCCGATGACGTATCTGCTTTCGTGTCGTCCCGGGGCGACATTGAAGCGGTACAGAAGGCGCTTGATCGGTACGAGAAGGTGACAGGGGCCAAGATAAACCGCGACAAGTCGTCCGGCTTGCGGTTAGGTGCCTGGAAGGGGCGGGATCTTCCAGGCCGCTTCGGTTGGACGGACGGTCCTGTCCGCATTCTTGGAGTGTGGTTTGGACCCGACCTCCAGCTGGAGAAGAATTGGTCAGAAGTACTAGCAAAGATCGGTTCTGCCGGCAAGACTTGGAACCGACGGAGGTTGTCTGTGAAGGGCAGGGCGGACGTGTGTGTTACATACATTTTCCCCCTGGTTCTTTATCGATTGTCAGTACTTCCTCTCTGTAAGGCCCACAGGAAGGCGCTCGAGCGATCGCTATCCTCCATTTTATGGAGGGGACGCGGTAACAGGGTCGACAGACGAGTCTGCACTAAACGTCCGTGTCATGGGGGGCTGGGAATGCCACACTTGCTGAGTCACATCCGTGCCTCACGGTTGGCTTTCCTACGCCGCGCATTGACTAGAGGAGATCCGATTCTGGAGGGGATTGTTAGGGACGCGTTCCCTGGCCTTACTATCAGTCCCCCCATCTCGAGGGTTGAGCGCCGTCGTAAACCCCGGGATCAATCGCTTTTCCTCCGCGAGTGTCGGTTCGCCTTGAAGGCTATTCCGCGGTCCAGTGACCTGTCACAGCCTAGGAAAGTCTTCTATAGGGGATTAGTGGAGGGGCGCGCGAAGGATTCCCTACGTGATACGCTCTGCTTTTCGGAAGAGGAGTATCGCTCCTACTGGTCTTGGGCGCCAGCGGCGGATTATCTCAGTAACCCTGAGTTTTCGCTTACCTGGCGATTGGCTCGGAATAGGCTGCCTCTCAACGACAAGGCTTTCATATGGGGCTTGGCGGATTTGCCAGACTGTGAACGGTGTGGTCTTGGTTTAGAAGAAACGGCTTCGCACGCCTTCTACCATTGCCCCCGGGTCCGCCCCTTATGGGACCATGTCGGCGAGCTGACGGCTCGTCTCGCTCCCGAAGAACTCGTGTCCATTGATCGCGCATACGCGTGTGACAATGTGTCGCCCCCGTATTCCGGGGTGAAACGAATGGTGTTTCTGACGCTGCTAGCCACGGCTCGAATGGTGATATGGACGACGCGCATGCAGGAAGTCTTGCGAGGCAATCGTCTTTCGCATCAGGATCTAATCCGATTCTTTGAGCATCAGCTCAAGATGAAGATTAGAACTGATAGGAAACGATTGCATTCGACAGTCTTCAACGAAAGGTGGGTAAAAGAGGCGAGCTTGGTTCGTTTGGACGGGGCTAGCCTTGATTTTCTTTTCTAGGTCAATCTAAAGTCACATCGGGGTGGTTTCCTGTGGAACCCTCCCCTTGGTTAGGTTAGACAAGCTTAAGTGTACCTAGTTAATGTGAGTAAGTGTTGTTCCCGGCCTGTTTCCCGGCTATCTTTTTAGTTATGATCCAAGTCGAGATTCCCAACCTCCCCAGTTTGTTTTGGCCCCAACTTTCATCTCGACAAGGTCAGCCTTTTATTTCCCCATGTCCGGGTTATTTTATCTCTTTCCCACTCCCTTAGCGAGAGTGTTTCTTGATTCTGTCCTTTGGGCAGAATACAGCGACCTCTCTATTTTGAGGGTTGGACGGGCCCTACTAACACAAATTATGTTTAGTTTAAATATTTGTTGAGTTTTTAGTTTGTTATTGGGTTCATCTCCCTCCCCACTTTCATCTTTTCATTATTAGAATTTTAATGTATGTTATTATCATCAAAATTTTTATGGTGTGGGGCGCGTTTTTGTAGGTTCCCCTGGTGTGGATGTGGTATTATGGTGGATGAAGGTTTGAATGGTGACGGATGAGTTCTTGTGGTGAATGGGTAAATTGTAATGTATGAATGGGTCGCGAATCTGATTAGCTAGGTATAGGATAGTAAGTTATGACCAGCCTTTACCCCTCCCCTTTTCGGCCTTGTGCCACATTTGTTGTATTCCAACAAAAAATAAAATGTCCAATGCCAACCGGTTCACCGCAGTTTACTGTTTTTTCGTTTGAATACGGTGTGAGACAACTTTAAAGAATAACTCAGTGATAAGTGTTTATTTTGTTACTTTTTCAGTTTCCAACATTGTTTTTGAAGTTTCTTGGTTTTGACTTTTTCGTTTTAGTATATATTGTAATATTTTACATTTACCTTTATTTCCTTTTTGTTGTATTTATTACCCTCCCCCTATTTTGATTTGCATTTGCTCTTTGGTTGAATTGTTTATTGCCTTGGTTTGACCCGTTCTTGTTCAATTTTATTTTGTTTGAAATGATAAAAAGTACTTTTTATAAAAAAAGCAAGAAAAAGAGATAGATTACGTCGACCGTGGTTGTTTTTAGTCTACGCCATGGTCGACACAAATAATAAAAAAGTGCCTGATACACCGGTGGCAAATCCGGTGTCGCCAGCAAAATCGGCCTGGTCTCAAGATAGGCCGCTAAAGAAAGATGGGGAATTCTATGCCAGTCAGAGAAAAAAACTGGAAAGCAGTTTCAACGGCAACGAATTCCTCACGATAAAGGACGCCTTTGATGCAGTGAAAGTGAGAACTATTTCTCTGCTTACTTCAGACGTGAAGAGCCATAAATTAATGGGAGTAAGCAGAGAATGCATGGAGGAGGCTTTAAAATCCTTAAATATCTGTCCAAAGATTTTGGCCAGAAGGACCAATGCTCTTTGGGATCTCCTTCTCCAGACTGAAGACCAGGCCCGAAGATTAGCGGGAAGTGTTCTAAACACAAAAAATGTACGGTTGCAAACCGAGTATATGGGCACCCGCAGAACGAAAATAACCGTCCACGGAGTACCGATAGACATATCAGAAGATCGGATGGGGGCTTTCTTCTCTAAATATGGGGAAGTGAGCGAAGTGAAGGCCATCTGTAGTAAGTCAGGAATTGACACCGGCGATATGGAAGTTCAAATTACCCTAGACAAGGAAAACTTCCAAGATATCCCAAACATTTTGCTCTGCCGAACGAGAAGAATGCTGGTGGTGGTTGAAGGGAGGAAACCATGTTGTTGGGTGTGCGGACAGCCGGGCCATATGGCAAAGGCGTGCCCCACCAAGAAGGTGCCAGCACAAAAAGAACCGACTCCAGTAACGACAGCAGCAGCGACAGCAGCGACCGCTACCAAAACCGCCGAAACTGGAAAGACTTCGAGTGACGGCTGGAAGGAAGTGGTTGCAAAGGGACGAAAATCCCAAACAAGCCTCCCGTCCCCCCCAAAGGAGGCTTCTCCCAAAAAGCAGACTGACAAAGAGAGTCGGAAGAAAGAAGAAAACAAGAAGCAGCATCTACCAAAGCAACCCGAAGTCGAGATGGAGGTGGAAGAACTACCTACAATGCGGTCCTCCTCTTTGAAGAGGAACAGGGAAGAGGACGAAGAAGAAGTCCCGACAAAAAAACATACAGCAGAAAAAAGACCAGGGAGGAGCCGGGAAAAATCCAAATGCGCATCCACCCCGGCGTCTCCAGAGAGATATATTGCTGTACCTATTCCTAGGAGTCTCCCCCCATCACTCTCACGTTTGCCACTCCCTCCTCCCACTCCCACTCCCACTCCCACACAATCATCCACCCCCATGTCATCGGATGCGTCCCCTACCCAGCATACACCCACTCTCCCGTCCATTCCCTCCCCACCAGACCCAGACAGGGTTAAGAAAAAAAAGAAGAGGCTCTTTAAAAGAGCAGAAGATATATGTAGGGTGGATAAGACGGAGCTGGAAAAAAACTGTTCCTCCAGGAAAAAATCCCTTCTAGGTCCACTCTTTAAACTCTCTTCCATTGACAACATGTCGGTGGAAGACCCCCAGAATTTCCCAGGGGCCCCAGGTGTGATTGCCCTCATCAGGGATGCGGGGAAACATTTAAAAGTATGGGCCCATATGTTTGAGGCCAAAGAAGCATTCCCAAATTTGAGAATAGCGGAGTTTGGGTCTCCTGACCTCACCAAGATGCACGGCTTCTGTGCAGGGAGGGTCCCGGTACGTCTCCACCCCTCACTATACAGGGCCTTAAAATTAACGTACCCTACGGACGTCGGCGGGATTGTCTCGGAAGGACGGATGACGTCGGAGCTGGGCACGGGAAGCCTGGGACAAACCGTCGGGGTCCTGTCACCCGCAGATTTCCGCCCCGTATGTGCTTAGGTTGTTGCAGTAACTGTCGTTTTTTATTTTTTGCAGGCCTAGGAAATGGAAATAAAGATAGCCAGTTTGAATGCGAAGGGCTTGAGAGATCGGGGTAAGGCTGCCCGCCTGCTTCGGGATCTCTTGTCCTTCGGCGTGGATGTTGCCGCGATCGAAGAGACCCACTTTGTTTGCACTTCCGATGCGTGTGTGCTGGAGGATGACTTTGTCATCTATTCAGCATATGGGGACCGATGTGCCAGAGGAGTTTCTTTGTTGGTCAGACGTACTCTCGATGCGAAGGTGGACCTTGTGCATACCGATGCCGAGGGCCGGTTAATCGTGGCCGATATTGCCGTGAAAAGTGGTTCGTTTCGGGTCGTTGCGGTTTATGCGCCCAACGACTGGGAGGAGCGGGGTTCCTTTTTTCGGCGGTTGGGGCCGTTCCTAGTTGATTCATCGCGCCTAGTTTTAATGGGGGACTGGAATGCCATCCTGAACCCCAAGTTAGACAGGGGGCGGGGCGCTAGCGGGAGTAGGGGCGATCGTAGCCTGGTCAATCTGATCGACGATTATGGTCTCGTCGATAGATACCGGGTCGATCATCCCAGGGGGAAAATGTGGACGTGGGCTCGTAGCTGGCCGTCTGTCAATGTAGTTAGCTACATTGACAGAATGTTAGTTCGTAGAGCCGACATAGACTTGTTAGATTGTCCCACGTTCCACTGGGTAGGCTACACGGATCACAAACTCGTTTGTGCCCGTGTGGCGTTAGAACATAGGCCTAGAATGGCTGGCTACTGGAAGTTCAATCTGTCTTTACTGGACAGGCGGGACTTCCAGAAGCAGCTAACTAGTGTAGTGCAGCGGGAGCTAGTGGGGGCGGTTATCGGGAATAAGTGGTGGGAGCGACTTAAGGATAGAATTAGGTCTTTCACCACTGATTTCAGCAAACGGCTCGCTCTAGATAGAGCTGAAAAGGTGAAGACGCTTAAGGCTAGTTTTTCCCGGGCGGAGGCTGGGGGGGATCCCCTAGAGATAGCCCTAGCTAGGGAGGCCCTGCAGCGTTCGAATAGCGAGCGCTACATGGGTCAGGTAATTAGGCATAGGCTAAGTAAGATGTCTTCTGAAGCTGTGAACCTGGGCGCAGATCTGCGTCGGGAAGAAGTCCGTCGAGGTGGTGATCGTTACATTCGTCAAGTCAAAACCCCGGAGGGGCGTACTCTGCGGTCGACTGACGACATGTGCGAGGCGTTTCGGCGGCATTTCGAGAGCCGCTTTACCAAGGAGCCTGGTCTCCGTGAGGAGGAGTTTCGCAGCTATTTGGCTGACTTTCCTCGGCTTGAGCCGACTGAAGCAGCTAGCTGCGAGGGAGAGATCACGGAGGGCGAAGTCTACGAGGCATTGAAGAAGGTCGGCAGAGGCAAGTCGCCCGGTCTGGATGGTTTGCCTTATGAATTGTACTTGAGGCTGTCGCACATCTTTGTTCCGATTTTGACTGCAGTGTTCAACAACTGGTTTCGGTCGGGGTCCATCCCCAACCGCATTTCCAGGGGTGTGATCACTCTGTTGAAAAAGGGCAAGGGTGTTGGGGGTAAACTAGACGATTACAGGCCCATAACTCTGCTAAACACAGAGTTAAAGATTATGGCCAAGATCCTGCAGGAGCGTTTGCAGTCAGTTGCCGAGTCTCTGTTGGGACCCGAGCAGACTTGTTCTGTGAGGGGCCGAACAATTCAGAGCAACCTGCATTTGATCCGCACGATCCTAGAGGGAGTAAAAGACGACGAAGAAGCCGCGCTGATCAATTTGGATCAGTCCAAGGCATTTGATAGGGTCGACCATCGCTACCTTGCTACTGTCCTGCAGGCCGCCGGATTCGCACCCGACTTCTGCCGCTGGATTAGCCTCCTGTATCGCTCCCCCAGTGCTGTGGTACAGGTGAACGGAAAGTTGTCGGGCGCTTTTGTTCTGTCGAGGTCGGTTCGTCAGGGTTGTCCGCTGTCGCCTCTCCTTTATGCTTTGGCGTTGGAGCCTCTCCTTCGCCGGCTGAAGGACGAGACGTGCAGTCCGGCCCTACGCGGGATCGCCGTTCCTGGAGGGTCTCGAGCCAGGGTTTCCGCGTACGCCGATGACGTATCTGCTTTCGTGTCGTCCCGGGGCGACATTGAAGCGGTACAGAAGGCGCTTGATCGGTACGAGAAGGTGACAGGGGCCAAGATAAACCGCGACAAGTCGTCCGGCTTGCGGTTAGGTGCCTGGAAGGGGCGTGATCTTCCAGGCCGCTTCGGTTGGACGGACGGTCCTGTCCGCATTCTTGGAGTGTGGTTTGGACCCGACCTCCAGCTGGAGAAGAATTGGTCAGAAGTACTAGCAAAGATCGGTTCTGCCGGCAAGACTTGGAACCGACGGAGGTTGTCTGTGAAGGGCAGGGCGGACGTGTGTGTTACATACATTTTCCCCCTGGTTCTTTATCGATTGTCAGTACTTCCTCTCTGTAAGGCCCACAGGAAGGCGCTCGAGCGATCGCTATCCTCCATTTTATGGAGGGGACGCGGTAACAGGGTCGACAGACGAGTCTGCACTAAACGTCCGTGTCATGGGGGGCTGGGAATGCCACACTTGCTGAGTCACATCCGTGCCTCACGGTTGGCTTTCCTACGCCGCGCATTGACTAGAGGAGATCCGATTCTGGAGGGGATTGTTAGGGACGCGTTCCCTGGCCTTACTATCAGTCCCCCCATCTCGAGGGTTGAGCGCCGTCGTAGACCCCGGGATCAATCGCTTTTCCTCCGCGAGTGTCGGTTAGCTTTGAAGGCTATTCCGCGGTCCAGTGACCTGTCACAGCCTAGGAAAGTCTTCTATAGGGGATTAGTGGAGGGGCGCGCGAAGGATTCCCTACGTGATACGCTCTGCTTTTCGGAAGAGGAGTATCGCTCCTACTGGTCTTGGGCGCCAGCGGCGGATTATCTCAGTAACCCTGAGTTTTCGCTTACCTGGCGATTGGCTCGGAATCGGCTGCCTCTCAACGACAAGGCTTTCATATGGGGCTTGGCGGATTTGCCAGACTGTGAACGGTGTGGTCTTGGTTTAGAAGAAACGGCTTCGCACGCCTTCTACCATTGCCCCCGGGTCCGCCCCTTATGGGACCATGTCGGCGAGCTGACGGCTCGTCTCGCTCCCGAAGAACTCGTGTCCATTGATCGCGCATACGCGTGTGACAATGTGTCGCCCCCGTATTCCGGGGTGAAACGAATGGTGTTTCTGACGCTGCTAGCCACGGCTCGAATGGTGATATGGACGACGCGCATGCAGGAAGTCTTGCGAGGCAATCGTCTTTCGCATCAGGATCTAATCCGATTCTTTGAGCATCAGCTCAAGATGAAGATTAGAACTGATAGGAAACGATAGCATTCGACAGTCTTCAACGAAAGGTGGGTAAAAGAGGCGAGCTTGGTTCGTTTGGACGGGGCTAGCCTTGATTTTCTTTTCTAGGTCAATCTAAAGTCACATCGGGGTGGTTTCCTGTGGAACCCTCCCCTTGGTTAGGTTAGACAAGCTTAAGTGTACCTAGTTAATGTGAGTAAGTGTTGTTCCCGGCCTGTTTCCCGGCTATCTTTTTAGTTATGATCCAAGTCGAGATTCCCAACCTCCCCAGTTTGTTTTGGCCCCAACTTTCATCTCGACAAGGTCAGCCTTTTATTTCCCCATGTCCGGGTTATTTTATCTCTTTCCCACTCCCTTAGCGAGAGTGTTTCTTGATTCTGTCCTCGGGGCAGAATACAGCGACCTCTCTATTTTGAGGGTTGGACGGGCCCTACTAACACAAATTATGTTTAGTTTAAATATTTGTTGAGTTTTTAGTTTGTTATTGGGTTCATCTCCCTCCCCACTTTCATCTTTTCATTATTAGAATTTTAATGTATGTTATTATCATCAAAATTTTTATGGTGTGGGGCGCGTTTTTGTAGGTTCCCCTGGTGTGGATGTGGTATTATGGTGGATGAAGGTTTGAATGGTGACGGATGAGTTCTTGTGGTGAATGGGTAAATTGTAATGTATGAATGGGTCGCGAATCTGATTAGCTAGGTATAGGATAGTAAGTTATGACCAGCCTTTACCCCTCCCCTTTTCGGCCTTGTGCCACATTTGTTGTATTCCAACAAAAAATAAAATGTCCAGTGCCAACCTGTCAGAACCAAAGATGACCAGAACAGAAGGAAGAACTACGCTCTGTTACTTTATCGAGATATCCACTGCTAACCTGAACTACGCTTCTCTACTGTCTTCGAAATATTCACTGCCAACCTCTGGATTCTATACTCAAAGACTACCGTCATCATGAACAACAGGGGCGGCCTGTCCCCCCCCTTTATATTTCTTTCCGCAGCTAAGGTGGTTTGAGGATATAGTGGGGTATTCTGTATTTCGGGGACTAAAATTTGAAGCGAAATCAAAAGGAGAAATCTAATTGTGTGTTGACATTCTTGTTTTGGTTTTGCATTTAATTTTATTACTGCTTAAAAATATTTTCCTCTCTTGAATTTCAAATTGAACGAACATAAAAACAAGGACTGTTTAACGAAGAACAAAAACATATTTTGATTATTTCACGAAGCCGTTCGACTCAAACATATGCACATACACGACTGGCCGTGTCGATAGAGTTTGTGAGACAACTTCCGATACAAGAAGCACCAGCACAATCTGGAAACTAGTTAATAATCGGTCAACAACAGCAGCCCGATGTGTAAGTGTCGATAGCTGGTTGTATGGCTCGTGTGTGGGTGTCGGTAGTCGGTTGTTCAGTTGTTTCAAATTGTCGAAAAGAGAATTGGGCACAGAAGCGCTAACAATGGCGTTGGTGAGCGTCTCTTCCGACAGGTCGTCTTCCCTACCCTCGACACTTTGCAGCAGCCTGTCCGTAAAAGTCTTGGTATTGTTGGCAACAACACCGCCACCGCCTGCAGCAGTTACCGTACCTCGCGCTTGTGTGTGTGTCCGTGTGTTTCATTTGGCTAGCGTCTCATTTGACCAGTATTACATTTGGTTAGTGTTACAGTTGGTCAATTCACCCTTTGAGTATTTAATTCGCCAAGTCTTTTTTCCTCGTTTCGTATCCCAAATTTTCAGTTGTCTGCTCTGGTCCTTAACTATATGTTTTTTAAGTCCTATTTCTAGAACGTCTTCACTTATCACAGATCTATCGGGATGGCCAAAGACGCATTCCAAAAGCTCGGCAGAATTTACCAACAAAACCGTCCTGTCTCGTAATCGAGACAGAAGGGTTTTGTTGGTAACAAATAAAAGAGGGCTGAACTACTGCATGATATTTGCCCTACTTTACGGCTGCGAATGCTGGACGATCTCCTCAAAGATGAAAAAGAAACTCGAGATGATGGTGGTATGGTTCTACAGAAGGGTACTGAGGATACCATGGACCGAACATGTGAGCAACGATGAGGTTTTGGGAAGGGTACAAATAAAATGAAACTCATACTTCAGGAAGAGGTAGCTGAAATTTCTGGGACACGTAATGAGAAAGGAGGGCTTGGAGAATCTGATACTCACAGGGCGGATAGCGGGAAAGAGGGACAAAGGAAAGCAACACGTGATATACTTAATGGGCTTAAGCAAGTGGATAGCAGAACAGGGTCTGGAAGAAATAACAAAAAGTCTAAGCTTATTGAGAGCTACAAGGGAGAGGAGGATATGGAGAGCCATGATCGCCTACGTCCTGAAGGGACACGGCACTTGTAAAAAAAAAAGAAGAGTACAGTTTTTATATTCAGGCTTGGCATTAATTTTGAGAAACGTTATTATTTATATTAATTTCCATTTAAGGATTTCGGAATTTTAAATTGCACCAGGGTTACATTTACTGCTGGTTATTAGCCGGTGTTTACATCAACGTTTTTCTTTCTTCTTCCTGTTAATTTATTCAGGAATAAGCACCTCATTTCAAATATCATTTGTCATTTCAAATTTTACCTTAAGTTTCCTTTATTTCCTTCCAACATTGTTGTTTATCTGCTAATATATATAAACGCAGCAGGTGCAATTTTAAACATTTTAAATGGTACTGACCTTTGACCAGATCGCTTTAAGATGGCAGACGCTACTTAAAAATTAATACTGCCAGCTTTAAAATAATAACTCGACGTCGTTCATATATAACTCAAAAAGTGGTGTCAATAATTAAAAGAAAAAGATGAGAGTGTTCTAAAGTTCTCAGTTCGACCTATTTTAACAAGTCAGTATTTCAATGGCCAGACATCAGTCTACTAGTTTGGGAAAGTTTGTCGGGTTTGGAATTTTTCAAAGCCCCTCGAAAAAAATATTATAGGTAAAATGTGATGGTTGAATTTCTATATACATTTTAACGCCTACTTGAATACGTAATTAGGAAATGCGCCAAAATTCTTTCTCTATTTCGATTGGTTAATATTTTTAATAACTGGATAAATAGTGTCTTACACAAATATGTTTCTTTATATTTTACGAAATTAATTTTTGTTGACGGATATTTTCATAATCTTCTTTCGTAATTGGATATTTTCTTTGTTTAAAAATCTAATTAACTGTGTGTATGCGTGTTTTTGTTTGTGTATGTGTCTGTGTGTATGGTGCATGTGTCTGTATGTGTGTGTCATACAAAGGAGATTTTTCCGTTTATTTGCCGAAGCCGACTATGTACTTGTCTTCTGTTTCCAATACTCAACCATCGAAAGCAGAAATCAATGGAAAGCCAACGGCGTTGACAGACAACAGTCAGTCATCCGTGGAAAATCAACGAGAATAACAGAAAACAAAAGCAATTATACGCGTGGATGCTCTTTATTACGCTTAGCTTCTTCTCCTTCTATGGTACCTAGACGATAATCGCTCACCATACCTATCTATCACGTTGCCCCCAGTATGTCCCGTGGGGGCTAAGTTTTCCAAGCCGCCCTTCCTCATTGTGTGGCCAAGAAATTCCAGCCGTCTTTTCCTGGTTCTGAGTAGAAGTGTTCTTTCTATTACCATTTTCTTTAAAACTTCTTCCCTGCTTACTCGCTCCCTTCATGGAATTCTCAATATCCTTCTGTGGAATCACATTTCTGTTGCTTCTTGTTTTCTCCTCTTCTGTGGAGAGATTCATTGTCTTATAACAGGATTGATATCGCATAGCAATCCAGAATTCTTTTCTTTGTTTCTAAAGAATTTTTTCCGTTTATCAACAACTTAGCTTTCGGAATGTCACTTTTTCTAGTTCAACGCGTGTTTGGATCTCGATGTCGCATTGTCAATCCTCTGTTAAAAGATATTTAAAGTTTAGGCAAAAGGCACAAACAATTGAACCCTAGTAGAGAATTCTTGCATAGAGAATAGGGTTAACTCAGTGCAGTAGTACAACCAAATATTTGAAAATCGCAACTAGATTAACCGTAAGGACACAGTACGAACAATCATTTGGCTAATCTCTCCACACGCAAAGTTAAAAAAATACCTCTTGTTCGCGTACTAAAACAAAACAATAAAATAGTTTGTCTATATTTCTGAGATGAGGTATTATGTACACTATTTACATTATTCGGACTATGGTCCTCATCTTTGTCACCATATTTATTACAACATTTCGGCCCTTCAATATCTGTCTATATTTCTGAGATGAGGTATTATGTACACAATTTACATTATTCGACTATTCTCCTCATCTTTGTCACCATATTTATTACAACGTTTCGGCCTTTCAGTATCTGTCTATATTTCTGAGATGAGGTATTATGTGCACTATTTACATTATTCTGACTATTGTCCTCATCTTTGTCGCCATATTTATTACAACGTTTCGGCCTTTCAGTATCTGTCTATATTTCTGAGATGAGGTATTATGTACACTATTTACATTATTCGGACTATTGTCCTCATCTTTGTCACCATATTTATTACAACGTTTCGGCCTTTCAGTATCTGTCTATATTTCTGAGATGAGGTATTATGTGCACTATTTACATTATTCAGACTATTGTCCTCATCTTTGTCGCCATATTTATTACAACGTTTTGGCCCTTCAGTATCTGTCTATATTTCTGAGATGAGGTATTATGTACACTATTTACATTATTCGGACTATTGTCCTCATCTTTGTCACTATATTTATTACAACGTTTCGACCGTTGTACGCTCCGGCCTTCTTCAGGTGGTTGGAATGTCGAACTGAACCCTTTATTTCGCTCAATGGAGTAGACTGTTCTAGTTCCACGTCCCATGTTTAATGGATGTCAGTTATCAGTTATCTCCTGTTAATTCCCCTCTCCAAGTTCTCCACTGCCTTAACCATATATTGAACTCACACTCTTTGGTTCCTGTCACTGGATCTAATTAACGCCTTTATCCACTGTGGCATGTGTCCTTGAGGACCCAAAGAGTGTGAGTTCAATACCCGGTTAAGGCAGTGGAGAACTTGGAGAGGGGAATTAACAGGTGATAACTGACATCCATTAAAAACCATGACACGTGGAAATAGAACAGTCTACCTCAGTGAGCGAAATAAAGGGTTCAGTTCGACATTCCAACCACCTGAAGAAGGACGGAGCGTACAGCGATCGAAACGTTGTAATAAATATGGTGACAAAGATGAGGACAATAGTCCGAATAATGTAAATAATGCAGTTAAAATGGTCGATTTTTTAAAATCTTATAAAATAAGCACAGCAAGTTCACCAATGATCATTTCGGGGAAGAGAGACACTTAAATTATCGTGATATCTACCAATTATTTATTTGTTTATTTTAAATTAGTTAATTATAGGTTCGATTTGTTTCATTTGTATCTTTTCTATGTATGAGTCCCAGTAAATATCGAACTTATTTTAAACTAAAATCGTCATTATATTTAATTATCCTACATTTATAAATTTATAAATACATTTATGTAAAAAGACCTCATAGAGAGATAAACTTGGTAAATATTTTCAACAAACATTTATAGCAAATGAAGAACTAATAAAAAAGGAGAGAAGTGAAGCAAAAGTAGTTGGAATGTAAGAGAAGGAGAGAGAAAAATATTATTAATAAAATTAATCTAAAGAATTTATGTTAAAAAATATATTCTGAAAAAATATATTGAAAAAAGAATATTAAAAAATAAAAAATAAAATAAATATTAGGAGGGAAAAATAATATTAATAAAATTAATCTAAAAAAATTATGTTAAAAAAATATATTCAGAAAAAATATATTAAAAAAGAATATTAAAAAAAAAGAAAAAGAAAATAAATATTAGAAGGAGGGAAAAATAATAATCTACAAAATTTATGTTAAAAAAATAGAGAAAAAATATATTAAAAAAAGAATATTAAAAAAATTAAAATTAAAATAAATATTAGAAGGAGGGAAAAATAATATTAATAAAATTAATCTGGAAAATTTATATTAAAAAAATATATTGAGAAAAAAATATTAAAAAAAAGAATATTAAAAAATAAAAATAAAATAAATATTAGAAGGAGGGAAAAATAAATTTATAAAATTAATATTTTTGAAACTAAAGAGCGGGGCAATGTTACAGAGAATGTAAGAGAGAGAAAAATATATCAATAAAAATATAATATATTATTAATAAAAAATTTATAAGTATTTCACCCCATGCAAGGCGGGAGTGCCACTAGTATGCAAGAGGTTGGAGAGAGTGAAAGTAAGAGAAAAGACTAGCGTATAGGGAGGATATAGGAAAAAATAAAAAAGAAGAAAAGGAATTAAGGCATCAAAAAAATGTCGATTGACATTACATTTAAATTTTAAAAGATTATAGTTATCAGGCAAGCAAATAAGAGTAATGGAGTTCCACTGACGGGGAAGTGCGGGAGAAGAAGCTGTTGGAGTAGAAGAGGCGGTTACATTTAACTGTTTCAACAGTAAAAGGGTGGGACCGAGATACCAACTTAGTAGCAAGCTTAAATTCATGCAGTCTGGGGACAAGTGAAAATAGCTCCTCAGCGCAGATGCCATGAAAATATTTGTAGAAAAGACAGAGGGAAACCAGATCACGTCGGTGAAAAAGTTACTGGATTTGAGACGCCAAGAATCTATCACATTTCTGATCCTTCTTTGGATTTTGTTAAGAAATTCGAGATGAACAGTGGGGGTACCAGACCATATATGGAACACAGTATTCAATGCATAAAGGAATGATAGATTTGTAGATCTGAAGGATGGACTCAGACGAGACCAACTTTCCTTGCGGTAGATGCAGCTATTGATTCAATATAGTTGTTCCACCTCAGGTCAGTGGAAAACGTATGACTAAGAAGGCGCAGTGAGTCGTTCTCGTAAAGCCGGGCATCAGTCATGCTGATAGGAGGCAGGGAAGTCTCTCTATTGTGAATAAATGGAGAGCAGTTTAGTTTTAGATGCATTAAAATTTACAAACCATTTCCTTCCGCAGTCAGCCACTGATTGGAGGTCCTTCTCGAGACCAACGTCTAGGTTAGCTTTGTCAGCAGTGCCGAATTTACTGTCGAGGTAGGAATAAATTGTAGTGTCGTATGCGTAGATGCCCACTTGAGAGCTGATGACACCAGGAAGATCATTGATGAAATATAGGACCAAGGGGAGAGCTCTAGCGAACACCAGCGTTCGTATGAAAGGAACTGGAAGAGAACCCGTTGAGAACGACCTTCATTTCATGGTTTGACAGGAATGATTGAATTACATCAACAATCGTCCTGTAATACCGTAGCCCTGGAGCTTGCGTAGAAGACCAGCATGCCAAACCCTGTCAAACGCCTTCGATATATCTAGATCCACAGCTCGACCTTCGCCGTTATTATCAAGAGCTTGGAATACATATTCAATTATGGCCGTAAGCACATCAGCGGTAGACCATGCAAATGGAATCCATATTGTTTGTCAGAGTAGATTATGGGAGATAAGATGCTTAACCACTTCGGCATTGATTAAAGCCTCGAAGACTTTGCCGTAAAGTAGAAGAAAACTGATATGACGGTAGTTAGAGGGATGAGAAGGGTCTCCAGAGTTCGGGACGACAGTGGAGGACTTCGAATAGGCTGAAAAGCAAGAATCAGTGATGTAATAGTTGTATAGTTTGGAGAGAACTGGAGCCAGCACAGGAGAACATTACTTTAGGACTACGGCTAGTATCCCGGCACCACCACTTGCTTTGTGAGAGTCTTAGAGATGATGTCCAATACCATCGACGGGATTATCGCCATCTTACTCAGTAGAGCCTCAGTTCTAGTGGGGGGGATCAGGTGTGGGTATTCCGGATGAGTCAAGTGTTGAGTTGGATGAGAATTTCCAAGCAAAGCATTCAGCTTTATCAGCTGTGGATGTCAGGACCTTGAACTGATTGAATAGAGGAGGGATTGTTGATTTGCTGTTGTTCAGCACATTCTTCAACAGCCGCCAATAATCTTTAGAACCAGACTTGCGAGATGCAATACGTTGTTTCATTCTATCAGCAAACAGTAACTTTGCTTCATTGAGGACGTTCGTCCTGGGTATGACGATAAACTACATCCGCGTCCTGGGTATGACGATAAACTATGTCCAACAGCAAGGCCTCTGGTCAGGAGGTTTTAAGGAGCGTGGAACCATCTCTTAAATGCTGGTGTTCCCAGGTACGCCCTGACCCTGGGTGGTAGCACCTGTTAGGGTCCCAGCTACTGGGAAATAGTTAACCCCGAAACTGAGGTAAAAAGCATTATAAAAGTGTAAAAATAGGTTTTAATACCAGAAATACTTTGTAAAAAATTACTACCAGAAATAAATTTTTGAAGAAAAACAAAATTTTACCAGCAATACGTTTTTGAAAAAAAAATATTACCAGCATTACATTTTTCAAAATAATATTACCAGCTATACATTTTTAAAATAATATTATCAGCTATACACTTTTGAGGAAAAAACAATATTACCAGAAATAGATTTTTTGACAAAACAAAATATTACCAGGAAAAAAAAGTTCTCGGCATTAAATAACCCATTGAGGTTGATATACCCTAAAACACAACAAACCAAACCATCATTGAGGATATACTTGCACTCATTACGAGCAGAAACAAAGAGACGTATCACATTATGAAATGGACAAAGTCCAACAATTATTTAAAGACATTTTTATATAGTTTTATAGATACAAATATTTAAGTAAATGCTCTGTTTTTTAACAAACAGTATTAATAACATTTACCGGCCTGAATGACCGAGAAATTTTTATAGAAAATATTCGTCCTCCGACAGGAATCGAACATCTATCCTATACGGAACCGCCATTTAGCTTGGCGTGCTCTTAAACGATCAAGCCACAGAAGATCGTTCGTTTAGCATGGCCGAATTTACTGCCTTTAAACTTCAATCTAAGACGAAGCTTTGCAAGCTCTTTGAATTTAGCAGTAAGTACTGTCAAGCATCCGTTCAGTATAATGTTCTGGGGATGCTTTTCTTTTCATGGAACTGGTTTCTTAAAACCTATTGAAAAGACCCTCAGGAGCGAGCAGTACAAGAGAATTTTAGAGTCTTGTCTGCTCCCTTCTGCTGAAAGGGTGCAAATCGACCCCACCAAGCTCATTTTTATGCACGATAATGCTCCCTGTCACAAATCAAAATTGATGAAGGAATACTTTGATGAGAAGCAGGTGAGTGTTATGACATGGCCGCTCCAATCTCCTGACAGCAAC
Organism: Acanthosepion esculentum; assembly: GCA_964036315.1. Lineage (NCBI taxonomy): Eukaryota > Metazoa > Mollusca > Cephalopoda > Sepiida > Sepiidae > Acanthosepion > Acanthosepion esculentum. The sequence continues at coordinate 5,439,860 of OZ038481.1, forward strand.
CCCATAGAAAACTTATGGAGCATTATAAAGTACAGGCTCTCGAGAAAGCAGTTGAGTAACAAAGAGGATTTGATTGTGAATTTCATATCCGAATGGAATTCAATGTTTGGAGATGAGATTTGCCAGAACCCAATGAAGTCAATGCCAAAAAGGGTTGTAAAGGTTATTCAAAATAAAGGAAGATCCATAGATTATTAAATATTTCGAACTATATTACCTATTATAAATAAATTATACCTCTATTATTCTTTATTTAAAGCTGTTCGGTTATGTTTCTATTGATTACTAGTTGCAGGAAATAAGTGAGTTTTTCCTTAAATCTCATTTATATCCAAAATTATAATTATCAATAGAATACCTTAGGGTAAGTAAACTTTTTTTACTATGTGGTCGGGAAGGGGTCTTTATATTAGTAAGATTAAAAATTAGTTTGACCCCCAAAACAATAGGCGAAAAAAAATTTAAGTAAAAAAAATCAGGTGTGTCACTTTTATCGAACGGCACTGTAGTCCTACATTCCTGATCAACCCAATCAAAACTGATTTGGGTAAAATAAGCCAGAGGATTTTACAAAAAGTGTGTGACTTATTACGAACCACAACACAGGCTAACCAGTGGAAAGATACAGGTGAATGTATTTCTTGGTTTCACAGGATAAAAAAAATGAAAACGCACATATTCATAATATACAACATTAAAGATTTCTATCCTTCAATATCTAAAAAAGTGCTACTCGAAGCATTGAACTTTGCTAAGGATTTTGTCGAAATGAAACCCAAGCATCTATAAATTATTCTACACTGTCAAAAATCAGTTCTGTTCCACAATGGCAAAACCTGGCAAAAAAAAACCAAACAAATGTGCCTTTGATGTCACCCAAGGTTCTTGTGATGGAGCTGGGTTTCTGAATTGATGGGCCTTTACATATTAAGTAGGATCAACTAAATAGTTCATATAAATGATCATGGCCCGCATAGGGACGACGGTCTGATGGTAGTACCAGATAATAGAAGAAACAATGATAAAATAAGAAAACTTCTATTTAAATTCTTCAAACGCCTAGGATTTGAAATTGAGGTTGATATTAATCAAAAAGTAGTACAATACTTGGATGTAGAATTAAATCTACAAAATGACAGTGTCTCCCCATATATGAAGACCAACAGCCTATTAAAATATGTGAATGCTGGGTTCAAACACCCTAAAGTTGTAATTAAGATTACCTCTAAAGGAACAGAATACAGAGTATCGAGAAATTCTTCTAGCAAGAACATTTTTAAGAGTAAAAAAAAGCTATACAAAAGAGAGTCAATAGAAGATGGGCATAAGACTAAACTTGAATTCAAACCCCAGAACCATCAACAAATGGGACACACCAAAAAGAAAAGAAATATCATTTAGTTTAAACCCTCCCCTCACTTTAATTTGGAATTAAAATCAATCATAGGGAAAGGTTTTTTTAAGTTGTTTGATAAGGACTTCCCCTAAAATTCCGAATGGCATAAAATCTTCAATAGATACACCCGCCATAAAAATAAGTTACAGTTGTACCAACAATTTGGAAGCTACCATAAAAAAAAACAGAACAAAGGAATTTCAAAGACAGCATAGCCAAAAACGATATAAGCAAAAATATGTGCCACTTTTGGGATAGAGACAAATGTCTAATGAAAGGGTCTCTTGTAAAAAAAAAAGGGAGGGGTCTGCAAAGCAGTTGTGGAGAACGAAAATGGCAAAAGTAAAGTATATGTGGGATGTACTGAAGTAGTTTCAAAAAAAGATGATACAACCACCATTCATCATTCAAACTGGAAAAATATAGAAACTACGAAACTAGGTAGCCATGAGACAAGAGGATATCTTTGGTAAATAAGAAAAGAGTACTGAGCTATCACGGGACATCTGTCCTCCTTTACAGCAGCGAATGTTGGACGGCCTCCTCAAAGATGAAGAAGAGACTCGAGACGACGGAGATGTGATTCTACAGAAAGTTGCTGAGTATATCATGTACTGAGCGTATAAGCAACGATGAGGTCTTGGAGTGGATGCAAACAAGGAGAAGGCGTATGCTTATTCTCCCTATAGGACCAGTCTGTCCTGCTATTTACCCATAGCTGGGGGAGAAGAAGAGGATTCATACCTTTCCCAAGAGTATTAGCGTATAAGTGAATGTAATGGATTCGACGGGAATTCTAATTCTGTTCTCCGATTATCCATTACTACACCGTGCCTCCATTATATATATATATATATATATATATATATATATATATATATATATATATATATATATATATGTGTGTGTGTGTGTGTGTGTGTGTGTGTGTGTGTGTGTGTGTGTGTGTGTGTGTATATTATATTATTATATTATTTTTCTCCCCCACTCCTTTACATTCTCTCTAATATTGACTTTCTCCATAGTTTCAAATATTAATTAATTATTATTAATAATAATTTTCCCGCATTCTAATACTTAAACACTGTGTAAAAACTGTCCAAATGTTTCATAGTTCCGAGCGCTTTCGGCTATACCTTTCGCCATTACCAAGCTTAATTGAATGTATGCATTATGTGTATGTTTTAGTGTGTTATAGAGATGCTTTTAAATTCCGAATACGGTTAGCACATTGTGGCCTTGTTCGTAGTTAAAATTATTAAGAGTTGGCTTTTTTCTTTGGACAGTTTTTATACACACTTTGTCCAGAAAAGAAAGCTCTTGTTCGAACACAAGAAAAATTAAATAAAAAGTGTGTGTGTGTGTGTGTGTGTGTGTGTGTGTGTGTGTGTGTGTGTGTGTGTGTGTGTGTGTGTGTGTGTGAAAGAGGGCGAGAGTTCTGTTCGGTAATGATCCATTTAACATTAACAAAAAGTAACCCGTCGGTGCCTTAGTCCTCTTCAAATATACTTTCATTTGCTACATTTAACTCAGGTGTCCTATTTCTACATTTCTGCAAAGTCCTCTTTCGGAATTCCCCTCAGCTGCCCCACATCACGTTCTCCTTAATCTCATCCAAGGTCTGGAATTTCTTCCATTTCAACAGCGATTTTAGCGTTGGTAAAAGTCAAAAGTCACAAGAGGCCAAATCAAGTGGTTGAGTTTAACAGATCTGGATGTTTGATACAAATCACTTCACCATATTTAATGAATAGGGAGTCGGGCTATTCGAAATGGGAAGTCCTTGGAATCGACACATAATAATTTAATTTTCAAACTCTCAATCGCTCAAATCTCGTAGACTCCACTGAGAAGTACGGGACCCCAGTTCCCAACCTGCTAGGGGTTATTGATGTAGTTTATGTAGTAAATGCGTTTTTACGGGATGAAGTTGCTAGCCAACCGGTTTTGAATTCAGAGTTGCCCTTCTCTTAGACTGGTTCGCAAACAAGGCTGTTATTTAACCTATAGCTGGGTGAAGAAGAGATAAATATGTTTTCCCAATGGTATTTGCGCAAAAGTAACGACTGGAATTCGAACTCGGTTCGCTGGTTTCTCGTTTCGCTAAACTATACGCCACCTACTCAACACACCCAGTCAGTTACCAGATTTACTGTTGCCTACACAAATTTCTGGTGTTTTTTTTTGTTTATGGCCTTCTAGAATAAGAATCTATCTTGTGGCTTCAGTTTGAAGAGCCTTGCTATTATTCGAATAATTCTTTGCTGAAACGGAATTTGATTCATACTAGCTGCGAACGTCACGCAGTACGCAAGCTCACTTCGTGACATGCTAAGAAACGTTTCGACAGAATGTCTGCTCACGCATACTCAGTAAAGACTTCTTTGGCAATTTACATCAAAGTAGCATGATATTGTAGCCTCTTCAAAAATGGTTTGTTTGTTAATCGTTGACACGTGAAAGTTAATTAACGTCTGTAATCATAAAGAATAAAGATGGGTGTCATCTAACACATCTTTTGTAATTGTCTGTTAATTCGTTTGACTGAAGAAAATATATCACTCAAAATTCATAGGCTAATAATTTTATAACAGCCTCTTTTCAGAAGGTTTCAAATAAAGAAGTTAATTTAATTGAATATAAGCATATAATATCTGTCTCTATTTCTGAGATGCGGTATTGTAATTATTTACATTATCTACATTGTTCGGACTGTTGTCCTTATCTTTGTTGCCATATTCACGACATTTCGACCGTTGTACGCCCCGGCCTTCTTCGGGTGATTGGAATTTCGAAATGAACCTTTTTATTTCGTCCACCGGGCTAGATTGTTCCAGTTCCACGTGCCGTGCCTCTTCCGGGTGTCTCAGTGTCAGTTATCTCCCTTTAATTCAACTCCTCAAGTTTTTGTTCACCTCTGCTGTAGCCAGGTATTGAACCCACATGCCCCAGTTTATAAAAGCGTTGGTTGAAACCGGTGACTTAAGAGTTGTCATCAAGCAGTGGAAAGGATTCATTTCTTTACTGGGTACTTCATTACAATGGCCTTGTAGCAACTTTAGTGCTGTCCAATTAAATGCCCACTCATTCATGTCGTGTATCCGCGCTCGGCAGCCATATTTGTTTCTGCAGTCTTCCATCGCAGACAAGCATCACCGTCTCGGGTCACCTTCGACGATCACAACGACTTTCAAAAAGCTACCAGACCGCGCACCCTCCCCCTTTTTTCTAAATCCTTTTCATTTCCTTAGTATACACATAAGCGCATAAACACATTGCGAATACACACACACACACACAAAGGTACACACACATACGCACACACAGACACAAACACAAGCACGCACGCACAAACACACATGCATAAAAACACACGCGCACATATATTTTTTAATCACTTCCGCGTTTTGTATTTCAAAACTTAACCCGCTCTGGCAATCAATCAAATAAGCTCATGCATCTCTCTCTCTCTCTCTCTCTCTCTCTCCTCCCCTCAACCTTCTCCCTCTCTCTCCTCACCCTCTCTCTCCTCTCCCTCTTCCCTTTCCCTCTCCCTCTCTCTCCCTCACTTTTTCTTTTCCTCTCTCTCATTCTCTTTCCCTATCCCTCTCCCCATCTCTCTCTCTCTCTCTCTCTCTCTCTCTCTCTCTGTAGTTTGTACAATAGTCTCGCTAGGTATTCCTAGCCATTTTTATCCTCATTGGGAACTCCCTGAAACTGCATTTTTTGGCAAATTTGCCTTAATCTAACACATACCAAAAGTGTCAGCCGTAATACAATTGTGCAGTAAACCATAATAAGTTCTATTCTAACTGAATACCCAGCAATATTGCCCTTGTGCCAGCACACTTTCAGAGCTTCAAAAGCGTCTACGCAGCCTTGTTTTTGATAACATATTTTCCAGACTACAACAAATTTCCCACAGACGAAATGCCAGAAGTCTCTCGCTATTCTGTTGCTATTCCCATGACAGTTGTTCTGACGAGTTTCATTCCTTATTTCCACCAATTCGGATCTTCACATCCAAGAGTCAACCTTATTCTCTTCATATTCCAGTGGTAAGAAAGGATTTTCATTCTGTTATCTTATTAAGAGCGTCTACCTTGTGTATGAGTCTCCCGAGAGGATGCTTCCATGATCAAAACTTATATAAGTCTAGGATCCACCGTTATTTATCCTACATATCCACATAATCTACACTTCATACCTCTTCCGTTTGCATCTACGAAACTGGAAGGATATTATTATTATTATTATCATTATTATTATTATTATTATTATAAATAAGAATAAAATATAAAACAATAATAATAATAATAATAATAATAATAATAATAATAATAATAATAATAATAATAATGAAAATTATAAATAAAATAAAATAAAACAACATTTAAAGTTTGTTTAAAATAAATTAAATAAAAAATAAAAATAATGAAAATACTCCCAGCATGCAACAAAAAATGTCTCTGCCGGAAATACGGACATTTCGTGAAAAGTCGCTAGACTCAATCTCTTAACCACAGACTTTGGTACGAGCAACACGTGTGTGTGACTACTCTCTTTGATACGACAGGTAATGCTGTAACCACAATAGACACACCAATTCGTTCACTAGCTCAGTCACTACGACTACTTTCAAAATCTACCACGATTCTAACTGTAGAAGTCATAACATAATTTAGCTATTAGAATGAACACTATGCCAGAAAGAGTATGTGGGAAAATCAGAATGGCCCTTTCACTACAGAATTAATAACTATCGGAATTGGATCAAGTCGGCTCCCAATGAAAGGTTATTCCCTGTAAAACAACATTTCCGCCGAGAAAAATATGATTTTAAAAGCCATGCAAAATTCCCTATTCTTGAAAGAAAAGAAATAGACAGGAAAAATAAGTTTAGAAAAATTTTAGAACATGAAGACAAATGGATTTTCCGTCTCAAAACACTTTGTCCAGACGGGCTTAATCACAAATTTAACAACATAGATAGAATTAATATATAGCCCCATAAATCAAGCTCCACCGACATTTCCCACCCACACAAGACAAACATGCTGTTGAGGTCTCACACTTATACACACACTCATACCGATATATAGACTTACACACATCATACACACTCCCAAAGAACTAAAAGATAATATACAATTAACACACCCATCCCCCTCCCAGCAACCAATAAAATTGTCAAAATGACCAAAAAGGGAATTCTGCAAATCATGAATCTCCTCAGCTTCTATTTTAAAAACAAATTGAAAGAGGCCGTTTGACCAACACAAGGACGGACCAAAATTAACGATAAAAACATATGAAGACTACAGATATTTTCTTCATAAACAGTCATTCATTGCTGAAGTTCACTGCTACTAACAAGCAGATTTTTTTCTCCTAAATGCTGGCCGAAACTAGTCAAGAAACGTAATTGAAATAAAACAAAAATATTGATATACAACCCAGTGTGTCTGAAAATTTAAATTTTTAATATTTTTTATTGTTCAAAACATATATATATATATAAAGACGTGATGGATTTTTATTTCTTAATTCGACAGATTTTATTACTTAGATGCTATTTTTACTGGATACTCATATTTGACTAAACGCCCCGTTTATTTATTAGCAGCATTATTTTTTTATTTTCGTCTACCGGACTGAAATCGTATTAAAGAAAAAATATGAATTCTCTGACAGATTCGAATCCTGCTGGAAAAGATATATTTTCTCGAATATTCAGGCCGGTATAGTAATAGTATGGACAAACCACATTATTTAAAATAATTTGCGAGCTAAAATAGTTCCCGGTGTAGTTTACAATGCACTCAATTACAGAATCATTAAAACATTAAATAAATAAGAAAGTATTGTTGGACAACCTGGAAAACGATAACGACAAACTACATTAGCTTATTTCTTAGTTTAATTCCATCTGAATGTCTTATCTCTTATTACATGTGTCTGTTCAGGCGCTCGTGATCGCCTACAAAATAGCTCAATCTTGTCAGTAATGTTCGTTTTCATTTCTGACAAACAACCACTCTTTCCTTCCTTATATAAAATGCACAAAATACGCAAAATATTCGTTTTTTTTTTATTCTAACGGCATATCAATCTCTATGGGTTAATTAATGCCGAAATCTAAATATTCTGTACGCGATTTTTATTTTTATTTTAGATAATGGTTTTAGTGATACATGTTTTACTAATTAACCCATAGCTGGGGGAGAAGAGGTGGATTCATATCTTTCCTAAGGTAATTAAGCGTAAGTGAATATAACAAACCCAACTGAAACTGGAACTCGGCACTCGGATTTTTAATTTCGAGCCATTATCCATTACACCATCCGCACATCCAAACTTAGATCACCTAATATTCCCTAGCGGTCACCCATCTAGGTACTGTCCAGGCTCGACGTTTATTAACTTCGGTGATCGTACAAGAACCGATGTTTGAACGTGATGTTGCTATAAGCCTTAATCATGGCGTGTTGCATAGAACACCTGCACTTATGATCCTCCCTTGCTAAAGAGCCCCATTATCCATTTTTCTAATAATTAATCGAGCAAAGTATTCCGTCTTACGCATCAAGGACAACATTAAAACAGATACTTCTGCATATATTACTCCTTCATCTAATTGCTTACATATTACTTATATTTCGACACAGCAGTGGCGGCGTCGACAGGTGCAGTACCTGACATACCGTATAGATCACATGACAGTGGGAAGAGTGCCAAAGGTAGGGTTAAGGTCTTCTAAAAATAGAAGCAATAAAAAGGCGAGGAGCAATGGAACATTAACCAAGCTACCTTGAGTCTACAGGTAAAATGCTGATACTGACATGTTCGGATCTATACAGTCGCTCCCTTTTGCATATTCGTTTAACAGTATCAGCTATTCACATCCACTGTTTCAATGCTTCCGTCACAATCCTTTACTCGTCTGTCTATCTATTTATCTATCTATTTCAGTCTGTTCATATCTATCTACCAATCCCAATCTAGGCATACGTATCTATAAATGCAGATTTGGTTGAAGATCAACGAAATGGCAAAGAAATACAATACATACACACAGATGCAATTCTATCGGCAGAAAAAAAATCTTTGATAATAGTTGACGAAAGCTGGAAGCACTTAGAAGACATTGGTAAATTCATGTCCAAATTCTTCGCCGAAAACAGAAAAAAAATTGGCAAAAAAAATTAAATTAAAAAAATTAAAGAAAAATGTCCGTTGCCCTTGAATCAAACTTGCATAAATAAAAAAATATGGCCAAATACACCCAAGATCTATAGATTTTATGGACTCGCCTCAATACAATCATTGCACGAAGTCTTCATCTGAAGAGTGCATTGAGGCTGGAAACTGACTATCACTATGCCGGGTTCATTCCTATGTCCTCACTGTCTTAATCGCTCTATTTCCAATATTGAGCACTTTCTTTATAAATATAGCGCATTTAAAATTATATATATATAATTTTGATATATATATATATATATATATATATATATATATATATATATATATAATTTATATATATATATATAATTTATATATATATATATATAATTTATATATATATATGATTTATATATATATATATATATATATGATTTATATATATATATGATTTATATATATATGTATATATATATAATTTATATATATATATATATATAATTTATATATATATGATTTATATATATATAATTTATATATATATATAATTTATATATATATAATTTATATATATATAATTTATATATATATATAATTTATATATATATATAATTTATATATATATATATAATTTATATATATATATATAATTTATATATATATATATAATTTATATATATATATATATAATTTATATATATATATAATTTTTTTATATAGATATATAATTTATATATATATATATATAATTTATATATATATATAATTTATATATATATATATATATAATTTATATATATATATATATAATTTAGATATATATATATATATAATTTAGATATATATATATAATTTATATATCTATATATATATAATTTAGATATATATATATAATTTATATATATATATATATATATAATTTATATATATATATAATTTAGATATATATATATAATTTATATATATATAATTTATATATATATATATATATATATATATATATATATAGGGTGCGATGGATGAATTATCGTGTAAATTACGCAAAAATGAAAATAACACTGATATCTCATTTTAACAGATATGTTTACCAAAATTACACAAAAATATCTTGAAATAGTAAAGAGTAAAGTTATTCAATAAAATCGCCATTAGCTTCAATGATGCCCCCCCCCGGGCATCTTCGGAAACTCCTGCAAATCTTCTGGACAGTCACTATGTTTAAGTTGATCAACGCTGCCATAATCCTTGCCTTCAGTTCATATTTGGTGTTAAAAGGAGTTATCTTGGCCCCTCGCTCAACTGCGTCGCACACATAATAATCAAGGGGGGGGGGTTTGCAGTCTGGAGAGTTCAGCGGCCAGATTTGAGGGATGATGTGGACTCAGAAATTGTCTGACAGCCATGACTTGGTTCTGCTGCTTGTGTGTCATGGTGCAGAGTCATGTTACCAGACATAGGGTCTTTCAGTAGCCACCCTTTTGACCCAGTGAAGCACTACCTCCTCAAAGCACTTGATAGGCCCTCATCAACAAATTCGTGAGTTTTTCAATAAGAACGATCAGAGTGAGTTTTCCGAGCTGCTTGTACCTTCGTAATCATCATTAGACTCATCCAACTCAGAATCCTCTACACTCTCCCCAGATTGACACCCACACACGCTGGAATGTTCGCATTTCAGCTTCCGACGCAAATACCAAGCAGTACAGCCTACCGTTTCAAAATTTCTGGAATTGCATCATTCTCATTCCTTTTCTCGCAGACGCTGCCCAACAGACCCTACATAACTGTGCAGTCCACAACATAAAAAACGAACAATGCGCATGCGCGAAAATAAAATTATAAAATGGCAACAATTTACCCATCGCACCCAGTGCGTGTATATATATAAATATATTTTTAAGACATTTTTTATGTTTATACATTCTTTTTATAGATACAAACATTTAAGTAAATGCTCTGTTTTATAATAAACAGTATTCATAACATTTACCGGCCTGAACGTATAAACATAAAAAATGTCTTTAAAAATAATTGTTGGACTTTGTCCATTTCATTATATATATATATATATATATATATATATATATATATATATATATATATATATATATATATATATATATATATATAGATAGTTTTAAGGTGTGCGACAGGCTGTTTCATGAAATAGCCTGTACGAAATGACAAGCTTTGTCTTTTTTAATTTTTCCAATTTTCGGATAAGGTATTGAGTATTGTTCTTGAAGTTGTGGATAAACTCTGCGAGGTTCATAATTTGTTATACTTATTCAAGTAATTTCGTCAATTGCAGTCATTATCAAGAACCGATGTGGTATCTGTGTCGTAGTTAGAAAAGATTTTATGTGTCTATGCATGATGTAATTATATCAGCAGCCGTAGTAAAATCTCATCTACTACTACTACTACTATTGCTACAATTACGCTTTGTTTATATATCTCGCTTGTAAATCTTCGTAATGTAACTGCAAGCTGTTCTATCTAAATATTTTAAAGTAATTTGCAAGAACGAACTTGGTATTCAATAAATTAATTTTAGTTTACGAAAATTTGAAAATTCAATATGATTTACAATCCCCGGTAAAGTTATACTGGAAACTAAGGACTATTAGTATTAATTTGCGTTACGCGACTTATAAGAAAACCAGGATCGTAGAAACTTAAAAGTCAGATTTACTAATCTCAGAAGTTTTATTAGTTAAATATATTTCCCAATTTTTAATTTCAATTTTAGGGAGGAAAAGATTCTTAAACATTTCATGACTGTGTTTTTTGAATAAACGGCAAAGTTGTCTGCTTTTTCAAAGCTTGAATGGCGTTTGAGACACACATCGCTGATTGGTTAATAAATGCTAACGTGGTAATTTGAAATTGAAGTTCGTGCGAGCCTATATTTGAACAAAACTGAGGTGGTGTCTGCGTGACCCTACTTTTGCACGGAATTGAGATTTTAGTGACACTACTTGCATCTATTGTATTTCTTATACAAATTTTAACATTATATATATATATATATATATATATATATATATATATATATATATATTGTTATGGTAATATACTCACGCACGCATATAAATAGGAGCTGCTATAAGTAGGAGCAGGTACTGCCATTTAGAGAGGGAAGTTTCTAGCAGTCAGCTCTGATAGTCGGATCGAACATTGTTGCTGTAACACTCTCGTTTGTATATGTTTGAATTACCGTTTCTGTTAATATATTTGTTTAACTCAATTCTCTCTTTGTGTCGTTATTTCTGGACCTAACAAGGTCACAACTGATATATATATATATATATATATATATATATATATATATATATATATATATATATATATATAATTAGTAGATCAGCCGATTCTGCTACTTTGATTTCAACCGTTCGGTATCGCGCGAAAGGTTGAAACCAAGGGAGTAAAAGCTTTACACGTTATTTTTTTATGTTCTTTATACGTGTATTAGGCAGTTTTTAATGCTACTAATTCCTACTCTTACTCAACTCTGATCATTAACTTTTTTTATCATATATATATATATATATATATATATATATATATATAATATATCACTTGAATCATGTGGAGAAGTGGAGAAATGAGAAAACAATTTTTTACGGGTTTTTTTTTTTTTTGTTATTTTGTTTAAGGTTTACATTTGTCTTCGTACCGACCTTGAGTGTGAATATTTTATTTATTTCTTTAATTATTTTGATAAATTTTATTTATTGTATTTTATTTTATTGATTTATTGCTTATATTATATATATATATATATATATATATATATATATATATATATATATATATATATCCATTTCAGTCTATTGATATCTATTTCAGTTTATAAATATTCAACTTCATATATAAATCAGACTGTATCTCAGTTTATATCTATCTGTCTATCTATCTATCTATCTATATATATATATATATATATATATATATATATATATATATATATATATATATATATATATGTACATATATATATATATATATATATATATATATATATATATATATATATATATATATATCAAAATAAAAGGACAGAACACTCAGATTTATAATCCACGGTTCTTTAGCATTTATTTTTAAAAACAGTGCTCGATATACAGTAGAGCAGAGTATTAATATTATTGTTTAAAAATATATAACAAAACATGGTAATTTCTGCATCGCGATGAATACATATTTTTTTTAAATAATAATATAATTAATTATTTAAAATTGCTAAAAGCCCTCCATCTATCTTAGATACGTAAACGATATACTTTTACTAAGAAATAGGTAAACTCCTGAAACAGTTTCAAACAACTTCTTCCTTATCTTTACATATTAACTTAATACTATTAACAACATTCCCTTTCTCGATATACTGATTAACACCAATAATAATAAGTTCACCGTCTCCCCATATAAAAAACTACCAGCATAAATTCCTGTACTCTTAACTGTAAAAGCGAATGTCCAAATTATTATAAAATCGCTATTATAAAAAACCTAATAAATCGTGCATAAACTAATTCATCGACAAAACAGATTTTCTACAGCGAACTTAAAAATATAAAACAAACATTCATCAATAACATCTTCCCCAACTACATCGTTGACAAGCAAATAAGATGCTCCATTAGAAACCTATATACAAAGCATAATAGAACATAATACCTCTCCAACTAATATATCAATCTTTTATATCGTAACCAAATGCATGCTAATTATAAACAAGACGAAAATATACTAAAAGAAAATTAATAAAACTAATACATACACCATAGACCTTAGTAAAAAAAAAAACTTATTATATACTACACTAAATCCACTATATATAGTAAAATCATTCGTAATGACTATTCACCGAGTGTTGCAGAAAACCAGCAACGTTTATAAATTTAAATGTCCTCTGGAAGAATGCATCTCCAACGATAAAAATAATATCTATGTTGGACACACGACAACAATGCTTTCACGTAGGCTAAGTCTTCACCTGAATAACACGTCCAATATTTCTAAACACTTACAACAACATACCTGTCCACACTCGCAATTCAGAAAAATCCTCGTCGAATATACCTTCATAATTTCCACGTAAAGAATAAACCCAATCTCAAAATTCTCGAAGCTATTTATATAAAAAATTGAAACCAAACTTCAATAGAATTATTTACGAATACTCCACAAACATTTTAAAATGTGTACAATAGATAGTCTTTAAATGTTAGTGCTTGCCATTAATAGTTTTTCCTTTATCTAACAACTACTCAAGTTCGGAATTTTTCCACAGTATATCTAGTTAACTCCCCTTAAACGGTGTCCGCGTCACCCAAGCCATGACACAGCGTTCTTGACTCCACATATGAAAATGGTAATTTTTGGATAACAACAACAATTTTGTTCTTCAAAACCATGAACACTAAATGCTTACTCTATATTTAACAATACCCTGAAGATAACATTATGCTATGTCGAAAGAGCTCGGAAATAAATACAATATGAGCCAACATGGTGTTTTCCTATCGTCTTTTAATAACGACACAAAAAAGGTTATCAGTGAATATGAAAGGATCCTATCGAGAATAAGTTGACATAACATATCTAAAGGAACGAAATCCTGTCTTAATATATAATTCATGTCTAAATGAAATGAACCCTATATATATATATATATATATATATATATATATATATATATATTGTGTATATTTAGGCAGCAATTTTTCATTAATGCATGTTTCAATAAATAATATAGACAAACTTTGTCTATTTTAAGTAAGTTCCTTTCATATTGTCTGATAAGCTTAATCACATTATCATTGAAAGACGAAAGGAAATCACCATATTGATACATGTTTAAATCCAATCTAAGTTTTCGGCTTAAATAAGCCATTATTAAAATTGACAATTACATTCCAATATATCAAACAACACACGGACGAAACAATAATGATAGTCTGTTTTTGTTGGTTGAAAAATTTCAAAGCAACGACAAACACTTGTATACGAGACAAGGAAGCATATATATATATATATATATATATATATATATATATATATATATATATATATATATATATATATGTATATATATATATATATATATATATATATATATATATATATATATATATATATATATATATACACACACACACGAATACAATAGAAAATTAATAAATGAAAATAAAAGCTTAGTTGAAACGAGTTAAAAAGTGATATGGGAACTTACCCATAATAATAATCGACTATTCCGGACATTATAAATACTGCGCCTCAAGAGGGAGCAGAGAGGATTATTGTAAGAACATTGGAATAGTGATACTTGTCGAGACAACATAGTTCACTCCAACCAAATCTGATAGTCATTACTAATACTTCTACTTCTTTGTATATATTTCTGTTTGTAATATATCTGTGTTATTCCATACCTGTGTTCGCGTTATTCTTCGTTTGGTTTTACCTTGGACCATCACTGTGGTACAAGGAACTTTGACCATAACAAGTGGCGACGAGGACCCCCCCACCAAAAAAAAAACGAACTCTCTGCGCGGAGGACATACCTTTTTTGCTATCCGTCGCACATAACAGTGTCGACGAGTAAACTCTAAAAAAAAAACAAGTTCTACGTGGAGATTTCTAAAAAAAAAAAAAAACAAGTTCTACGCGAACATATAAAAAAAAAGAATTTTCTTTTTGGATATCAATTTTACTGTGGCAACAAAGGACATTTTTTTTTTTTTGGCGTACACAGGTTTCAGAATATCAGGTTACACTAAAGGAAAATATTTACACAACGTTTTGTTAACATGGAAGATTTTAAGTCAACCATTGTGGAACTTATCAAAATCCAATTTGAACAGCAGTAAAAAAAACAAACAGAAACATCTTGAATTACAAGAATTATTACTACGTGTAATGTCAAATAAAGGGCAAAATTCCGAGAATGAAACAGTTCTCTCGCAAGACGCTATTTGGAGAACTATCGAAGATTTCACGTATGCACCCGACGAAGACAAAACCTTTGCAAACTACTTCCGAAGGTACGAAGATATATATGAATTTGACTGCAGAAATTGGTCAGACGCAAGAAAAGTACGTCTATTACTAAGAAAATTAGGCACATGCGAATATACCAAATTCGTAGATTATATCCTACCGAGGAAAACAAGTGAGTTAACTTTCAAAAAATCCATAAAACTGTTAACAGAACTTTACCTCACTATTCCACAAAAGATGGAAATGTCTGAACCTAACAAAAAAGGACAGCGAAGATTACATAACTTTCGCTTCCATTGTAAACAAAAATTGTGATGACTTTAAGTTATCGGAACTCAGAGCGGACAATTTCAAGTGTTTAATATACGTCCAAGGCCTGGTTTCAACCAGTGACGCAGAATCCTTACAAAATTGGAGAGTGAACAAGAATTGAAACTTCAAAAACTGGCCGAAGACTGCCAGAGATGCATCAGTGTAAAGAAAGACTCAAAAGATATAGAAGAAGCTGGCATCGCGCACATACGTAAAGTACGAAGTACGAAGACAAACCAACTTTCCCTCCTCAGAAACAAACCAAAACAATTTTCCCTCCTCAAAAACAGGTAAAACAAACTTTTCTACTTCAAAAAATCAATATCAGAAAAAACTACCACCCAGTCCATGCTATCGCTGTGGTACTTGGCATTGGTATAAAGACTGTCCATACCGTTTTAAAACTTGTCTATCATGCAAAAAAAAATAGGACATAAAAGTTCTCGTTGTTGGACTAGAAGAGAAAGCAAAAGCAGAATAAGAATCACAGGACTGACCAAACGGATGAGACTAACATAAGAAAATACGTACAAGTAGAAATGCAAAACAGAAAAGTCAGACTACAGTTGGATTCCGGCTCGGACTTAACTTTTATTAACGTACAAACATGGAGAAAACTGAACAAACCTGCCATGTTAAAAACGGATAAAATTGCTAGATCGGTAACTGGGAGAAAAATAAAATTTGAGGGTGAAGTGATTACAAACGTGACATTTAATGGAATGACAAAAGAAAATTAAAAATGTATGTATTAAGAAATACAGAAAACTTATTCGGAACGGACTGGATTCAAAAATTCGAACTTTGGGATTTACCAATAAGTACGTACTACCAAAATGTAAAAAGTTTATCAACCGAGGCAGACAAATTGAAAGAGAAACTAAAAGAGAGTTTCTCCGAAGTATTTTCAGCAGGTCTCGGAAGATGTAAAACAATGGCAGCAAATATAGAAATAAAAGAAAACGTTCAACCTATCTTCAAGAAAAAAAGGAGCGTACCGTTTGCGTTAATAGAAAAATAGATCAAGAATTGGCTAGACTCGAAAACACTGGCATATTGACAAAAGTAGAATACAGTCAATGGGCCGCACCTACGGTCTACGTCAAAAAGAAATCAGGAGAAATTCGAGTTTGCGCTGATTTTTCTACAGGTTTAAACGCAGCAATAAAGGACTAGCATTATCCTCTACCCAGTCCAGAATAAGTATTCTATAAATTAAACGGCAAAGAAAAATTACTCAGAAATAGAGAAAGAAACTCTGGAAATTATTTTCGAAGTCACAAGATTTCATAGATACATATATGGTAGATTTTTTACTCTACAGACGGATCAAAAACCATTATTAACAATATTTGGTTCTAAAAAATGTCTACCGGTTTACACTGCAAATAGGTTACTAAGATGGGGTACAATTCTTCTGAACTACAATTCTAGATTGGAGAATCTACCAACGAAAAGAATCGGGCATGCAGATGGTCTGTCGAGACTTATACCAACAAAAACAGAGCCATTGGAAGATCCTGTAATCGCAGCCATGCGACATGAAGAAGATATCAGGACAGTACTATGTTGTACAGTTCGAAACCTCCCCGTCACACCACAAAAGATAAAAAATGAAGCAATAAATGATGAATTCATAAAAGAAACAAAAGCAAAAATAGCAGAAAAAAAATAAGCAAATATCGGACAGCTTTTCTCTATGCGATAATGTGCTACTTTATAACGAAAGGGTTGTAATTCCCAAAACACTACAAAAGCGAATCCTAAAGGATTTCCACAGGGGACATCCTGGAAAAAATAGAATGAAGTCACTAATGCGTAGCTATGTATATTGGAAAAACATGGACCAGGATATTACACAGACGGTGGATATATGCAAGGGTTGTTCCTTAGCAGCCAAAGCACCGCCAATCATCCATAAGCCATGGCCAGAGACAGATCGTCCGTGGTCAAGAATACACGCAGATTATGCAGGTCCAATTGATGGTTTCTACTATTTGATCATAGTGGATAGTTATAGTAAATAGCCGGAGGTGTTTCGTTGCAAAAATCCTACTTCGGAAACTACCATAAATTGCCTCCCCGAGCTGTTCGCTCGGTTTGGAGTAGTGGATTGCTTAGTCACAGATAATGGAATGCAATTCACATCAGAGAACTTCCAAGAGTTTTGCGAAAATTATCAAGTCAAATATATAAAATCCCCGCCATATCACCTAAGATCAAATGGGCAAACGGAGAGATTTGATGATACACTCAAAAGAGCGTTACGAAAAGCATATGATGTGCCTACGGAAAAAGCATTACAACAATTTCTTCAGGTATATCGAATTACGCCAAATAATGATACCCCATCGACATTATTACCTGCAGAAGTGATGCTCGCTAGAAAAATCAGATCTGTATTTGATAAATTGCTACCAAGTCAAACGAAGCAAATAACACAGTCGTGCGTACCAAAAATAACATTCCACCCAGGAGAAAAAGGGTTTTTTTAAGCATATAAAAATAATTCATCTTACTGGGAGCAAGGTACAATTAAAAAAAGAATCGGGAATACGGTTTACATAGTACAGGGACACAAATTCTCACATAGAAGACACGTAAACCAATTAAGGAAGAGACTGTTACAGGATGCTAACGGTCCACCTCAGGAAGAGGTGATGTATACGATTTTCGATACATTTGATATAAAAAGGCCGCAAACAATGTCAGAACCACAAAAATCGTCAAGAAAAAGGAAGTTCACAGAACCTTTGGAAATAGATCCCCCAAGAAATATATTAAAAACCCCTGCTACGCAAAAGCTTCGGAAGGGGGGTGTTATGGGAACTTACCCATAATAATAATGGACTATTCCGGACATTATAAATACTGCACCTCAAGAAGGAGCAGAGAGGATTATTGTAAGAATATTGGAATAGTGATACTTTTCACTCTAACCAAATCTGATAGTCATTACTAATACTTCTACTTCTTTGTACATATTTCTGTTTGTAATATATCTGTGTTATTCCATGCCTGTGTTCGAGTTATTCTTCATTGGTTCTACCTTAGACCATCACCGTGGTACAAGGAACTTGGACCATAACAAAAAGTAATTTCTATAAAGATTCAAATTAAAGTAAAAATCAATGTTTAAGTCGGATAAAGTGAATCACGTTTCTTCTCGCGAATTGGGCAAAAATATATTTTTTCTTTTTGTAATTACGCTGAGGTATCGAAGAAACTATATTAAGATTTTCCCAAAGGGTCGTATATTTTTCACACGCACATAAATTCCCGCACACACATACACCTGTATTTGTCGCTGTAGTGTATACGTTGCGAATGAATTTAATAAAGAACTGAATTGAAAATCAGAAAGAAATAGTGAAATCAGTTATATTCTCCGTTATTCATTATTTTAGAGTAAATTTATATTGTATATTGTAATTTTACATTTCACACACCCACATACACACAGACACTATTATTTTAAGACATGTCTTAAAATAATTGTCGGACTTTGTCCATTTCATAATGTGTGACGTCATTTGATTACATTTGGATACGCATCGAGCAGATATGAATGTACGTAAGAAAATCATGTAAAATTGTAGTTTAAAAACAGTAAAATCGACACGCTCCTCTGTGGCGAAATCGGTAAAAGCACGTCAGGCTAAATGACAGTTCCGTATCGGATACAGGTTCGATTCCTGTCGGAGAACGAATATTTTCTGTGAAAATTTCTCGGGTATTCAGGCCGGTAAATGTTATTAATACTGTTTGTTATAAAACAGAGCATTTACTTAAATATTTGTATCTATAAAAAGAATGTATAAACATAAAAAATGTCTTAAATACATATATATATTAGTTCAAACGTGATTGTAGCAGACACTTCGTATTTGAATTGGTCGCCTCAATTTTATTTATTTAACAGTCACAAATGGGGCGTCTATTTCAAATACAGTGTGTCCACAATAACTTTTAAATTAAAAAAATGTTCGATTTTTAAAAATCAGTTTCACTCCAGGTAAGGCAATAAATCTACTAAGACACAATTGGTTACTGAGTTTGATAAGTATGAGAAGAATTAAACATTGATGATGGAAAACAATAAGAAGACAGATTATAACAATTTATGCTACATTTCAATTTTTGAGGATTAATGTTAACTGAAAAGCAATGAACCGGATGACTGTTCCACAAGTGGTAGCATAGAAAGTACGGCTACATCTAGCCGTTTCAATAGTAAAACGATGGAAGTACTGCGCTTAAATTCATAAAGTCTGGGTACCATAGAGAAAAGTTAATTTGAACAATCACCATAAACATAATTACAGAAAAGGGACTGATACGCTGCTTTACGGCGGGGGGAAAGGGACTAAGGCCGAGATTCCAGGTCAGGACAAATAACATTTCAGATTCTCCTTTGTATCTTATCAAGCATCTCTAAGTACATAGCAGAAGTACCACAGATGAATCAGCAATATCCAATGATTGAACGAATGATAGACTTATAAACGTGTAAGATATATTCTGGCAAGAAGAATTATCTGGCGCGGTACAGTGAACCAACTTTCCTAGCAACAGACCTAATAACCGATTCAATATAATTTTTCTATTTCATGTGAAAGGAAAACGTTAGACCGTGAAGTCGCAAGGGGTCACTCTCCTGGAGGTTAGCATCAGCCATGCTGATGGAAGGAAAAAAGATTCTCTCAGACGATTGAGCAGTTTCGGTTTGGAGGCGTTAAAATTAATAAGTCATTCCTTGTCCCAGTTAACAACAGAGTGTAGGTCATATTTTTTAGATCAGCTGCCAATTTTAGCCTATGGAATCGATCAGACTTAATATTAAGTCAAATACTTTCAAGATATCTAAATACCAAATACTTCTTTAACTAACTAACTAACTATATATATATATATATATATATATATATATATATATATATATATATATATATATATATATATATATATATGAAGAAATATAGTCTTAAAGTGTGCTATATTTATGGGATAAAGTGCTCAATATCAGAGATAGAGCGTGTGTAAATATAAAAGTGAACATAGAAGTCAACACTTAGAGGCAGCAGTCTGTTTCATGCTAGATGCAATCGTCAGGCAACGTTACCTGACGATTGCATCTAGCATGAAACAGACTGTCGCCTCTAAGTGTTGACTTCTATGTTCACTTTTATATATATATATATATATATATATATATATATATATATATATATATATATATATATTTCATTGAAAACGACAGTCAAGGTGTTTTTATTTAGATTTTTATACAATTTCTCATGCGATCTAATTTTTTCTTTTCTTTTCGGATGATAAATTATATAAAAACTGTCCGAATATTCTTTTTATCCGAGCGCTTTCGGCTATACATTTAGCCATTTTAAATGCCCATTGAGGAATTGCATTCCTGATCAATCAAAATTCGTAAATAATTATGTAAGCCAAACTACAACATGTTTGACACGCAGACTCACTCTACACCTTTCTGACAATAGCTCAATTAGATCTCATTTAAATATTCATGGAGACCTACCGGACACTATTCGTAAAATACTTGTTGACAACACTAATATAATTGCATCATCTACATGCAAAAAAAGGTTAAAAATAATAGAAGCCTTATTAATAAAATAAAAAACACCAAAACTTAATAATATTAACTTTGAATATGGACACAATATCGTGACCGTGTTTTGAAAAATGAAAACATTTTATAAAACATTCAGAGAGGTTTTATAGAATTTATTATCTGAAAAGAAAAGAAATATTAGATCGCATGAGAAATTGTACAAAAAACTAAATAAAAGCACCTTGTCTGCCGTTTTCAATGAAATGTGCATGAAAGAAGGATTGCTGCCTAAATACACACACACACGCATATATATATATATATATATATATATATATATATATATATATATATATATATATATATATATATATATGTGTGTGTATGTATGTATATATATATATATATATGTATCATTTTAAACGTTATTGTTAGAGGATACTCGTATTTGAGTAGACGCTCCGTTTATTTATTAAACAGTATATTTATTGATTTTCACCACCTTTCCCCTAGGAATAGCGTTTAAAAAGAGATAAATGTGTCGGATTATTAAAAAAAAATCAATTATGTATGTATACGTGTATATGATCTGCAGTGTATGGCTTCAGTTTTACTCGTCACATGAAAACCTACGAACAACCTGAACCGAATTTACAGGCCAGGCCGTGTACGGATCAATCTGTTGTGTCCGCAATAAGCATTGCAAATCACTTGCTGGCTTCAAGAGTCGTTCTCATAATGACTAAAACTATGGAACAAACTGGCCAGTGATGATCATACACATTCCACGAGTCGACAGCCATCACATATTTAAGAACGTATGTGTGCGCGTACGCATGTCTGCAGGAAGTCCACAAAATGATATTACTTAAATATTTTCAGCCTAAGGAATTTACTTTAAAGTAAACATCAGCTGGCGTATGTTTCGTAACTACCCCATAATTATCTCCCATTGAATAAAATATCTGCACAAATTTAACTACATTCATTTTCTCAAGCTCCATTCTTTAAAAAGTTTTAGACACTTCAAATAAATTATCATTACTTTCTTTTTGAAACTTAATAAAATATTTCTTCTTTATTATGAATGTTTTTAAAATATGACGTGTTGCTATTAAAGTCTCTTCCTATCTTGGAACACGTGAGTGTGTCACATAGTCTCATTCACTTTTTTTTATCGGTTAGACGTGACGATACATAAAGATAACGTTTTACAAGTCAATTCCAGGTCTATTGAAATAGTCATGAAACTACAAATACCTGCGACCACCGGACAATTGTTAGAGATAGCTTAAACAAGTAAAAAGTCGTCTTTACAAATTGTAAATGTTCAAAGAAAATTCTGTTATTTCACAATCAGGCCTCCATACATACTAAAATCATTTGTTCTCGTTAGGAAAAAAATCTATTAAAATTAAGTTCTTGTTAATAATGACTATCGATCGGTAAAACATCGTCAAATATTTAATAGCATTTCAGGGGTGATCAAGTGCAGAATGATTAAAATTGTATTTGAAAACTTAAGTTAATGGAGATTTTTTTAGAAATAATGATTTAAACATTTCGTCAAGGCCTACCGCCATATAGTGTTGAAACACCGGTTCTCGGGCGGTCACCGAAGTTAAGCAACGTCGGGCATACTCAGCACCTAGAAAAGTGACAGCTTGGGAATACCAGGTGCTTGGATGTGCGGGCGGTGTAACGGATAATGACTCGGAATTATTAATAACAGAGCCGAGTTTCAATTTCAGCCGGGTTCGTTATATTCACATGCGTAAATACCATTGGGAAACGTATGAATTCACCTCTTTCCCCCTAGTTATGTGTTAAATAGTAAGACTTGTATTACTAAACCGTTATTATCTAAAGAAAATTCTTACAATCTCAAAATATATTCTGTCTTTAAATAACCAGGAAAGGGTTGGTAAGCCGTAAAAAAAGAATCAATCAATCAAACCATTTTGCCGAATACCACAGTGGATGTGTTTTATGATGCTTTGTTTTTTCAATTAACAGAATTGCAGAAAAAGTTTTAACAAATCCAATTCTTAGTCCAAGAATGCATAATTTCATTGAAATGAGAACATGGAATTCTATTGCCAAATATGTTTGACAAGAATTATTGTATGTTCTATTCTCCTGAACCGACTTTGGAATCATCACTGGAAGATTTGGAATTGGTATTCATCATCATTATCATTTCTTTGCAAGCGCATTTTGCGCCGCTGTAGTCACCATTCCCTTCTGTTGCAACTGTGGTTCATGGCGACATTCAAGACAAAATAGTGCAATGACTTGCCGATTCCTTTTGCACCACAGATGGTGAGGTTACATAGAGAAAGTAAAACCGTTGTCCTCTGAAGCGCATCACCTGGCCGATCGTCTGGGTGAGAAACCCTTCAGACTATCCCTCACAGTTTAACCGCCAGTAGATGCCGTTGACTGGGGTGTGGCCGACGCAGTGCCTATCCGACTTCTTGCAGCTGTGTTAGATTTGGATATAAGTCGTGAACCAGTACAGTTACGCATCCCAATTCACCTGGGTAAAACAGGGTCGACCACTTCACTGGAAAGGTACTACCTCTGACAATGCAACCCACGTACCCCTTTTTCTTCATATTACTTGAAATAAACACAAATATTTGTTTTCTTCTTTTCATCCCAATATAAGGCCCAAGAGTCACTTAAGGTAGATGGTTATTAAATGAGGTCGTGTGGTATGAGTGTAAGTGGGGGAAAGTAGGTAGTGAAGTCTATGAGAATATGAAGGATAGATAAAGATTGGCCCTAGGCTTGAAAAGGTTAAGAATGTAGAGATCGAGGAGGCGTCCACGTAAAGATCTGTTCCACGCAACAACGGTTCTTAGGAAGAAGATTTCGGGGTGGCACATCCTTAATGGGATACGGAGAGAATGAGGGTGATTCAACCCTGTGGATGCAACAAAGTGGGTTTGGGCTGTAAAGGTCTGAGTTTGTGGCATTTAAGATCGGTCAGATTATAAATATGATAAAAACTCGGGAAATAAAAGTTTCCAATATTATCAAAATTATTGTTTTTGTAAATCTCATTCTATTCCTCAAATATTTTTTTCGTTTGCTGATGCATATTCTTGTAAAAGTTTAGATAACTTTCTAATTAATTTACACGAGTACATATTCGCTGATTTCTGGTCAGTTGATAAATTTAATGCCAAAATTGAATTTTCTTGCGAGCTTTGAAGTAATAGAAATATGGTGTTATGCTGCTTTCACAATTGAATACATGGTAGATGATACTCAGTTTTCGTGCATATAAACGTTTGTGTCGACATAGTTACTAGAGGCGGTGATATGTGTTTTATGTTGTAGTTTTGTTGAAGTTATATTTTTGAACACAGTTTAATTTCTTTAAGAAATTGTCGGATATTATATGGATTAATGTCATGAGAGAGTTCTTTTATATTGGTTGGCTGATTGATTGATTTTGTTTAGTAGCATATCAACACCTCTGTGGGTTATTTAATGCTGAAATATAAATACTTTTAACACAATTTTATGGCTTCAACTTAATATACTTTTAACGCAATTGTATGCCTTCAACTACAGATAAAATGTTGGTCATTTTTCTATAAATAGGTATTGCTAGTTATTTTAATATAAATATGTAATGTTGGTAATTTTTATATAAAAATATATTACTAGTAATTTTTATTATAAAAATGTAATTTTATGCTTTCTTGGAGTTTTGCTTTTGTCTTTTTTGGAGTTCACTATTTGCCCATAGCTAGGGCCCTAACAGGTGCTACCATCCCGGGGCAGGATGAACCTAGGAACAACAGTCATTAAGTGGTGGTTCCACACCCCTCAAAACCTCCAATCTCCCATTCAGAGACCTTGCTGCCGGATGTAGTTTATCGTCAGACCCATTTCTGGTCAGTGAAAAATAACAATTGAATAATTGATTCTTAGTGTTAAGGTTAGTCGTTAATTAGCTAATTATTGGATATCATTAATAAGTCACTCGTGAAAAAGGTTCTCAGTCAATGTTGGTTATTAGTAATAATACTGGCGGGAAATTTACTTCTGAACACACCCTTCTGCTAGAGTGGCTAACTAATCCCTGTTGTAGATAGCTTCTCAGGCATATTTTTTACCATCCAAAGAGTCCTCTCCACCCGTGCTTTATACTACAACTTTGATGAGCTGACTTTAGCCACAGTTTCTTGGACAGAGCATATAATCCAATGTGATCAACAGTTTTGAACAAGGCAACACTCAAACCATCTCGGTCACGATGGCTTGTGACTTGAATGGCTTACAAATAAGTCCGCTTACCCACTTTCACTCACAAGGTTTTATTCAACCTGTGGGATGGTTTTAAGCCGCTTTCCAGATGTACCACACGAAAGGATCGTTTAATCAGGCTGGTAATATCTAGAAATCACATCCCTGACAGACTAAACATGGTCTTATGATTAATAAACGGACGTTCTTACAACTCGAATACGCGCCGAGTGATTTAAAGGTATCAAGTAATTTAAGACCAACATACACACCTCCAGTCAGAGATACGTAGTTGTTCAGCCTTTACTTTAGATAGCCTGGGTTAATACCAATTTCATTGTGAAAACATTGACTTACATAAAACCCTGATATATTATATGTCAAATCATTCAAAGAAGCAATCATTTTTTAATAGCATTTATAATTTTTATATCATTTATCATTTTTATTTCACAGTTCCCAATTTTAAAAATTAGTTCTTTCCATCTATTGGGTGAGTCATCACGAAAAAGATGTACTATTGGCTGTCATCATGAAAAAGATGTACTATTGGCTGAGTCATCACGAAAAAGATGTACTATTGGCAGAGTCATCACGAAAAAGATGTAATATTAGTTGAGTCATGACGAAAAGTATGTACTTATGGCTGAGTCATCATCAAAAAGACGTACTCTTGTCTGAGTCATCACGCAAAAGATGTACGATGGGCTGAGTCATCACGAAAAAGATGTACTATTGGCTGAGTCATCACGAATAAGATGTACTATTGGCTGAGTCATCACGAATAAGATGTACTATTGGCTGAGTCATCACGAATAAGATGTACTATTGGCAGAGACATCAGGAAAAAGATATATACTATTGGCTAAGTCATCACCAAAAGATGTTCTATTAGCTGAGTCATCACGAAAAATATGTACTATTGGCTGAGTTATCACGCACAAGATGTCTTATTGGCTGAGTCTCACGCAAAAGTTGTACTATTGTCTGAGTCAACATGAAAAAGATGTACTATTGGCTGCCTCATCATGAAAAAGATGTACTAGTGGATATGTCATCAAGAAAAAGATGTACTATTAGCAGAGCCATCACAAATAAGATGTACTGTTGGCTGCGTTATCATGAAAAAGATGTACTATTGGCTGAGTCATGACGAAAAGTATATACTTTTGGCTGAGACATCATGAAAAAGATGTACTCTTGCCTGATTCATCACGCAAAAGATGTACTATTGGCTGAGTCATCAAGAAAAAGATGTACTATTGGCTGAGTCATCACGAAAACGATGTACTATTGGCTGAGTCATGACGAAAAGTATATACTTTTGGCTGAGACATCATGAAAAAGATGTACTCTTGCCTGATTCATCACGCAAAAAATGTACTATTGGCTGAGTCATCAAGAAAAAGATGTACTATTGGCAGAGTCATCACGAAAACGATGTACTATTGGCTGAGGTCGTGAAAAAGATGTACTCTTGGCTGAGTCATCACGAAAACGATGTACTATTGGCTGAGGTCGTAAAAATGATATACTCTTGGTTGAGTCATCAAGAAAATGATGTACTATTGGTTGAGGTCGTGAAAAAGATGTACTCTTGGCTAGGTCATCACGAAAACGATGTACTATTGACTAAGTCATCACTCAAAAGATGTACTATTCGCTGAGTCATCACGAATAATATGTAATATTGGCACAGTCATCACTCAAAAGATGTACTATTGGCTGAGTCATCACGAAAAGTATGTACTTTTGGCATAGTTATCATGAAAAAGATGTACTCTTGGCTGAGTCGTCACGCAACAGATGTAATATTGGCTGAATCACCCCGAAAAAGATGTACTATTAGCTGAGTCGTCTCGACAAAGATGTACTATTGCCTGAATCATCATGAAAAGATGTACTATTGGCTGAGTCATCACGAAAAAGATGTTCTATTGGCTGAGGTCGTTAAAATGATGTACTCTTGGCTGAGTCATCATGAAAAATTTGTCCTATTGACTGAGTATCTGCTTGACTTAATATTTCTTCTGAAGCTTACTAAGATCGTGAACCTATTTGCAGATAGATTAACAGCACCTCTAGGAAATTTTGCTATTGATCACATTGTCTTTGCCCTGAATTACGTAGTGAAGGTAGATAGTGGAACAAATTAACGCTGTTTCCACTAGATACGCTATTATGGCAATTTTTAAAATTCTTCCTTTCATGTAGACCATCTAAGTCTTGGAGGCTAAAAGTAAGATAATCAAAGAGACAACATCAACACAATCCTTTTACTAACAGAAAACAAATTAACATCCACCAGGCTGCGTAAACATTTTTTGAATAATTAATGATTCCAAGCCTGTAGCTCTTTTCTAACAGTAGAAACGCTGCATACCTATCTCTCTTCTTTAGCTATATGTACGGCAAATGTTCAGACGAGCTAGACTCCGTAGTTCCACCAATTCAGACATTTACATCTTGAACCTGCCATGTCACGAAGACAGGTTCGAATCTTCCCTACTATCTTCGTATTTCATTGGTAAGGAGGAAGTTCGGACAGCTTCTTAAGAACTGATACTTTGTGGAACAGACTCCCAAGTTAATGTTTCCCTTATCAGTACAATTTTAACGACTTCAAGACTAGGATTTCGTTGAAACTTGTTTAATTAACTATAACACACACGGAATCATTTAAGCCTTTTAGTAAGTATATCTTGGTGTCGAATAAATCGTTTAATGTCCGGTCAAAAGTTATAAATTAAAGAAACAATCCCAACATATAAATCGAATTTCAGATCCTCGAAATAAATTCTATATTTCTACATATTTATTTTTAAGAATTGAAAAACGCCTATGGGATCTACATTAGTTTGAGTCAGAATTACTGCTACATATCCTCATAATCTATACTTAATTTCGACTATTACGCCCACATAATAACCTCATTCAGTACCCCTCTATCTTGAATGGCTCTTGAGCCTTGTATTTAGTATTTTAAAAAAAGAATTCTTTAGCAGCGGAGTGATAAAAAAAAGTGTTCGAGCTGTCCAATTGTGAGTAGCCCATGGCGTGAGCATTCAGAAGAGAATTGTAATGTGAACTACGGCAATTTCCCAGCGGCACTTGACCAATCAAAAGGCCAAACTGTCGATTCAAAGGGCGTCTGTTCGCTTTTAGAAAATGTTACACAATAAACGCTGAATGTTTAACAGGCGTTGTCTGCCAGTTTTGCTTGTTATCCTTGCTTTGTACGAATTGATTTTGAACATTGGTACACTGCTCCACTGACCAGAATCCACTTCAGGCCGGCCTTCACTGTCTTCCACACAGACACGGGTATGCACAGACACACCCACGCACACACTATGAGTTTCTTTCTATAGAGCTCTCTGACACTCTCGACAGGCCGACCTAGCAATTTCAGTTTACACATATTTATCTATTATCTACCTTGTCTGTTCACATCTGTCTCTCGATCTTTCAATTTCCCTCTCTTCACACACACACACACACACACACACACACGCATACACACACACGCATACACACGCATACACACACACGCATACACAGACACATCTATACAGATTGTCCATAAATTTCGTGTGCACTTTAAAAAATTTATAACTTTAAAGTGCACACGAACTTTATGGACACCCTGTATACATACATACATACATACATACATACATATATATATATATATATATATATATATATATATATATATATATATATATAAGTGAACATAGAAGTCAACACTTAGAGGCGACAGTCTGTTTCATGCTAGATGTAATCGTCAGGCCACTTTATATATATATATATATATATATATATATATATATATATATATATTCTATGATTCCCGTTAGTCCGTCCCTCCCTCACACCCTTTAAAATAAACATTGATCGATGGAAACCAAATTTTGGAGAGAAGTGAAAATAGGTAAGGCGTTACAAAGTAGAGTTTCCCTCTCTTCACACACGCATATACACACACGCGCGAGCGCACATACACACACACATACACATACATGCACGCACACACACACTCGTACGCACACATACATATATACACACACGAACGCACGCACACACACACGTATACACGCGCGTGCACATGGGTGCATGGCTTAGTACAATAAATTTTCATTCATTTTTGGGGAAAAATTAAGTTTTATTATTTAACATACAAAATAGTTCCAGTATTTATAAAAAACAAAAAAAATAATTTAATGATTAAAATAACAAATACTTATTTAATAAAAATGCAATATTGTTTTTTTGCATATTTTTCTTTAAGTTTTATATTTCATCGATTGGTTTGTGAAATTGAACAAAATTTACTATTTGCATTTACCTTCTCTTTGGACATTTTGGTGGGAAAATCACTATTTTAGAACTTTATGTTAATAACAAACCGGAAGTGAGGCGTAGTCAGTGTGGCTCGTATAAAGTTCCTCGTTTGAATGTCCTATTCTATTTGCGTGTTGGCTGTTTAATCCTGAGAGCAGAGACTACTTGTAAATTAGATATTATTACAGAACTTCTTGTATGACTGAACAAATCAACGGCGAAGAGTAGCCAATGCTTCCGACAATTTTATTTATATGAATAGCCTTACATTTTAGGCTATAGAATTCTTTTCTTTAATTGGACCCTGGGGCGTTGTAGCAGGAAACCTCTCTGACAGGTACAACAGTTTAAAGGATTTTTTATCTTAAAGAAAGTGTTTGTCTCTAATCTGATTAAATGGACATTTGAAAGACGTAAATCAAATGAATAAAGTTAGTTGTCTATATCTTCATAACACTAAAGATTTAATCTTTATTTTACTGACTGTGAATTTGTATTATCATTTCAAAGAATTTCATAACCAAAATCCGTTTCTTTCCTTATTATTCTTATGTATTTCGTTATTTTATATTTACCTAATTTTATATTTACCAATTATATATCAAAAACGAAAGAAAGAAATGTGTGTGTGTGTGTGTGTTTGTGAGTATGCTTAAATAATAAATCATTAAAAGTTTTTCGCTAAGCTGACGTTTCTCGAGATGAAAGAAAAGAATGAAATTGTGCGACTTTTGTAAAAAAAAAAATAATAGCCGTTAATATTTATTTCGTATCATTTCTTTACAATTTTCTTGTAACATTTTTGGAAGCAGGGGAATAGAACGTGCAATAAATATCTAAAAGAAACAGTTCTTAAATACTGTAAGTCTGAAAAATTAATAAATCTTGTGTATGTGTAGCGGACACCCAGGAGGGGGCCGCGATGTCCTGAGCGCCCCCGTGTCGTAAATGAAGAATGTCACAAGGAGCCCGCCACATTTTTACTTTGTGATCCGACCAGGTGAAACAATATGGACAACAGAACGAAGATGTGTATGATTTACGCAGGTTTTATTACATGAAGGAGAATAGGATGTATATTGGTAATGCTGGCGGTTGGACGTTGCTGATGTGGACGCTCCGGTTGAGGGTTGATGTGTGGCTGCTCCGGTCGTGTCGACGGTTGGAGGTTGTTGATGAGTGCGGTTGCTCCGGTCGTGTGGACGGTTGGAGGTTGTTGATGAGTGCGGTTGCTCCGGTCGTGTCGATGGTTGGAGGTTGTTGATGAGTGCGGTTGCTCCGGTCGTGTCGACGGTTGGAGTCGAAGTGACTGTCGAAAAACCTTCCGTAAATAATTACTAACAATAGTGTACGGGAAAGGTTGGTTTGTCGTCGCAGGTGGGCTTTGCTGGTCGTCTGGTTTGGTTAGCGCCGTTGGTCGGCTGGTGATCGCTGTCGGTCGGCTGGTGATCGCTGCTGGTCGTTGTGAATGGTTGCTGGCGTCGCGGGTCTGCCGGGTCGAGTCCAATCGAAACCTCCCGTAATAATTACTAACAATAGTGTGTACGGGGAAAGGTTGCGGACGACGTGCGGGAAGCCAGTAGGAGTGGCATGCCGAAAGTCAGAAGTAGAGAGAGAGAGAGAGAGAGAATGTTTGTGTGTGTGTGTGTGTGTGTGTGTGTGTGTTCCAACTCGCGTCCAGTTGGCAGACGGACAAAAAATGGGAGCGTAACTTAATACACAGCCCGGGGGTCAGAGCCGACCGGTCAGTACCGACCACGAATTTGGCGATGAGTCGCTGTGTTAAGTTCGGAGTGCCTCACTCCAAAATGTTAAAATCTCACTAAAAATTTAGTGGAGATTTCTATGCGAAACTTTCCTGTGTAAAATCGCTTGGAGGTGTATTACGATTAGGTTCGTAACAACAGTGAACAAAAAAAGGTAATTAGTTCATCTCCAAACGAAATTACAAGCGTGTAGGAATCATGATGGAAAGGTCAAGGTTGAAAAATTCCCTGTTCTCTTCCGCTTTAGTGAGCAGCCGAAAGCGGCCTGCGACATATGCATGTAAGACAAAATATAATACAAAGTTCAATTGCAGTGCCTTTACCGTCGTCTTTAATGAAACCTGTATAAAATGAACATTTCTGCCCAAATACACAATTATATATATATATATATATATATATATATATATACATATATATATATATATATATATATATATATATATATATATATATATATATATATATACATAGGTAAAAATCCGTGGTTAAGTAATCCAAGTGAATCCTAATGATGTAAGATATTAAAGCTGATCCACAAAGAGATATCAATGTATTTATTACAGGGCATATATAAATAAATTCCATATAAATAAAATTTAGTTGCTATAAAACAAGTATATATAATTTATTTATATATGTTATAAAACAACTATATATATATATATATATATATATATATATATATATATATATATATATATATATATATATATATATATATATATATAGTTGTTTTATATTTACCAATTTTTATATTCCCCATTTTATATATATATTTTATATGTATTTATATTTACCAATTATATATATATATATATATATATATATATATATATTAAAGGTAGTAAATCCGTTGGTATATAATCCAAGTGGATCCTAGTAATATAAAATATTAAAACTGATGCACAAAAAGAGCTTAAAGTATTTATTATTACAGAGCAAATAATTAATACACAATAAAATAGAAAATCATAAATAAACTTATTCCGACAGACGAACATATGATTCGTCAGTTTTATTCGACCCCGGTATAAACTGAGTTCGTGTAGGTAATAGAAATTTAACTGTGAAAACTAGAAAAGAAAACAAGAACTCTGTCTACAGATGGGTTAAATAAGACTAAGGACTCATATTTTCGTCTGTCGAAATAAACTTATTCCCCATATGATGTGATTTCGGATTTTTTGTATATATATATATATATATATATATATATATATATATATATATATATATGAAGAAATATAGTCTTAAAGTGTGCTATATTTATGGGATAAAGTGCTCAATATCAGAGATAGAGCGTGTGTAAATATAAAAGTGAACATAGAAGTCAACACTTAGAGGCGACAGTCTGTTTCATGCTGGATGCAATGGTCAAGCAACTAGTGCTGTTATTTTTTCTCGGTTATTTATATATACGGGTCAGTGGTGCATTGTGTGTAGTCTATTTTCGAGGTTATTTTTACCGGAAGTCGTTTATTTGTTTATTTATTTATTTGTGTCAAATTATTTTGCTTGTTTTTATTTAATTTTATTTTTATTTTTTATCTTATATATTTATTTATTTTATTTTGATCGGTGTTTTTATTAACGTAGTAAAAATGGGTTTATATAGCTTATTGTGGGTAGTCTATTATGGCCGTTATTTTACCGGAAGTCGTTTATTTGCTTATTTATTTGGGTCAAATTGTTTTGCTTGTTTTTATTCATTTTTATTTTTTATCTTATATATTTATTTATTATTTTTTATTTTGGTCGGTGTTTTTATTAACGTAATAAATATTTCTTCATATAGCTTATTTAATAGGATTTTTTTTGTTTGGGAAGATAATTAAAGCTATTTGTTGAATTTTGGGGTTGATTGTTGTGGTTTGTTCTGAGTATTATTTTGGTGGGAACGGTTTTTAATTTATTTATTTGGATTGATTATCTTTATTTGTTTTTTCTAAAGGGCTAGTTTATCGGTATCTGTTGTTAGTTTATTTATATATTTAGATGTATTTAGATCAATTTATTATACTTGTTATTTATTTGTTACATTGTATATTATCTCTTTTTGGTTTTCGATTTTTAAGTAACGCAGTGTATTATAACAGTTATAGCTATTTTTCGTCGGATTTTTTGATTTGATTTTTTATAGTCTAATTTTTTGGTCATAACAGTTTGATAATTTGTTTATTATTTACTTTATTTATTGATTTTTTTCCTTATTTTTTATTCTATTTCGTCTATTCTAACAGGTGTGGTTTGGTAATTTGTTTGGATTAATTTATTTTGCTTATTTTATTGTCATTTTGTTTGTTTATGTATTTATTTATTTTATCCGTTTTCGATTTTTAAGTTACGTAGTAAAAATTTGTTTTCATGTCTGCATTCTGAGATTAGCTCGGATCTTTTATTTAATAATTTATTTTCGTCTGGGAAGGTAATGATAGCTATTTTTTGCTCCAAGCAAAGTTTGCAAGTTTTTGATAGGTTGTTGTAGGCTGATGATTTTTTCCTTATTTTTCAAGATATTTTTGGTGTGGTGTGCGTTTTGTTTTTTTATTTCCCAGATATACTTAGAAAGCATTTCTTTGTTTCCAGGGACCTTCAGTTACTCCTATGTATACTCTGGTAAATATCTGGTATTTCTTAAATTTTATATATATATATATATATATATATATATATATATATATATATATATATATATATATATATATATATATATATATATAAGATTTAAGAAACAGCAGATATTTTATATACAGTGCTCAATATTAAAAATAGAACGTTAATAATATTATATGAAAAGATTACTTTTACAATTTTAGCCCTTTTAAATCAATTTTGTCTTTATTTTAATTTTATTTAATTTTTATATCAATTTTTTATGGGATAAAATTGATATTTAAAAGTTAAATAATCTTTTCATATAATTTTTTTTTTTTTTTCATATTATATATATATATATATATATATATATATATATATATTTCATATTATAAATATACATATATATATTTTCATATATATATCATATTATACATATATTTTTTTCATATTATATATATATATATATATATATTTCATATTAATTTTTTTCATATTATATATATATATATTTCATATTATATATATATATTTCTCATATTATATATATT
The DNA here is from genome assembly GCA_964036315.1 of Acanthosepion esculentum. Classification (NCBI taxonomy): domain Eukaryota; kingdom Metazoa; phylum Mollusca; class Cephalopoda; order Sepiida; family Sepiidae; genus Acanthosepion; species Acanthosepion esculentum. The sequence goes on from OZ038481.1 coordinate 5,474,873, forward strand.
TTTTATATTATATATATATATTTCATATTATATATATATATATATTTCATATATATAAATATTTTCATATTATATATATATATTTCATATTATATATTTATATATATATTATATATATATATATATATATATATCATATTATATATATATATATTTCATATTATATATATATATTTCATATTATATATATATATATATATGCATACATACATATCGATAATTCGAAACCCTTCGGGACAGCTGTATTTCTTTGTCTTAGTCCTTTTAGGATTATAGAATAAATATGTTTAGGAGATAACGAATGAAAATATGACTGATACAAAATAATATTAGACGCGTTATGAAAAAATGCACTAATAAATAATGTGGTATTGGGATAATTATATTCCAAAAACACATACAGTAGGGAGATTTATTTCTAAAAAGAACATTAGGTAAAACATAAAACTCATCTGTCTATGGTGCACACATCCTCTTGTCAATTTTCCCATCACTCATGGAATGCACAACAGGTGCATCATTGTCAAAGTTCAGCATTTCTTCAATATCAACTTTCTCTAACTTTTTTACCTTTTCATTCGATACTCTTTTCGCGTAATTTACGAGTACTGGTATCATCGCCTGTTCATTAGTGACAGAAAGACCTTTCAAAATACTAGGTTCATCTTCATCAAATCGTGTCCCAAGCCAAATATGTCTCAAGCTTTTGTCCCTGCTGGTTTCTCAACATCTTTCCGGGCATTTGTTATTGCATACGTGGCATCCTTAACATTAAACTCCTCGTGGAAGTCTTCAGTCTTTTCTCCTCTGTTGAATGCATTTCGTGAAATTACTTTTTTTTAAGTTGTCTTCATGGAACGTAAAATTCATTAGTCACACAGCTGTAATATCGATGTCACACTGGGAAGAAAGCAATTGAGGAAAACATTATTTTTTTGACAAGCAGTTCAGTAGGAGGACGTGCAGAAGAGTTATTCAGGAAAATTAAGATTTGACATTTCTCACCCAAACCAGCTTCTTTGCAATGAACTCGTGCTACCGGTAAAAAGTGTTTATTGAACCAATCAGAAAATAATTCTCGAATTACCCCCGCTTTCTTGTTTGCATATTAATGAACAGGTAAGTTGCGCACACCTTTGAGACAACTTGGCCGTTGGGCTTCTTTTTTTTCCTATAACTTCCAGCTTCACATTGTGTGTGTCTGCTGCATTAGCACACCCATGAATAATCAGCCTATCCCTAGCATCCTTGAAGCCTGTTGGGGCTCTCTCACCTGCTGCTGTTAAAGCTTTTCTAGGCACGTACCATCAGTACAGTGCTGTTTCATCAGCCTTGTAAACTTGCTCAGGACCGAGCTTTTCATCTGATATTATTTTGGTAAATTCTTCTAAGTAATTTCCAGCTGTTTTGTGATCAGCTGAAGCTTTCTCGCCACGTATTTTTAGATATTTTATACTATGTTTCTTCTTAAATTTCTGCAGCCAACCTTCCGTATACAGACACTCTCTTTCAGCGTTTAGTATGATATTTTCTAGAGTTTTCTATGATCATCAGTTCAGTCAAAGTTATGCGTTCACTTCTTCGTTGCCATATCCAAAAACTAGTCATTTTTTCCCTTATGCAGTGTTAATTTTTCTGTTTTACATTTGTTGTTGTCACAGCAGAATTTCAGTAATTTCTCTTTCTGTTTCTTTAAACCATATATAGTAAGAGTTCCGACATCTTATTCTTCAGTCAGACGTTGCACAATCTTCTCCGGTTATGTGCCATTCGTTATACACGCTTAGGCGATCATGTATCTTTCGATACATGACTTGTCATTTCTTTCTATGGTAGACGAATCCTGCTATTTACCCATAAAAGAGGATTCATACCTTTGAATTGAATCTAATGGATTCGACTGGAATTCACACTCGGGTCTCCGATTCCTCAATCCGTGGCACCAGCCATTACTCCACCGTGCCACTTCTACAGTAATTCAAATTGATAATGAAAGATGTGCTTCATTTTTCAATTTCTTTTGACATTCTAGAATGTAGAACATTGTGGACAGTAGAATTTAAAACAAAATCCCACTATTGGAAAAGAAAAATAATTGCCTCCTGTAGATGTTTACTGCGTGAGTGTTGACCCGCAGCAGAGGGTGACGCTACAGAAGGTCCTTCAAGTTTTCTATGCCGCTACAACGGGTTATGGCCTCAGCTTCCATTGTTCGCACTCCATCGGAAAAAAGTAGAGTTTTTAAAACGTTTAGAACTTTGGATATTCGGATTAAGAATGGTGAACAGATATATATATATATATATAATATATATATATATATATATATATAAAGGGGAACATAGAAGTCAACACTTAGAGGCGACAGTCTGTTTCATGCTAGATGCAATCATGGTGGCCCGATGATCGCATCTAGCATGAAACAGACTGTCGCATCTAAGTGTTGACTTCTATGTTCACTTTTATATTTACACTCGCTCTATCTCTGATATTGAGCACTCTATCCCATAATTATAGCACACTTTAAGACTATATTTCTTCATATATATATATATATATATATATATATATATATATATATATATATATATATATATATATATATATATATACCCGGGTCACCATACTTAATCCGAACATCGAAAGTTTTAAAAACTTTCATACATACATATATATATATATATATATATATATATATATATGAAAAATATTTAATGTTCTGAACGCTGAAATCTTACTCTTCGTTCTTTTATATTTGGATATATATACAGAGAGGGGGTGCGATGGGTAAATTGTCGTCCCTTCTATATTTTTAATTTGGCTCATGCGCGTTGTTTTTGATTTTGTCGACTGCGGGGTATTTTAGGGTCAGTTGGGCCCGTTCCATGAGAAAAACAGCACCGTGACGCAGTTCACTCCGCCAGAAATTTGGAAACGCCATGCTGTATACTTGGCATTGTTGCCGGAAGCTACAATTCGGATATTTCGCAGTGTTTGGGTGTCAAGCTGGGGACAGTGCCGAGTATTCAAAAAGAGTTGGTTGCGTCTAATGGTGATTAGGAAGGTGCGGCACCTTAGAAAACTCATGCTGATCGTTCTGATAAGAAAAGAACTCCCGAATTTGTTTGTGAGGATCTCAGACTCAAGACGAAGGCCTACATCAAGTGACTTGACCAGGTAGTGCTGCCCTGAGTCAAGAGGGTGGTTGCTGAGAGACCCTAAGTCTGACAACAGGACTGCACCAGGACACAAGCACGAGAATCCGGTTATGGCTGTCAGATAATTTTGGCGACCACATCACCACTTACATCTGGCCCCCTAACTCCCCCAGACTGCAACGCCCTTGATTATTATGGGTGGGGCGCAGTTGAGTGAGGGACCAACAGATCTCCTTGTAACACCAAAGATGAATGGAAGGCTAGGATTATGGTAGCATTCATCAACTTAAACATGGAGACTGTCCAGACCAGATGCAGCAAATTTCGTAGTCCTTTTCATGCTGTGGTTGAAGCCAATGACGATTTTATTGAATAAATTTACTCTTTAGTATTTCAAGATATTTTTGTGTCAATTTTTCTCTTAACATAAAATGTCAGTGTTATTTTCACTTTTGCTTCATTTAGTCAATTTATCCAACGCACCTTGTATATATTTATTTTACATTTGGCATTATTAACTTATTTCGATGCCAAGCCGCATGATATGAGGATCGAACTCACTATCAGAGTAATTCAACTATAACTCGCTTGCTATAATATCTTTGAAGAGGGGTTAAAATCTCAAACAATTGGAACAAATGTTTTTTTTTTCAAGAAATATGATCGTCCTTATTGGTAATGAAATACTTCAATATGAACGGATTCTTTATTTCTTGTTGAAAATTATCTTGGATTCCCGACAAAAATAATTTTGATAATGATCTCTTCCTTGCTTGAAAGGTTTGCCACTTAGAAATTGTTTCATTTGCTTGATGAAAATGTTTCGTTTCTGACTAACGTCACACATTAAGGAAGATCTAAGTTTCCAAAATAATTTGTCCATGTTTTTTTTATGAGTGGGACCATTCTATTTAAGTAGTGTCGCAAACTGTGATGTAGGTGCTTTGCTCGAATTTGCCAGTCATCACTAACATCATAGATCAGTTCCAAATGTTCTTACGTCTAATACCTGACCACGATGGTAGATAACCGATTGCAAAAACTTACTCCATAGTTGGAGGACATGAACGTTAGCGACGAGATCACATTTCCGAAAAATCACGGCCTGGGAACTTTCCGTAATCTATCGGATGTATAATCCAAATAATTTAGTATTTGAATATATTAAGAATTGAAATGATTGAAGGATCATATTTTTTATGGATTCTCTAATTGAAAGCAAAAATTATAACTCGTAAAGTAGACATTTTTATTTGGGATTAATTTTTAATCCATTTAGAATAAAATCTTTGATATTTCATTAATTTTAATTTTGCATTACGCATATTTTATTAAAATGAAAAATTAAGAATAAAATGTACTTATAAATTTGCTAATTTTTAAATAAACCTATTTATTTAATTTCAAATGTTTCTAATGATACAGGAAAGATTTTTTTCCTCCCGGTCTTTTCAGCTTTGTAGTTAGGAAAATGTCGATAACCGAGTGTATGGCAGATAATATGGCCAACCTTCCCCTTTAGCTGAAAATGAAAAGGAAATAGGAAATAGAAAATATAAGACGAAGAAAGGAAATTAAAGAGAGAGAAGAAAAAGAAATATAGAGGGAAAGGAATAAAGAGGCAAACCAAAAAAGGAAAAGGAAGAAAAGAAAAAATAGAGAAGCTGGAATGTAGAGGAGAGGGAAGAGAAAGAAAAGGAAGAAAGAGGTGAGAACAGACAGGTAAGAGAAAATAGACTCGGCGGAAGAAAAACATGAAAGAAATAAAAAGTGAAGAAAAGAAAGGAGATATAAAAGTCAAAGACGGAAAAAAGAAAGTGGTTCAAGAAAATGGGAAGTAAAACGGAAAACTAAACATAAAAAGGGGAAAGCGGGCTTAAAAGAAGATTAAAGAAAAACAGAAGAAAAAGAAGATGAAGAAGAAGAAGAAGAAGAAGAAGAAGATGAAGAAGAAGAAGAAGAAGAAGAAGAAGAAGAAAAGAAAAAGAAGAAGAAATTAACGAAGAAGATGAAGAAAGTGAAGATGAAAATATAAAATACAAGAAGAATCAAAGATAGTAAAAAAATAAATAGGAGAAAAAAAGAAAATTATAGAAGTTAAACATAGGAAAATGAAAAAGGGAAGAAGAATGGAAAAAGAGAAATTAAATAAAAGAAGAAAAAGAAGAAAAAGAAGAAATAGAAGAAGAAGAAGAAGAAGAAGAAGAAGAAGAAGAAGAAGAAGAAGAAGAAGAAGAAGAAGAATGGTGAAATGTAAATAAAGAGACGAAAAAATAAACGTAAAAGATGCATGGAAATAATTTTTTTAAATAATTGAAAGGGTAGAAAAAAGAAAGAAGAGGAGGAGAAGAATAAGAAGAAGAACAGGAGGAGAAGAAGAAGAAGAAGAAGAAGAAGAAGAAGAAGAAGAAGAAGAAGAAGAAGAAGAAGAAGAAGAAGAAAGGAGAAACTGGGAAAAAGAATGCAAGAAAAAGAAACGCCAAAAATATATAAAAAAGAAAGAAAGAAAGAAAGAAAGAAAGAATTCTGATAAATGTTGATTCGAAAAGGTGAGGATCAAGCATAACATTCATCTTCATTTAAGCAAAATTCACTCCAACCAAGAAACTTGCAGAATAACATGAAACAAAAATGTAAAGCAAATAGTCGTTGAAGCAAAGATCCAATATCTCTATTAATAAACCCATTCCTATTTTAATCTCGTACAATTGGAAACAAAGTCTGTTTTGTTTTTAGCGAGCGACAGGGAGAAACTGCACCGAGTGACAAGCAAATCACATTGTTGGATGGAGACTTAAAAAGAAATAAACGAGCAAGCAACTCAGTGGCTACAAGTTCAATTCATAAAGATTTGTGCGCGGTGTGTGGATCGTACTCATAAAAATGATATAAACACACGCACTTGAAGGCGTTCTTTTAATTTCCATTTCGGTCGTCAAAAATTCCAGAGATCATCGATTTTAAACAGCTTTTCAAAATGAGACGCTGAGTCGGTTTTAACATAATCAGATAGAAAGTCATACATACGAAGAACCCAAAGAGGATCGACCTCACTGGTAATGACTTACATTAATAAATATTGCAATTCTTTTCTGACAATTTTATATTAGTCTGGAAGAAGACCATCTGTGGTAGATTATGTTGTGCCAATATTTCAAGATGGATGGGTTTATCGCTTTGATTTGGAAAATAGCTATCCAAAATTTGTTTCTAACTCATCCAAGTATACCAGATCAGATATATTAGCTTGGTTTGGCACAAGGCCACAGAATAATGAGTACAAACAATATGATAAGAAATATACTAGACGAAAAATAATATCGTAGAATCAGACGTGCAAAGCAATCAGCGAGTGGGATAGCCTATGACGCTTCATCGGCCAGCTTAGCAATACATACCATATGGAAGGCATTAATAAATAAAGAGAACAGTCAGCAAAGCTTCAGAAGCAGCAGCAGTAAGAAAAGTAGTGGTGAATGAGCTTAAGCGTCACAGCAGCAACATGTCAAGATTGTCCAACAAGACAATAGCCTAATGGATTCAATTTTTGCTTTGTGAAATTGATGACATTGTAATGGCGATTTCAATCAGTGGGAACATTGTGCAGTACTAAGAAAAAGACACTGTATCTCTCGACATAGACAGCATTGAATAAATTAAAAAGTCAAGTGCCAAATTCCATTAAGGTTACACGAATCGCCAACAGCCCTGAGAGCATATAGACCGAAACGTTATGCTCTATACAACATAGAAATATCTGATACGCTATGTCAAAATACGTTTGACTTTTTTTTATGGTTGAAGTCTAGGTACAAGCCGAGAACCTACCTAATGTCTTTTGGCAGAACCAAGAAATTCCAAAACAGTTTTGATATTTAGTCAAAGTAGGAAATGGGTCGGGCCGAGAACTTTTGACGACCACCACGTAGGTCAGTCTACAACGATTACGTAAACATGAACTTCCCTGATACCTTAACTTCCAATATTAACCCCCGGATATATTTTAACCATTTGATGGGGGAGGGGACAAATGGGATTTTAAATGCCATCAAAATCGGAAGTTCATCTAACAATGAAGGCAGTATAATTTAGTCAATAAATATGCTTGACTCAGTGAGCCCCAAAAACACTACCAGTGGTCAGTGAGGGTGGTCAGGCATCCAGATAATCATATTATAATGACTTTATGGTATAAGATTTCCTCGAACAATTCATAAATATCATTTTTCGTAAAAACATTTTGTCATAATAAAGGAAAACTTATATACCTAAATGAAATGGTCTTTCAAACTCTGGAAAAGTGGCTTTTTTACCTGTGCCCAACTTTCTTTTTGTTATTAGATAAATAACGCTATTTTCAAGGCAAAAATCGAATAGAGGAAAACTCAAAATATCTAAGGTAAATATCTTTAGATATATTTTCTATAATCGTCTATGGAGATCTTAAGGATATATGTTTTGCGTTTCATCCAGAAAAAAATAGGTACACGTACTTATATCAAAAGCAGTTTTTCAAAGGCTAAATTTACCATCTCAGATGTATTCATCCGCGAAGTGTTTAATACGCATGCGTCAGTTATCCATTTGTATTGACTGTCAGAAATAACTCAAAGATAACAGACTTAATATTTCAAAATGTTCTTAGAAACGAGTAGTAATAAATAGTTTGTAAAATGTCATTATTACAAAACAATATCACCAGATCATTTTCGGGGAATACAATATTCCAGTAATAGATCAATAAATGCTAATATATTAGTTATGTGCCATGCGTGATACACGCTTAGGCGATCGTGTATCTTTCGATGACTGACGGGGGAGATTTTTTTTTAAAGCAGTAGGTTACCATTTCTTTCTGCGGTAGACCAGTTGCCATCCAAGGCTATAGAACCAGGTCTGTCCTGCTTTTTACCCATAGCTGGGGAGAGAAGAAGAGGGTCAGTCAGTTATGTGCCATGCGTGATACACGCTTAGACGATCATGTATCTTTCGATACATGACTGACGGGGCAGAATTTTTCCTGCGGTAAGTTGCCATTTCTTTCTGCGGTAGACCAGTTGCCATCCAATGCTATAGAACCCGGTCTGTCCTGCTATTTACCCATAGCTGGGAAGAGAAGAAGAGTAACAAGATGCTTCACACGTTTCACGTACGATTTCAAATTCAAGTCTTTTTTCACTGCTCTTTGGACTGTCATAGCTGAAACTGCTTTCTAACGTGCCAAACGTCTTATGGATTGAGTTGGATCTTTTCTAATTGATCTCTTTAGGTCTGATTTGAAATGATGATACCTCTTTCCTGTTGTAACCTGCTGATCCAATTTGCCCTTTTACTGTTGCCTCTTTTTAAACTACTGCTACCTTTTCTTCTTTTACATGCCATGTTCCTTCAGGAAGTGGGCGATCATTGCTTTCAACCCTACTATCCCTTAGAGTTCTCAATATGTCTTGTCCTTTTGCTACTTCGGCCAGGCCCTGCTCCGTCATCCACTTGCTTATGCCCGCTAGGTATGTCAGCGTTGCTTTCCCTTATCTCTTTCTCTCTTTCCGGCTTGGGAGTATCAGAATCTCCAAGCCCAACTTTCTCATTACGTGTCCTAGAAATTTCAGCTGCCTCATCCTGATGTTAAGTATAAGCTTCCTTCTTGTTTGCATCCTCTCCAAAACCTCATCGTTTCTCACAAGTTCGGTTCTTTTTATCCTCAGCATCCTTCTGTAGAACATTCTGTCCAATATTCACTGCAGTAAAGGAGGACAGTACTCTTCAGTACTCTTTTCTTTGTTATCAACGAAGTCCTCCTGTCTCTCAATAGCCTGCCTAGCGATTGGAATGCGTCTTTGGCCATCCTAATACGTCTTCAGATCTCAGCCTTGCACTTGCCTTCTGTCAGAACACTTCCCAGATATTTAAATTTCAACACCTTCTTGATTTTAGTGCCCCCTACGTCTGAATCGCATTTTGGGCTCATCCTTTTACTGATGACCATTCATTCCGTCTTCGTGTAGTTTATGCTTAGTCCTTTCTTCTCGCTCTTCTTCGCTACATTCTGTAGGATGTTTTGTAATTTATTTTCCGTGTCTGCTATGAACACTGTTTCATCTGCGTATCTTATGTTGTTAAGATTGTAACCACCCATGCTGAACCCTGGTAGTATTTCCAGTTCTTCCAGAATTGCCTCACTGTATAGGTTGAATAGGTCCGGTGAGAAGACATATCCTTGCCTTACGCGACTTTCTATTTTTGTATATATTTTCTCATTTTCTATCTGTATGCAGGCCGTTAGCTGCCAGTATAGGTTCTTGATTATTCTAATATCTTTCCGGAATATAGCAAGGTTGTTGAGCAGTTCCATAGTTTGTCGAACGCCTTTGCGTAGTCTATAAAACATAAGTGCAGATCCTTCTGGTAACATTCTGAGCATAAATATTGCGTTCCTTGTTCCGATGTCTTTAAAGAACCCGCACTCTTCTTGTCCTATCTCTGGTCTGATTCTGCCGCACGTACTATTCATCGGAATACGGGTGATAAGTTTTATTATGTGGCTCATTTAGCTGATTGTTCGGCGGCGTTCACATTCGGTTGCCCCTGGTTTCTTAGGCAGTGCTATGGAAATAGATCTGCTGAGATCTTCCGGTATATCCCGACTGTTGTAGATTTCATTTATTATTTCTGTAATCTTGTCTATGCCAAAATCATCCAAGGCTGTCAGCATTTCTGTTACAATTCCGTCGGACCCCGCAGCATTATTTCTGTTAAATTTTGCCAGTGAAGCTTCTCCTTCGGTTTTTAGAATTTCAGGTCTGTCTTTAGTTCTGTGTATTACCGGTTGTTCTATATCGTCGCGAAGAGTTCTTCAATATATTCGGTCCAGCAATGAAGAATTTTTTCTTTCTCTAATATGAGCGTTCCATCCTTTGATTTCATGCAGCCTGTTGATGAGCACGTCTTCTATCCTGTTAGTTCCCTTATTTGTTTGTGCATATCTCCTTTGTCTGTGTTGTGTGTCTCTCTATTTCTGTACATTTTTGTTTAGTCATTCTTCTTTAGCCTGCCTGCATTTGGTCCTTATTTCGTTGTGTACCTTGTCTGTATTTCCTTCCGTATCCTGGTAGAGTTTTCTCTCTCCTTCTCATCATGTCGAGAATCTCATCAGTCATCTATTCGTTTTTTTGTCTTCTCTTTTGAGATGATATCGTTTGCTGATGTCCCTAAAGCGTCTCTTACTGCATCCCATTTCGACTTTCCATTTCCATTGTGTCCCTCGTATTTTCTTTTCGCACTGACCATATATTTTTTCTTCGGGTTCGGGTCGCTCAGGTGTTTGTCGTATTGCAATTTGGGTTCTGCGTTAGGCTTCGCCAGTTTCCGCAGTTTCACTCTTAGTTTACATATAACAGGGCGATGGTCGCTTCCGCAGGCGGCACTTGGGTAGGTTTTGCAGTGAGCCATTGCATTCCCGAATCTTTTGTTGATAGTTATGTAGTCAATTTAGTTTTTAGTTTCTCCTCCTGGTCTTCTCCATGTCCATAGTCGCCTCGGATGTTCTTGCTACAATGTGTTGGCTTTTACCTAGCTGTGCACCATTGGATGCATTTTTCTTCACGTTCCTAGTCCGAATTGTCTGGCTATGTCCCCTGCCCTCTCCCTGCCTACTTTGATGTTCAGGTCTCCCATGATAATGATTACTTCTGGTGATTTGCAGTGAGCCTTGATGTTGTCTAGTATGGAGCAGAAAGATTCGATTTCTTCTTCCTTAAACTAAATAAGGAAGAAGAAATCGAATCTTTCTGCTCTGTTGTCGGTGTCGGTGCATGCAATGATATGATAGCTACGTTGAAAGGCTTTCCCTTCAGCTTGACTACCAGAATTCTTTCGGATAATTGGTGGTATCCCAGAACGCATTTCTTGAATTCTTGATCTAGTATCAGTCCTACTCCTTCATCGTTTTTCTCTCCGCCTTCATAAATAATCCTGTGATTGTCACTGACAAAATCTCCGTTGTTTGGACATCTAGTTTCAAATGCACCTAAGATGTTGATTTTTAACCTACTCATTTCCTGTTCTACATTATCTAACTAGCCACAGTTGTTCAACGTCCGAACGTTCCATGTCCCGAGAGATATTTTTGTTAGACGCGAGATAACGAGACCTGTCGCTCATGTCTCGCCTTTCCGGGCGAGGGGTAGGTCCCGAGGAATATTATCCGCCTATACGCCATATATGCTAGCAGTCGCTGGATGACGGTCAGGTGACACCTGTTGCGCGTGTCGCTCCTTACCAGCCAAGGAGTTCATTCCCATAGACTTAACCCCTTTCACGCCGTTATGTTTCATATTGTGTGTGTTATTAGCCATGATATATAGTGGAGTGGTTTCCCGTTGCCTTCACTACGGTGGTTTATGGAGACATCACCTCTAGTTAGGCGTTGAAACATAGAGAGTTCTTCCGCCTATTGTTAGGTCTTATTCGTCTGACGGGCTAAAGCCGCCTCACTCGCAAGAACTTGGTGTGGGGTACCCGGTTTCGTCGCCGACATTCTGACTGTGGAATACTTTTGCGGGTAAGGTGGGAGAATAGAATAATATGATTAAGTTTTAATCTTAGCGTAACTTCCATTACCCACAATTAAAACTATACGATTATCGAGGAATTGAATTGAATCAGTCAGACTAGGTACCAAAAACACGGAGTAACCCAGACTATATATATATATATATATATATATATATATATATATATATATATATATATATATAAGGCAGGATGTGTGTGTCTGTAACGAATGCACGGCCGCAATTTTCGATGGATTTGCACCAAAATTTAAATGCACATGCCCCAAGTTAGCGGAAAAGGCCAAGACCGACTTTGCATTTCCCAACTCCCATCGATAGTGGAAAGAATCGATTTTTTCATGCTTCTACGGCAGTTTTCATGTAGTTTGCGGTCATTTTCTACTGGCCAGAGTAAAAACCTATAGCTGGCTGCCACGAATAGGCAGGAAGATTCTATTGGCCGGCGCGAGAGCCAACAGCTGACTGACACGAATGTTAACTAGCATTCTGCATTCGTCACAAGTGGGAAAAATTTAAATCTGCATGGCACTTTACTCCAATTGGCTCATTCGCTTGCTTAAACTCAACGTTGATTGTGATTCCGCAGAACTGGGTTGGGTGTGAAAAAATATTTATTGTTAATATTCTTTTTTCATTCGGTTTTTCCAGTTACGAGGCCTTTTTTTAAAGCTGATCGCTTTGTGTTCATTTTGTTTAGTTCTTTTTTCGTAACAGATTTAATGTTTAGCATAGAGCTTAGAAAAAATTCGCAGAGGTTCTGAGTGTTGACTTCAATGTTCACCTATATATATATATATATATATATATATATATATATATATATATATATATATATATTCTGTTTTTTTTTCTTTTCTGTGCCCTATGGTCAGAAACATTTTTTTATTATCATTAAGCATTGGATTTTTTTAAATCAATTCTCAGTCTCTAACCACAGCTCAATTAGGATTCAGAAATTATATATATATATATATATATATGTATATATATATACACACACACACACGACTGGGAAGATGCTGACGAAATTAGCGAAACATTTGACGGCATCAAATAGAACTGCGTACGCACACCAACACTTTCAACTTTTTCTTCGTTTATGTATGACTCCATACCGTAAAATACCTAAACCCAAGCATCTACACCGAACACAGCTTGGACGTGTCACGCTTTGACGTACGTCGGCTTGTGACACCTAAAGCTAATCGTATAAGCGCTCTTTACAGCTGATTCTTTCACTCATGCCGCGCTCAGAAGACCATCTAGAGACGATACCCAGTCACATTCACAACTGCTTCTAAATGTTTAGTTTTAACAGTCACTCTTAGTAAGACTGATGTCTCACCACAGACAAGTATCAACATTGATTACACACAACTACAGAACGTCGTTAACTTCAAATACCTGAGGAGTAGTCTCCAGTGCCGATAACCTTGATAAAAGAATTACAAGACTCTCTAAAGCAAGCCAGGCATTTGAAAGGCTACAGTTCAAGGTCCTGCGGTATAGACATTTCTCTCTCAAAATGAAAATATACAATACCGCTGTGCTTTTATTATTTCTATATGACTGTAAGACCTGGCACTGTCTTGCAGATATGCCAAACCAATTCCACAAACTTTGAAGACAAGGTTTTAAAGGCTTAGATGAACAGGCGATATGACCCGGACGGATGAGTCAAGAATGTTACCTAAGTTTTCTTTTGAACTGGAACAGGGCTGCTGTGAAAAAAAGTCACCTAACGTAAAATTACAAAGACAGCCTCAAATCGATAAACTCCAGCCCACGTTCGGTCCAGGTGGCATAGTCTATGCTCCAAGACAGCAATCAGGTTCTATGCCTACTGGTGCATTCCGCACCCTAAAGCGAGCCAATAGACACGACAAGGGCGTCCACTCCTATCCCCCAATAGTTATGTGTTTCTTGACTCACCTGCAACAATATCAGCTTCGGCCTTCGCACTGACATATGTTCGTATAAATATTGAATGAGCAACACATTCTTTCTCAGATTTTAAGAGACGACCATCCAGTTTTTAGCGCTAAGACAGGAATATCGTACAACATGTAACAAGTAACTGATATTATTTAGAAAAATGAACAACTGGTATTATTAACGGATATTTCCTTGGGGAGGGGGTATATCCATTTCAGACGCGAAAAGTGTTAACTGTTAATTGTAATGGTAATGGTAAAGTTAATGTCACTGGTAATAGTAGTGGTAATGGTACAGTTATACGTTTCTGTACAGACAATATTCGGCATTCATTACTCAACAGTTAGTGTTAGTATCATTTATAGAATCATTTATTGAAATTAGTTTTCTTATGCTAACTAAACGTTATAGCTCTTTCTACTTCTGGTCGGAGTTTCCTTCCTAACTTTTTAGTTCTTGGTAGTACGAACAGCTAACAGCTTTATTGCATCATTATTTAAGTTACGTATTTTTGTTGTTGCTGGAAGACTTCAAGTGATTTCTGTTTTGTTATTTGGTAAAACCTTTCGTTTGGGATTATGTGGCACCAATCTATAGAGGCTGATAAAGGATAGTCTTTATTAAGATTTACATGATTGATTCCTTTGAAGCCATTTTAACCATTAATCTGAGAAAAATAGTATAATGATAATAGTTTAAACATTTCTAAATGCGTGGGATGTCATACGTGACATCCGCGTGAGGGTCTAAATCTGACGATGATATTTAAGAATAATACACGAGCTTTATTTGCGTTTTGTAGCATCTTATGGTAGTGGACATGTATGCATCGATTAACTAAAGGTTGTACCAAACATAATCAAATTAGGGTTTGTATATTTTTTAATCGGTATCACCTTAATCAAGGCAGTAAAGCCACTAAGACACAAGGGGTTACAAGGTATGGAAGAATTACGAACAGAAACAATAATAATGAACGGGAAGGGAAAAGAGGAATCAGGAGGAAGGTAGATAGCGACTGACATTACATTTCAATTTTTGCAGATTAAAGTTGACAGGAAAGCATGGATCCTAAAGATAGTTCCACAAGCGAGAAGTGCGATAGAAGAAACTGTTAGCATAGAACTTACGGCTACATCTAGCCAGCTCAACTGTTAACTGATGAAACCTCGCCACCAATGTAGTACTGCGTTTAAATTCAAAAACTCTAGGTACCATAGCGAAGAGCTCATTTGAACAATTAAACCTGCAAGTATTTATCGAAACGGCATAGAGAGGCAACGTTACGGTGGTGGGTACGTGGCTGGAGCCGAGCTGCCAGATCAGGGCCAATAATAGTGCTGATTCTTCTTAATTGCAATTATAATAAAAATGATTTCAAGCGTACGCTCTAGATTCGTACCCCTGCCTTGGTACCTCGTTTTATTGTTACAATCTTCATTTACCCGTAGATGGAGAGTCGACTTTAGGCGACAGAAATGTGGTTCTACAGAAGGATGCTGAGAATAAATAGAACACTTATACTTTCTGGGACGCATAATGAGGAAAGAAAGTTTTGGAAAATTTCGTAGTAGCAAAACAACTCTGAATTCAAAACCGTAAAGAAAGGAAACTATAAACTATTCCACTATTTTCCCAAGAACAGTTTACAGACATTAAACACGAAGGAAGCTGTGGGAAGATATGATTTCATGTCATAAATATACTTCACAAATATATTTAAATATGATTTTCCCAATAAGATTTTTCTTGACAATCTTATCATAGTCTAGCATAAGGCTAAATGATGGGTGAAATGGGGTAATAATATTTTGGGAGCCAGCTTTACAGCAAATCAATTATAAATATTCGCCACTTCTTCTATGAAATATGTTCCCTCAGGATGTGGACGTTCATGGCTCTCCACAACTTCCTGTCCTTTGCAGCTCTTAGTAAATTTTCTCTTTTCGCTATTTCTCCTAAGCCCTGTTTTCCCGGTCATTTTTACAAACACATTAGGTAGGTTATACGCTACTTTCCTCTTACATTTGATGTGCCTTGTCAGTGTTAAATTTTGTAAGCGCTCTTTCCTCATTATATACATTAGAAACTTCAACTTTCTGGTGTTATGTATAAGTTTCTTTTTCTTTCCATTTTCTCTAAAAATTCGTCATTACTCACATGTTCAGTCCATGGTATTGTCAGCATCCTTCTGTAGAACTAAATTTATGTTGCCTCAAGTGTGTTCTGCATCTGTGAGGAGGTTGTCCAGCATTCTCTGTCATAGAAGAGGACCGATATGACATAACAGTTAAGTAATATTTTCTTTGTTTCTAAGGAAATTCTTTTAATACTTTACTTAGCTTTAGGAAGGCATCTTTCTCTATCATAATTCGTCTTTGGATTTCGGAGTCTCACATATTAAAATGTAGATAAAGAGATACAGTTGTTGGTTAAGATGAAGGATCGGTATCAGGTTTAAAGCAGCAAGAATTTACCGTAAAGTTATTTTTTGGTTTTTTTTCTGTGGCCTTTTGAATAAAATCATTCATTACGTAAGTATAATTACTTGATTTTCGGGTAATGCAAAAATGTAATCTGTTTAACCGAGCGGTTAAATCATTAGCGTCCTGGACAAGAGACTCCGGTTCAAATCTCACTATAAGCGATTTACCAAGGAGTTGACATCGATTATATATGTCTGTGGAAACTATCCAGTCGTGCGGAACCTTTGGAAAATACACGAAATATACCACGGTTTGATCTAAGTTTTCTGAGTAACAATTTGGCATACGAAACTGTTCGCCGCTGGTTGTGCTACGACGATATCAAAAGTCATCACGATAAAGAGCTTAGACACTATGACCTTTTGTTCAACTACTGATTACACGAGAATATTTGTTCTCTTTTTGAAGCTGTAACTAAAGTCAACACCGTATAAACTACAGACTGGTGTTGGAAGTACATGTGCCTGAGCAGGCGTTCGCAACAAGGATTATCTAGCCATCCGATTAAATGGGAAATACAAGTAAACAAGGAGCCGGCCGTTGTTAATCTGATCAAGTAAATGAGACAATCAATAACACAGGGACAAATCGACGAATATGAATTGATATGAAATATTCTGACACGAATTATGAATGAGAACACTCAATCCAGTCGATGGAGTAATGCCAATGCTAATTATATAAACAATCTTAACTTTCTTCAATGATGTATTGCAACCTTTCTTCTACTGATAGATAGAACTACTGTAGATTCTTATTTCGTTTACTGCCGTAATTAACCGGTATTTCCATATTCTGAATTTGTGGGGGAAAGGCATTGATGGGGAGCAAAGGTATTTGTGGGGAGCAAAGATATTTGTCGAGAGCAAAGGCATTGGTGGGGAGCAAAGGTATTTGTCGGGAGCAAAGGTATTTGTGAGGAGCAAAGGTATTTGTGAGGAGCAAAGGTAATATCACAGGCAAAAATGTTGCTGGCTTTAATTTGTCGTCTTAAAATGTCAAGTCCTTTAAGAACAGGAAACTACTTTCATTACCTGTGGATTGACATGATATTTCGGATGAGATAATGAAGTGGATTCTCGTTTTCCATGGTTTTAAATTCAGAGATATCCTTGTCCTAGACCGGCTACCACACCAGGGTAGAAAGATCAGTAAGTACACTACTATTTAACCCATATATGTGGGGTAAAGATAAAAATGGATTCATGCTTTACCCAAGAATATTAGTACCAATGTGTGCGCAACAGACGAGGCCGATGTTTGAACTCTGCTTTTCGATTCCACTTTCTGCGCTGATGACTGCTTCCCTACCTGTACTGACCTATAAGCATCTTAAATAGTTGAACTCCAAAAACTAAATGCCAATAATTTGCATTGATCTTGAATGGTCAGTGCAAATTATTTGCATTTTTGTTATTGTTTTATACCTGCCTTTTCGAGTACAATTGGCCTGCAGCACAGTAAGTGTTAATGACGTGGTCTCCGTCACAAATAGATTCTGATGGGGTGGAGCTGTTAGCCCCATATCCAAACAGTTTGAGTTTCGCAGTTGTCCTTCTCCTAGACTGATTACTAACCAAAGTTAGAGAACCGTGGCTGGTCCGCTATCAAGACCTAGCTGGATGCACAATAGATTGATTCATACGTTTCAAAAGTATTTTTTCGAAAGGAGATGCGACGGTCTCGGCTACAGTTTAAACTCGACCCACCAAGTCCACTTACGGCGCCAATAGCTGTTACATCGCCATCACAAGAATAAACACCTTATTAATAATAATAAAAATGTTCTCCAAAAAATTAATGTCTTTAAGTGTCAGTGGAAATTAATGCTTTCTAACCCTGTAAATTCGTCAGTGGAGTGACTAACGTCCATATCAGTTGAAACGCTGCTTGGGAATGCCAGGTGCCATAAGCTTCGATCTACGGGTGGTACAATGGATAACAGATCGGAATAGGAACTCAGTCCTCTGAGTTCCAATTCCAGTTGGGTTCTTTATATTCAATTACGTGGAAATAACCCTTGAGGAAAGTATAAATCAAAATCTTCTCCCCCATCTATGGATTAATTAGTATGACTTGTATCAGTAAATCATTCCTTTCTCCAAAGAATTATTACAATCAAAAATATTTTCTGGCTTTAAATAATGTGCAAAAGTTTGATAATTCATAAAAACCAAATCAATCCATTAATCCTCTGAGGGGAATAGGGTCACAGCCTCACCACAATAGGGTCACAGCCTCACTACACTAAGTGTTGCTGTTGTGGTTTCTATACCATGTAGTTTTTTTTTACGGGCTGGAGTGCGAGTTTGGGATTCAGAGTTGTCTTTTTCCTAGACTGGTGGCCAACCAAGGCTAGACAAACCAGTCTATTCTGCTATTATCTCCTAGCCAGGAGGAGAAGAGATGGATTCACGCCTTTCCAAAGGTATTTATGCGAAAGTGAACACAACACTAGTCAGGAATTTGAACTCGACGCGCCAACCCCACTTATCCTCCCAATAACCGTTAAACTACCCGAAATTAAGAATAAACACCTTATTAATAATCGGACAATTGGTCCCCACAAAATCAGGGGCTTGCAGGGCCAGTGGGAATTATTGGCATATCAAAGAATACATTATTGAAAACAAAGAATTTTGACTGATAATCTTCTTATTTCACTTGGAATTCTTCAACACGGAAAATGGTTAATCCCAGACAATAGCAAATATCCTTCAACTCGAGGTTTTCAATAATAAAAAAAAAGATTTCCAATAAAATATAAACTAGTGATAAACATCCTCATATCTATCTTGAAAAACCTGAATCATTGTAGACAATGAAAAAAACTGAATCAAGAAGCAATTATTTATATATTTATATATTTATCATTTTATCTACATGTTCCGAAGCAAAACAACATCCCGTGTTGTTTGCAACGAAAGCAGTAATTTTTTATGCAAACTTATCCAGCCGAATTTGACGTTTCCATGACAACTCGGCAGTTATGCGTAGAGTAGGATGGAATACCTGACAGGTAATTTGGGCTTCGCCTTGCATAATTTATGAAGCCAGAACGAAGCTGGCCTATCCTATTCATCATCTGCTCTCTCTCTCTCTCTCTCTCTCTCTCTCTCTCTCTCTATCTATCTCACACACACTCTTTCTCTCACTCACTCTCTCTCTCTCTCTCTCTCTCTCTCTCCCTCCCTTATTCTCGCTCACTGCCTCTCTCGTTCTTTCGCCCAATCTATTTTTCCTTCTCCATTCTTTCTTTCCATGAGTTTGTTTAGGCGCAGGTAGGATTTTATACATATCTTGTCATATGCTATCTTCTGTTTCTTCGTTGATATATATATATATATATATATATATATATATATATATATATATATATATATATAGTGAGAGAAAGGGAGAGTTAACCAGGCGAACATAAAAAACATCGAAGAGGCGGTAATAAAAAGATTCCCATTAACAAGTGAATATATGATACACGAAAATACACACACTGATACTCCCTATACACACACAGACACGCGTGCGCATATATATATATATATATATATATATATATATATATATATATATTTATAGTGTGTGTCTGTGTGTGTCTGGGCGTGTGTAAATAAGAGATGATAATTCGACATAATTGTATATATATATATATATATATATATATATATATATATATATATATATATATATATTATAAATTAACTGATTTAAAATATAGTTTTTTCGCTACACAGTAATAACCATGTTTCAAAAATGGAAGCTAAAAGCTTCGAATTTAATTTTGTAATTAAATTAAAAACATTAATCCCATTTCATCCTCAAGCGAATTTTGGAGTATTTTATTTTTTAAATTTACTGAGTTATAACGGCACAGAAAAAATACATAATTCACTGTTTCCAAGGATACAGAGAAATCCACTCATCCAGACAAGGGGTGGTAGCGTCTTCATTTTTATTAACTTTTGTTGTATCAGTTATTAGTTACCTTCGAAAAAGGGGTTATGTTTAGGTAGGGTAGAGATGTATTTTTTCAACGAATTCTGACATCTGTTAAATGCATGTCGTCTGGGTTTTTTTTATTTTATTGTTAACGGCAAAAAATTCTTACGGCATTTTTTCTATTTGTATACTTAAAGGTTTTTGGGGATGTTTAGGTTAGAATACGTTTTATTTAACTACAATTTTAAAATATTTTCACTTTTAATTTTTAATAGACTATATTTCTTTTTTAAAACAAGTAAATGTACTAGAATTACTTACAATATATAAAATTATTTTTTCATATCAAGTTTAAGTATGTATATTACCAGGTCACATTTTTTTTTTTTTTTTTTAAAATATTATTTAAGGAAAATTTTTGACAATGACGGCAAAAAATAGTTAATTCATTTCTCTGATTCAGTAAACTTTATTTTTTATAAACTTAGTAATATATAGTTTCTCATGTATGTACAAAGGACATGGGTCATTTAATGGCCTACATATTCTATTAATTTCATTTTACTGTAGGTGTTTTATTGGATTCTTTTAAGTGCTAGAAGTACTTTGAGAGAGATGTTTAGGTCAGAATACGTTTTATTTAACTACAATTTTAAAAGATGTTTAGGTTAGAATTCGTTTTATGTAACTACAATTTTAAAATATTTTCACTCTTAATTTTAATACACTATATTTCTTTTTAAAACAAGTAAATGTAATAGAATTACTTACAGTATATAAAATTATTTCTTGAAGTATCCATATTACCAGGTCGGACATTTTAATTTTATTTTTAAATATTATTTAAGGAAAATGTTTTACAATGACGGCAAAAAATAGCTATTTCATTTCTCTGATTCAGTAAATTTTTATTTTTTATAATCTTAGTAATATATAGTTTCTCATGTAGGCACAAAGGACATGGGTCATTTAATGACTTACATATTCTAGCTTTTCTTATTAACTTCCATTTTACTGTAGGTGTTTTATTGAATTCTTTTAGGTGCCAGAAGTACTTCGAGAGAGATGTTTATCCTAAATGAACTTTGATGTTGGTTGAAGCGTTTTTTGAACTCATGGCTTGTGCAACCTATATAGATTTTTATGTTTTCAGGATTTTCAATAGAAGAGATATTGTATTGGTATACTTATGAATCCGTGCGACATTTATTTTGTAAAGGACAGTTGTGAGGGTTTCTACAGTGACATAATTTTTGTTTATCTTCATCAGTTTTATTTTTCCATTGTCTAAATTTTTTTGTTTTGGTATAAGTGTTTATTTAAGATATTAGCATTATGTTTCTTAATAATTTTTTCTAAGTTGTCAGTACAGCTGTAACTTAATTTTAGTGTATTTTTATTGAAAATAGTACTTAGTTTACTAGGAAAATGCTTGACTATTAATGCGATGAATTTTTGTACTAATTTCTTCTTTACCATTTGGTTGTCTGGGGGCGTATACCAAATTATTTTTCTACTTCTGTTTTTTCTATGCTTTCCATTTTCATTTTTTATATAAGTTAGTTTTGGGTTTTTGTAGCCACTATCTTTTAGAGCTTTATTATAGGAATTAATATGTTCATCGACAATCTTGTCATTTGCTGAATTTGTACTTATTCTTTTTCAGATGGATAAAGGTATATGCTTAATTACAGATGGGGGCTTGTTTGATTTAGGGTGTATATATAAAGGATTGATATTGGGTTTTTTTATAAGGTGTGTATGTATTTTTCTTTAAATCTAATGTTATATCAAGGAAGTTAACATTTTTAATTTATTGCTAAGCGTAATTTTTAAGATCATGCTTTTAAATTCTTTATATAATACCTTTCTAATTTTATCTATTTTAAAGTTAGTAGAGTTTCTAATAACCATAAGACCATCGTCTCTGTATAAACCAATGTCAATTATATTAATATCACGGTGCGCTGTAAGATTGTATAATATAAAATGACCGATGAGATCAGAAGACTCAGCTGAGTCTAGTGATCCCATTGTGGTGTCAAAGTGGTCATATGAATTTTTTATCCATTGCTCACCTTTATGTATCAGTACCGATTTTTTCGCATTTATAATATTGTTCTTTTATTCTTCTGTAATATCTGTGTACTGGGTGGCAAATTCCAACGCATTCATGAACAGTTCTTTAGATATTGATTGGTAATAATTTTCAATATCAAACTGAATTAGTGTACAGTTGTTTTTTCCTTTATATAAGTAAACCAGTTTGTCACGTCTTTGGTATTAATCCAAAGTTTCAGTCCTACTTTTTCTTTAATATAAAATATCAATAAGAACACCGGATTATATATCTTACTATTCTTTCTTTATATATATATATATATATATATATATATATATATATATACATACAAGGTAACCAAAAAGTTCTGTCCGTTTTTTGATTAGTCATTGAATGAAGTTGAAATATATACGAAATGCGTGTAGCTATTGTTTTCAAATTCGGACAGCCGGAAGTAGGAACATCAGACGTTATAAAAACACGCACACCGTGCCGGCCATCAGTTATAAGCCGGACAGCAGTAAGAAGGATGGAAGTGTCTAGAGATCTCGTTCGTGGCTGTTTGCTTTACTACTTCAAAGTGGGCTTATCAGCAGCTGCATCAAGTCGCCGCTTATGTCAAGCGTTTGGGGATAGTGCTGTGGATGAACGTACTGCAAGGCGTTGGTTTCGAAAATTCAAGTCGGGAGATTTGTCTCTCCATGATGAGACTCGCAGTGAACGACCACAGGTCTTGAATGACGGAGTCCTGAAGGCGGCCATTGAAGAGGACAGTAGTCTAACGTGTGGTGAACTTGCAAGAAAGTTCAACGTTTCCGATGAAACAGACTTCACCTGCACCGCCTAGGTAAGTGGGTTCCGCAAACGCTGTTGGAGGTCCACAAGGAACAACGAGTGGCAGCCTGCATATCGCTGCTTTCTCGCCACCGTACCGCATCCTTATTCAATCGAGTGCTTACCAGTGATGAAAAGTGGTTTCTGTACGAAACTCCCAAGCGTTCCAGACATTGGTTGTCTCCTCATGATGCTGTCCCGCACACCGCAAAACCGCCTATGCACCCACGCAAGATTATGCTTTGTGTCTGGTGGACAGATCGTCAAGTGGTTCATTATGAACTGCTACCAACGGGCAAAACGGTCACTGCAGACCAATACTCGCAGCAATTGAAACGTGTACAACAGGCATTGCACCAGAAGGTGCCAGCACTGGTGAAAGTTGTGCTTTTCTTCCATGACAACGCCAGGCCGCATGTCGCTCAAGTGGTCAGGCTACCATACAGCAACTTAGGTGGGAGACTTTGTGCCATCCACCTTATTCACCTGACCTTGCGCCATCCGATTACCACCTCTTCCACTCCATGGATAATCATCTTCGTGGGAAATCCTTCACCGATGAAGCAGACTCACGGACTTCTTTGCGTCAAAACCTCCCGAGTTCTACCGCAAGGGCATTGAACAGCTGGAGACACGTTGGTAGAAGGTGCTGGATGCCGATGGCGATTACTTCGAAGACTAAATATAAGTTACACATACTGTGACGCGTTTTCTTTTTTTTCCATTAAAAACGGACAGAACTTTTTGGGTTACCTTGTATATATATATATATATATATATATATATATAAAATTTGTAAAAATAATTAGGCGCCATCAGAAAAATAAATTTAATTCAGAACAACAAAATCAACATTTTAAAATACCATTTAAAACAAAAGTGGGGGGTAGCAATATATATATATTACCGTAAATTGGTAATACCTATATATGACAATTAAAAACAGCTGAACTGGTTTATCGGCCCTCTTCTCACCAGAGCAATAATCGAGGACAGTGCACAGTAAGTAAAAAATATACAACTCCAGACTAATGTTATATTGAAACAAACAATATCACAATAAATCCTAATTACCTTTAAACAGTCCAACAACTGCTTTTGCTTACAACGAGATGGTTGGTAGGACTTAATGTACACTGATTCCCAGACTAATCGGTATTAGCCTTACTCAGCACTGAGAACATGTCCGGGGCTATAAGACAGAGCCCGCTGCTTGTTTTTAATCAACTGCTCAGCTATGACTGTGCCTGATCCATTAACGCACCTATGTAAATTACCTGCATCCCTTTGTTAATATTGGCTGATACGTGTTAGCTGATCTTTGCTCCCAACTTTTGACCCATTCTACCTATATAGCCAACATCCCACTGACATCCGAATCGGTAAATCATAGAACTAATATGTTAGGTAAGAAGATCATCTTTCCGGATCGGTCACAACATTAGTCGGCAACGAAAAAGACACGTTGATTGGCTGAAAAATAACAACATTTTTTGTTACTTTTTCTTTTGGGCTGTGAATGGCTTCTAAATATGTCTGCTTTATATTTGTCTAATAAAATCAACATTAACAAGATTAAACGTGCTTCACAATTTCGAAGCAAGGAAAATCTTGTTTTAATAAAGAAAATTAATTTATTCAGGCGAAGATGGGAAAGGAAAACATCGCAAGCCGCACTCAGACACATCGGCAAATTGAAGTAATGTGGTTTTCGGAAATCATAGAAGCTGAGCAGGACTCAATAACAATACAAAGTAATCAAGCATTCAGACGGGGGTCACGTTAACACACCTGAATACAGATTCTGTTCATCGGAAAAACATTTCAAAGTAATTTTTCCATTTATTTACTGTTATGGTCCAGGTTAGGACCAAGGAAGAACAACACGAACACAAGAGTAGAAATAACGAAGATATATTACACGGAATAATAATATAAGATGTGGAAGGTGTTAGTATGACTGTCAGTCTGGTTTGGAGTGAACTACTATCGGCTCGACTCGATTCGTCTTTCTCTCTCTCTCTCTCTCTCTCTCTCTCTCTCTCTCTCTCTTGAGAGGCGTAGTATACATAGTGTTAGGAAGAGTTCATTCTGTAGTCATAGGTAAGGACCCATAATATTTACCACACATACACACACACACGCACACATATATACATATATGTGTGTGTGTGTGTGTGTGTGTGTGTGTGTGTGTGTGTGTGTGTGTGTGTGTGTGTGTGTGTGTCATTAAAGACGACAGAAAAGGTACTGCAATCAAGCTTTTTATTTAATTTTTCTCGTATTCGAAAAGGTTTTCTTTCCTGGACGCAGAGTGTGTAGTAACTGTCCAAATATTCTGTAATTTCGAACGCTTTCGGTTAGACTTTTAGCCATTATGAAGGATGATTTTATTTTAGTTTTTTAAGTAGGTGTATGGAGTGTGTGTATGTGTTTATAGTTATAAGAATGTTTTATTTTCCGAACACGGTCAGCACATTGTGGCCGTGTTCGTAGTTAATATTGTTAAGTGTTGGCTTTTTTTCTTTTTTATTATTAAGGCATCCATTATTTTTAATCTTATTTTTTTAACATGTGGATGAGGTTATAATGTTTCTATTTTCTACTAGTATATTTCGGATAGAGTCTGGTAAGTTTCTATGTTTGTGTTTAAATGGGTATATATATATATATATATATATATATAATAAAATATAGTTTTATGTATGCTATGCCTGTGCTCAATATCAGGGATAGAGCGTATGTAACTATAAAAGTGGACATTGAATTCAAAACCCAGAGATGACAATCAATCTGTTTCGTGCTAAACGCAATCGTCAGATACAAACTTGCATACATATAGAATTATTTACGGTTTTAATGGACGTCACACGTGACAATGAGAACTAACCCCCAAAAATGTAAAATGTTAGACTTTCTGCCTTTTTGTCTGTCTTTTCTCGATCTCTGCCGAAGTTTTAATAAAAGCGAAACATGTTAGATTCATATACGTTTCCTATTTGTTCTTTATTTTAACATCCTGTTGTTTTCCGATCCATATTTGATCTTAATTTGATTTTTTACCTCATATATATATATATATATATATATATATATATATATATATATATATATATATATAATTTCGGATAGAGTGTATCTGTAAAAAATCAATATGAATAAAGAAATAAGGAAAACTTATCTTAGCTGATGGGGTTTATTTTTTACATCCTCCATAGCTTGCCTGAATTTCCGGCTAAACTGTTGAGTATTTGTGAACGTTCTGAAATTTTTAAAATTGCAAAAACCACTAATATTTTTATTTATGTATATAAATACTTGTTGCAAAATAAATTCTTGCAATTACCTTGATAAAGTCCCTCAGAAGACGAAACGCTTTTTCCATTTGTCTTTATATATATACTAGCAGCATGGGCCGGCGTTGCCCGTGCTTGATTCAAAAATCGTACGACTCACACAGCAATCGCTATCACTTGACTTAAAATATTTTTGCCCTTCCTTGCCTTTAAAGGCGTGCCCTTTGCTGTGCTGATGTTGCTACATGCCTTACTTCTCACACTGCGAATTTTTTCTAAGCTCTATACAAAACAGTAATTCTGTTACGAAAAAAGAACGAAACAAAATGAAGACAAAACGATCAGCTTTAAAAAAAGGACTCGTAACTGAAAAAATCGAATAAAAAAGAATGTTAACAACGAATACTTTTTCACACCCAACCCAGTTCTGCGGAATCAGAATCAACGTTGAGTTTAAGCAAGCGAATGAGCCAATTGGAGTAAAGTGCCATGCAGATTTTAATTTTTCCCACTTGTGACGAATGCAGCTATCGATTTTTTTGCGTGCTAGCACGATAGCTAACATTCGTGTCAGTCAGCTGTTGGTTCTTACGCTGGCCAATAGAATCTTCCTGCCTATTCATGGCAGCCAGCTATAGGCTTTCACTCTGGCCAGTAGAAAATGGCCGCAAACTACATGAAAACTGCCGTAGAAGCATGAAAAAATCGATTCTTTCCACTATCGATGGGCGTTGGGAAATGCAAAGTCGGTCTTGGCCTTCTCGCTAACTTGGAGCATGTGCATGTAAATTTTGGTGCAAATCCGTCGAAAATTGCGGCCGTGCAATCGTTACAAACACACGCACACACATACACACACATCCTGCCTTTTACATATATATATATATATATATATATATATATATATATATATGTGTGTGTGTTAAAAAGAAGAGAGAAACCGGAAACGTTTTTGGTTGTAATGTGGATTTTTTTCTTAAAATATTATGCTTTATTTTCCATAATTTTGCTACACGAGTTTTCGGTCTCGTGACCGTCATCAGGCAAAGTGTGAAGATTTCCACATAATGTTTTTCGATGTTAAATATTCTCGATATGAGATATTCTCTTTTTTGTGTGTTAGTTACCCAAATGTCTTTCTTGAACAAATTGTGTGTTACCGATCCAAATGTCTTTCTTGTTCAAGAAAGACATTTTTAATATGCACACTTTTCTCTCGTTGGAATTACTATAACCTCTTCCCGCCATATATATATATATATATATATATATATATATATATTAAACATTATTTTAGCTTTGACTATGACCACAGTACAAGCACGAGGCATCATAAGACTATTATTAGACCTGCATGTTTCAAATAGATGAGCCGGGACGATTATTCTTTTGGGGACGAAATCCATCCGAGACGTACTACTTCCAGTTACCCCTTTTAATTATATATTCGGGAAATGACCTTTAACCTTTAATTTAGCCTGCAATTATTCTATAACAAAGCGTTTCATTACTGACAATCATAAATAATTATTTTCTTAAAATCCAATCGCCCCATTTCTTCCGACCACCCTGTCTATTTGAAAGTCAATTGTACGTGCACTTAAATTAATCCACTAGATAGTGATTGGAACCTGTCATGATTGACAATGAATATGGCAGCCTCTTATTGCCTGCGCTGATAAACTGGATGGAGAGTGGTTTGTCAAAGTTCTCACTCGGTCGATCCGTTTTTTGTCAAACTTCGCTGCATAAAAGTGATGCGATATTTTTTCAAAATATCTTACGATGTGTCAGGACGCGTGGAAAATGCAAATCGTGCCTTTTTATGGACAGTAATATAAACAGTAAGGGTCATAGACGTGGCAGACCTGCATAGAATGCTAAAAGCAATAGCAGAACAGAAAACGTGGTCTTCAACAGGATGCATAAAAACTAAAAAGGAAATACTCAATATGGATAAAGTCAAGATACTGCAAATATATATATATATATATATATATATATATATATATATATATATATTTAAAGACATTTATGATATGTTTAACGTTCTTTTTTTAAATGTCTTTAAATAAATTGTCGGACATTGTCCAATTCATATATATATATATATATATATATATATATATATATATATATAAATTCAGATGAGAACAAATCGAATATAAATTCCACCGTTCGTAACATTAATTTAAAACAGGGCTGAATGCAAATGTAGATATATATATATATATATATATATATGCCGCGTGTAACAGCAAAAAAGACGACTCTACTTTGAAGAATAAGAATGTATAATTACTCTCCAAGCCTAACAGAAGAATCGTGACGAAAATGACATGTTCATCATTAATTAATCATAGCTAATGATCAGAAGCTCATGAAGGATTGCAATTATATATATATATATATATATATATATATATATATATATATATATATATATATATATATATATATATATGATAGAAATTGTAAGGAGGATTTGATAATTATAATTAAGTAATTCATTAAGTCTGAAAGAAACCTCAACAGAATACAGAAAGCACTGGACGGCCGTTTCGTCCTATATTTGGGACTCATCAGCAGTCCGCATCCACTACCAAGAATTGAAACCCTGACAGTCGAGTTATCAAACAAACATCATACCAACTGTTCCACCGGGCCTCGGTGACGAAGATGTAGCAAATCAGACTCAATATATGCCCCGCTCGCTCACATATTCCGTGGTGGAACTCAATTGAAGTTCTCCGTAACCATAGGACTGTGCCCCCCGAAGCCACGACTACTATCTCCAAGCCGCTCAAACTGAAGCATTAGTGGATGCGCACTGCTGATGAGTCCCAAATATAGGACGAAACAGCCGTCCAGTGCTTTCTGCATTCTGTTGAGGTTTCTTTCAGACTCAATGAATTACTTAATTATATATATATATATATATATATATATATATATATATATATATATATATATATATATTATTACAAGATCATTTTTCAACTTATTCAAGATTATCTAACCATCTAATTTTCTGTCGTAGAATAACAATTTGCCTCACTGGTTTCACATACGATTTTATTTTCAAATCTTTTTTCCCTGCTCTTCATACTGTAATAACTGAAACTCCTCTTTCACGTGCCAAACGTCTTATTCTAATTGCTCTTTTTAGGTCTAAGTTGAAACGATGATTCCACCTCATGATGCAGTTTTCTTCTTTACTGTTCATTCTTTTTAAACTTATTCACCGTTCTCTTCATGAATGTTGGTACCATTACTGAAGTCATAAATGATCTTTTTCCTCTCACTATTGCTCATTTGGGGATAACACAAAACAATTTTTACCCTATCTGTTTCTAGCTGAATAACTGAAAGGTTTTTCAGTCTTTCTTACTAGAAGTCAACATTCAGAGGTGACAGGCTGTTTCATGCTAGGCGCAATCGTCAGGCCGCAAATGAATTTCTTCATATATATATATATATATATATATATATATATATATATATATATATATATATATTACCAGAATAGCCACCATTTACACTATGACCACGGAAGTGTAAGGTGACAAAAGGTTTGTGTGCTTTTCGATATTCGCATTTTATCAAGAAGGGTACCTTGGAGGATTGGTTTAGGTCGATGGCGGCTAAGCGTGTCTCACAGAAGATCCACATTGTTGCCTGGCTGGGTGATCAACATCAATATATATATATATATATATATATATATATATATATATATATATATATATATATATATATACTCGTAGGTGTCTAATACAGGTTGGGTATTAATAATCGCGAGTTGAACTGTTTTTCAATATGCAATAAACGAGGGGTTTTTTTTTAAAAGCAAAGTGGGCTGGAAATCATTTAAAAGTTCATAATTAATAAAAGTTTTAACTCTAATAATATATTTTCCGATATTCACGAGCGCTTATTAAGTGCGCGTGGGTATCGTAAAATATGTTAAAAAGGTGATCCCCACGTCTATTAGGTAGCTAACAAAACTTGTAGGCAGGTAGGTAAAAAAGTAGGTAGGGGTAGATCAATATAAAACTCTCCTTAATGTATAAAATATATGTGAGTGTTGGAAATTATTTAATATCTAAACTAAAGACAATCGTGATATAGGAGACTTGTCTGATTTTAGAAGTATGATAGCTGAATGTTTCTCAGTGGCTTCAATGATAGAAATACTGCCTGAATCCAGAAAAAAATTATAAAGTTTTTTAAACAGGGGAATTTGAAAGATATGGACATTGTTTTGACTAAAGGAACATAATGACCGTACTAAGAAAACTAATAACCTAGCGTATTGTAACGCGTCATCAAACTATCCACTCGCTATGTTTAAGCAGACCCCCAAATCTGTATGTGACGGACTGTATGCGAAATACAGAAATGTAAATGATTTTGAACATGCCAAGCAGGAGTATGAAGAGTGCCTCTGCAGAGAATTTGTTTTTCAAGAATGAAAAATTCAGGATAACTGATACACGCTTAAGCGATCATGTATCTTTCGATATATGACTGACGAGGCAGATTTTTTCCCGCAGTAGGTTGCCATTTCTTTCTGCGGTAGACCAGATGCCATCGAAGGCTACAGAACCCGGTTTGTCATGCTATTTACCCATAGCTGTGGGATGAAGAGGGTTCATACCTTTCCCAACGGTAATAGCAAGTTCGAAAGTAATGGATTCGACTGGAATTCGAACTCGGCTCTACCAATTTCTCAATCCGAGCCGCTATCCATTACGCCA